>CM053508.1:124135555-124152247 GCA_028627145.1 Eidolon dupreanum | reverse complement strand
CGAGACCGAGCCGGCCCTGTGCAGCAGGCGGGCCTCGCTGATGTTTTCCATTCACCGTGAGCCTTGGCAGTGATCACTGATGGAAGGACGGGCACGGCACCAGGTGATACAAATCCAGGCGCGGCGAGGGAGGGCCCTGGTGAGAACGCTGGTGGCTCCAGGGGCCTTTGCCTTTCCTCTCCCTCCTTACCAGAGGCCCCAACGACCCTGTCAGCTCTTCCCCTGGTGGCAGGGATGCCTTGTGAGGCGTGTTTCTTGGTTCTGTGTGTAAAGCCGAGGGGCCCGGGGTCTGTGGCAGCTCAGTGGAAATGAGCAGTCGCCTAGGAGGATCCTTAAGAAGGTTATGGATTTAGGGTTTTCGAGGTACTGGCCAGTTGGTGCATTTTGGCAACTGTGAGTTAACAATTCAGAGCCCAGTCCAAAAACCTGCCATAGCCAATCAGCTCTCTTCTCCTCTCCGGCTGCACAAAATCTTAGAAAAGTTTCGAATTTCAATTAGGACATAGTTTCTGAGCTCAGTTTCTCCTTTGTGATTTTTCTCCCATTACCTTAACCTTACGAGTTGTTGCTGGGGGCGTGGGGTTGACGTCCCGGTGAGCTGTCTTTGCAGGCAGCCGCTTTCCTTCCCAGGGTGCCGCACTCGACCTCTCTGGGTGGGGTGGTGGGGGGGTCTGCCTCCCCTGGTGCAATCCTCACTAAGGGGTCTTTGGGAGAGCCCTTGGCCGCCGGGGCGTAATACCAGGCCCTGGGCACGCTGGTGTGCCCCAGCACTGAGCAGTACCCAGGGAGCGTCCAGAGGGGTTTTGCGTTTGTCAAGGACACGGCGCACGTCCTTAGGGTTCTTAGGAGGCGCTGCCACCAGATTTTCAGGCCACGTATTTTTGTCCATTGATAGGACCCATGATATCTTCCTAACAGTCAGGAGAGGAAGAGCCACACAGTGGCCTTGGCTGCATTGCCCCTGTCACTGCCCCTGTGCTGTTGGTTCTGGTCACAAGGCTATTTGACTAGCCTGGGTTAGGACTCGTGGTCCAGGCATGACTCACCAGCTCGGCGGTCGAAGGTGGAGGTGTCCTGTCCTCCTTACCTATCCGAGCATCCTTTTCTCATGCCTTTAGGCCAGAGCCTCTCTTTGGGTGGTGACAGCAGCCTGGTACTCCAGTCTACCCTCCTGAGTGCTCCTTAGCCTTGAGGTGTGAGGACCCTCTTGTGCATGTCAATTAAGGCTTTTACAATTAGCAGCCTAAACTGCTTGTTAGACCATATGGCCTTGATCACCCTGTTCTGGGAAGGTCGTTGGATTATTATAGCACCAGGGACGTGCGGGGATGGAGATACCGCAGGCAACACATGACACAGCAATGTGCGAAAGCACAGCAGAGCCACAGCCTTCCAGCTGCGTTCCCTTCCCAGGTGGGGCCACCCGCCAGGGTTGGCCGGTAAGCCAGCCGCAACTACGACTACGTCGTCTGTTTTGTTCTGGTTGCAGCCTGTTAACAGTGATGCTGTCAGCTAGAAAATCTTGGGGGCACTCACGCAGGGAGCCAGACAGACATTTCAGAACCAACCTCGTGGCCGGACTGGTCCTTGAGGTTCTTGTTATGACTGCAAGATGCCTTCCGCAATAACCATCAATAAACTTCGAAAAATAAACAAGGTTTATTACTCGGGTTTCTGGAAGGTACACTGCAGGCCTGGGACCATGCAGCAAAGTTGCGGGTAGACAGAGTGTGGACTCGGGGTTCTGCTTTTATTGGAGTTGAGAGCAGAGGCCTATGGTTTTGAGGAGTCATTCTTTTTTTTTTTTTTGGTGAACTTTAAAAAAAGCAGGAATTACAGCATGATAAAGGAAAAACTAGTCAAACGAAGACCTCAAACAAAAGAAACTGTGTGTGTGTGTGTGTGTGTGCGCGTGTGCACACACGTGCACACATGCATGCAGGCGCGTGCAAGCACACAGGCCTGGCTCTTTACCTAGCTGTGTGGCTGGCAATGCTTATCCAGGATAGTCTCAGAAGTGGATGCCACAGTAGCCGAAGGCTTAAGTCAGTCACTTATATTACAGAATAAAACAAAAATCTGTCAAGTGCTTACACTACAGTCATCTTATCGATTTCTAATTGAATTCTGCTGTGGTCAGAGAACACATTCTGTATTTCAGTCCTTTCAAATGAATTAACACTTGTATGGTCCGGCATGTCTATGTTGGTGAATGTGCCACGTGCACTTGAAAAAGAATGTTGTATTCTGCAGCTGCTGGTAAAGCCTTTCGTCAGATCAAGGTGGTTAACAGCATTCATATTTTCTATCTTTATTGAATTCTTGTCTGGTTCTATCAGTTGCTGAGAGGTGATAAGATGTCCGACTATGCTTGTGGGTTTGTCTATTCTTTAAATCTGTCCATTTTTGCAGGCATGTTTGCATACATGTTACATACATGTGTCTTCATGAACTGACCCTTTTATCAGCAACGATTACCCTTTATCTCTAGTAATGTCTTGAAGTCTACTTTATCTGATATCATTAGTGCCATTCCAAGCTTCTTATGTTTATTGGTTACATGTAATATTTTCCCCATCTACTTACTTTCCACTCATCTGTGTCTTTATATTAAAAATATGATTCTTATAGAGCATATGGTTTGGTATTGTCTTTTTAAAAAATCTATCTGACAATTTCTGCCTTTTATTAATGTGGTTGAATTTTACATCTACCATTTCACTGTTTTCTGTTTATCCCTCCCTGCCCTCTTTCTTTGTTCCTCTCTCCTTTTTTGCCTTCTTTTGGATTAAACATATTTTGAGTTCCATTTTAACTAATCTATTGGTTTTTTAGATGTACCTCATTCCATGGTTTCTTTTCAGTGGTTGCTCTAGATTACAAAATTCAACCTTAATTTTTTCATACTCTTAAGTATTGTACCACTTCATGTAACTGAAACAAATTCCTTAGCCTCTCTGAAGTGGTCTCTTCATCAATACACAAGAATAATAAATTTGTCTCATGGGTTATTTGACTATTAAACTGTCAATGCATGTGAAAGCGATAGCATACTGTCAAGAGCAAGCAGTACCTATATACTGTCACATTAATGCAGTCCTGCTGTTACTGCTACTACTGGTCCGGTGGTAAATGTCATTAGTATTTGACCTCTTGAGGCCATAAGGGAGCCATACTGAACATCCTCACCAGCTTGACTCCCTTGGGGTTATGTGCTTCCACGTGCTCTTGTTGATGGTGAATGTGGTATCAGGCCTTGATCTTCCATTCCTCTAGATGGCCTGCAAAAATGAGTTTATCTTAGCAGGGTGCCCCTTGGCTGCCCATTTTTTGCCCAGGTCTAGCCATCCTGTGTCTACTCTTTAGGCTGCTCCCGTACCCAGTATAGCCATGTCAGCTGACCACAGCCAGCCCCAGCCCTGCCCCTAGCCTAATCTTCATCATAGACGAAGCCTGGCTTTATTTTCAACATTAAGCAGTGATCTGAGGCCACAGCCCCACAGGCCTTCTGCTACCTTCAAATGCATACTTCCCAGCATGACAGGACTCCCCACACCCATCGCTCCCTCCTCAATTCAAAGGCGGCAGCCTCTGCTCAGTCCCAGCCTTTCTTCATTTCCCTAAGAGGTATCAATCCGCGGTCTGCTGCCCCTCCTTTTCTCGCTTTCAGTAATGGCCTCGACAACCTGCAGAGACACAGGCCTCTGATAACTTTTTTCCACATTCACCATCAACCAGACAGAGTGGAAGTGCTAATGTCGGCCCTATCCCCAGGTAACCCGCAGTTACTCTACATGTTTTTTGGGGCGTGGAATTCCAGCATTTTGAGGTGGGGATGGGTAATTCTCGTGTCTGGATGGGCTGGAGGCAGAAGGAATGGGGCAAACAACAGAAGACACTAGGTACAGATCTAGGGAAGCAGAAGGAATTCAAGTGAACTTGGATCCTTGCAAGACAATTGCCACTAATTGTTGACAATCGGTAACAGATAGAAGGAAGCACTTGGTTGCTGTCTGAGAGTTTGTTGAAAGTAACTGAAATGGGGTCTATGGACTGGCAGAACTTCATGCCTTAGGCTTTTCTTCCTAAGTGGGGTTTCAGGGCAACTCTACCCCAATTCTCCTCCCGGTTAGCATCATGGCTCATTTGCTTTTATTTCCTTTAATTTATTTTCTTTTAATATATTTTTTTATTTTTCCAATTACATCTGACATACAATTTATATTAGTTTCAGGTGTACAACATAGTGATTAGACATTTAGATAACTTACAAAGTGATCACCCTGAGAAATCTAGTACCTGATACCATACATACTTATTGCAATATTATTGACTATATTCCTTATGCTGTACTTTATATCTCCATGATTATGTTGTAACTACCAATTTGAACTTCTTAATCTCTTCCCATTTTTCACCTACCTCACAACACCCCTCCCATCTGGCAACCCTCAAATTATTCTCTGTATCTATGAGTTTGTTTCTATTTTGTTTGTTTTGTTCCTTAGATTCCACATATAAGTGAAATCATATGGCATTTGTCTTTGCCTGACTTACTCTTCTTAGCACAATACCCTCTAGGTCCATCCATGTTGTTGCAGATATCAAGATTTTATTCTCTTATTTGTTTATTTTTATGGCTGAGTAATATTCCGTTGTATATGTGTACCACCTCTTCTTTATCCATTCATCTACTGATGGACACCCAGGTTGCCTCCATATGTTGGCTATTATAAATAATGCTGCAATGAACATATGGATGTATATGTATGTCCCTTCAAAGTAGTACTTTGAGTTTCTTCGGTTCAATACCCAGAAGTGAGATTACTGGGTCCTTCTTTGTCTCTTGTTACAGCCTTTGTTTCAAAGTCTATTTTGTCTGGTATAAGTATTGCTACTCCAGATTTTTTTCATTTCCATTTTCATGAAATATCTTTTCCATCCCTTTACTTTCAGTGTGTATATGTCTTTCAATCTGAAGTGAGTGGCTTGTAGGCAGCATATGTAAGGGTCTTGTTTTCTTATCTATTCAGCCACCCTATCTTTTTTTTAAAAGACGCCTACAGCACCTGGTATTCCTAGGTGGTCTCCCATCCAAGTACTAACCAGGCCCAACCGTGCTTAGCTTCAGAGATCAGACGAGATCAAGCACGTTCAGGGTGGAATGGCTGTAGACCACCCTAACTTTTGATTGGAGTATTTAATCCTTTTTCATTTGAAGTAATTGTTGATAGATATGTAGTTATTGCCATTTTATTATTCTTTTGATACCTATTTTTTTCTTCTTAAAGAAGTCCCTCCAACATTTCCTGTAACCCTGACTTGGTGGTGATGAATTCCTTTAGCTTGTTCTTGTCTGGAAAGTTCCTTATCCTTCGATTCTAAATGATAGTTGCTAGGTAGAGTAATCTTGGTTGTAGATCTTTGCTTTTCATCACTTTGACTGTTTCGTGTCAATCTCTTCTGGCCAGCAAAGTTTGAGAAATCAGCTGACAATTTTATGGGAATTCCCTAAAAAGCAATTAGGTAACTAATTGCTTTATCTTGTTTGGGACTCTGTGCTTCCTGGACTTGTATGTCTCTTTCCTTCAGCAGGTTAGGGAAATTTTCCATCTTTATTTCTTCAAGTAGGTTTTCAATTTCTTGTGCTCTCTCTTCTCCTTATGGTACCCCAATGATGCAAATGTTATGCTTGATATTGTCCAAGAGGCCCCTTAAAACTATCCTCTTTTTGGATTTTTTCTTGGTGCTTTTTTGATTGGGTGTTTTCTGCTACCTTTTCTTCTAGATCGCTGATTTGATCCTCTGTTTCATCTATCTGTTGATTCCTTCTAATGTATTTTCACTTGTTATTGTATTCTTCATTTCTGACTGGTTCTTTTTTTGTTTTCTATCTCCATTTTTGTTTTCTCTTTGTTAACGTTCTCACTGAGTTCATCTACCCTTCCCCTAAGTTCATTGAGCATCCTTATAACCAGTGTTTTGAACTGTGCATCTGGTAGATTGCTTATCTACACTTTTAGTTTCTCTGGGGCTTTGTTCTTTCATTTGGATCGTGTTTGTCTCCCTGTTTTGGCTGTCGCCTTGTGTTTGTTTCTATGTATTAGGTAGGGTTCCCCAGTCTCCCGGTCTTAGTAGAGTAGCTTTATGTAGTAGGTGTCTTGTGGGGCCCAGTGGCACAGTCTTTCTTCCCTAGTCACTTGAGCCAGGTGCTCCAACTATGTGCTGGTATGGTTTGTTTGTGCCCTCCTATTGAAGTTGAACCTCTGTTGCTGTTTGCATTGATGGGAGGGGTTGACCCTCAGGCTAATCAGTTGTGAGAATTGACCAATGAAGGGCCAACCCTATGGAGTGAGGTTCACTTTAGCAGAGCTCTGCTGTCTGCCCAGTCTGCTCTTTGGGTGCAGCCCTGAGTGGTGCTCCAGCTCCAGTTGAGGGCCTTCTGGGAAGGGCCCAGCTGCAGGCCAAGGTCAGTGCAGCCTGTGTACTGCCTGGGGCCACCTGGCAAGAGTCACCAAACAATATGCAGATGGCTGCCACCTGTGCTGTGCTTAGAGTTACCTCAAGAAGCCAAATCAGGAGCTGAGGCTGGCTACTGCTAGTGCCAGGCTTGAAGCTACTCAGCAAGAAGTACATGGCATGCCGAGTCCAGATGCCACTTTTTTGGGTTTTGTGAACTTTTAAGAGTTTAGGAAAGTCCGCAGCATAAGCTAACACAGGCCATTTGTATGGAAAAAAAACACTGGAAGCAACCTGGGTGGGCCTACAAGTTTAGAGGGGCAGGGTCTCAGGGAATCACCTAGGTGAGGTGACCCGTGTTAGCCAAGATGATGGAGATGCAGATATGGCTGCTGCCTGTATATACACACATGAAAGGGGGAGGGCTCAACAGAAGAAAAATGGACTCCACCAGCACTTCTGTCAGGGAGAGAGCCGCCCCTCAGCTCTTACCCTGAAGTCAGACAATTCAGTTCCTCCCCATATGCCCCTGGCACCTTTGGGGCAGCAGCCTCAGTGCTGGAGTTCAGAGCGAGTGAGCCCATCACCTGAGTAAGTCTGCGTGCGGGCCCCTTAAGAATATCTGCAACTCCCACAGCCCTCTGTCTCACTCAGCCACAATCTCTACCGGTTTTCACAGGCAGAGGTTGTGCGGCCTTCTCTTCCTGGCACTGAAACCATGGGCTGAGGAACCCAGTGTAGAGTTGGGACCCCTCGCTCCTCCAGGTGAAGGCGGGGTGGGGGTGGGAGGGTGCTGCAGCTAAGATAACCCTCCTGGTTTTCAACCACCACACATGGTTATGAGATTGACCCATTTCACATCTCCAACCCTCCTACCAGTCTCAAGGTGGCTTCTTACATATGTCCTCAGTAGTAGAACTTTTCTGTTCAGACACACCTCGGGCGACTCGCAATGATGGTTGTTCTGTAGTTGTAATTTTGATGTGGTAGCTAGAGGAGGCAAGCACAGCATCTACCTCCTACACCATCTTGACCGGAAGCTGTTCATTTACTTTTTAAAAAGCAGGTAATACTACTTATTTAAATCCCTACTGTGGCTTCACATTTTTCTCACAAGAACAGGCCCAGCCTATACCAGTTTCCTGCTTCATCACATAGCCTGTCCTCTGCCCAGGTTTTCTGTCTGATCCTGGGGAGCCTTCTGTCATAATATAATCTATTCACTATCATATCCCCAGCAGCCCACAGTGCCTGCTCCTTTGTTGGTACTAAGACGTTTTTGTGGGATGAATAAACAAATGGCTGTTCTCACATCGACTGCCATGGTTAGTGTGAACACCCACGGTCTGGATTTCTCATGGGGTTTTGTGCCCTCTCTACTCCAGTAACTTGAGCTCTTTGGCACCCATCTCTGAGTTCTTTCACATGAGTCCTGCTAACCTCAAAAGGTGTGTCTTGGTTTGTTTAACATTCTGATAGTCCTTATAAAACCAAGAGAAAGAGGTAGGTTACACATGAAATGATTCAAAGTATGTGCCTGAGGGGGGCAGGAGGAGAGTTAGGACCTGAGGATAAGGTCACCAACAATGAGCTAAGAGCTCAAAAATGGGGCAGAGGGACCCCAGATGTGTTCAAATGATTACTGCTCAGCAGGACGAGCTATGTGAGTTTTCCTTTTCAAAAACACCAGAGCGCAGAGAAGTCAGAAAACTGTTAAGTGGAGACCAGGTCCCAAGAGTACACTGCGTTTTGGCCAGCAGGACTTGATATGACAGTCAGGTAACCAGTTGAGCCTAACAAGGCATGGGGATGGCACAGGCTCCTAACTTCCTAGACCAAATGCCTGACAGGGATGCTGTCACCTTATCCCCCATATGCCTAGTCCTTAGACTTATAAACATTAGAGTGCCACCAATTAGATTTATCCCTACAAGATTTATACCAAGCAGATAAATCCTAACTTTAGGTTTATAAAGCATAAAACAATGAAAAAGTTAAATTATTTAAGTACTTTGGTTATGGAAAATATAAAAATGGATAATATCTCAAAATATCGGTGAAATCAGAACAGGTCACAGGGCCAAGGGCAGCGGGCTTTAGGGTCAGACAGATAGAAGCTTGAACATGGAAACACCTGGACTAGCTGGGTTTCTTGTGCCGACTGCACCTCTTGGCTTGCTGGCTCACCAGTGAGATAAACCCTACCTCCTACCTTGCTGAGAGGATAAACGAAATAGTCCTATGAACAGGCTATAGGAACTTGTCTTTAGAAGGCGTTTCATCTAAAACCACTTTGGTTTATGAGGATTCCAAGCACTTCAAAAAATATTAGGAATCCTGATCTGGATTTCTAGGGCCTTGGGAGCAAACGGCTCATGAAAGGGTAGTTATCCTTATAACTTTTGTAGCTGTAAAGATGGGTATGTTAAGTTTTCTCAAAGCATTTGTAGTTTATTACTTACAGTAGTAATAACGTTGGCATTCCTTGCATTTTTCATTGTTTTTGTCTTTGCTATTTTTCTTTTTTGTATTAGTTTCTATTACACGAACAATGTTAAATATGTACTTTCGTTCAGATCACAGGCTCAAGTGTACGATACAGCCATGCAAGCTAGAACCTGCCTTATGTCATGCTATGTTAACTAATGTTATTTAACAAACTGTGTCCATTTTAATGGGTTATGTTGTTTTAGTATAAATGAGTGTCAATTTAGGGACTAAGAAATGCATGAAAATATTTCCACTGAAATTAGTGTCAATTTTATTTTTGATTTAGGATAACTCTATTCTTCAGGCCCATAAAATCTTATACAAATACACATACATATAAGGTTCTCAGATCTTTATTTTACAAAATTTGGTATATACTCTCTCTTGATTTCCTCATCTCAGTTGAAAGTGTTTGCTCCTTCACATTTTTTTCTATGGACTATCACCAAACCATGACATATTTTAATGCAGTTTATTAAATCATTCCCTTACTAATGGTCATTTAAATTGTTTCCTTTTTCTGTCCTTACCAAAAAATACAACATACATTGATAAACATAACCTTAAGTACTGGCACTTTATTATTTTCTTAGGGATAGGTTCCCGGACTGAGACTGCTGGGTTGAAGAGTATGTGTATTCTTAATGTTAAAAGACAGAGTCACAATGATTTCCTAGGAGGCTGTCACAATTTAAATTTCTAACAGTGTAGTATGAAATAAACCTTTCCCCCTGCTTCCTTGCTGTTAGCATAAGATGACAACTTAGACAAAGACTTATTGGACTATGGATGTTCTAGTAAATTTGTTCAGAAGTCACATTCATAAATAGTCACAGCACATCAATGATCTTCAAAAATTAATTTTCAAAAAAGCCAGTTCTGGTTGGCATTTACAATTCTAATGTATAATTTGTGACTGATAGGAAAAGGTGGAACCTGTGAATTTGAAATCAAGCCTAAAATGTTACGCAAAAGGATTATAATGTTTGATGATTAACCTACAAAAGTTTATGGAGAGATCACTGAACAGTAACTAATAAAACTGTTTGTGAACCTTTAAAGGAAAAGAATAACTCATATGAAGTCAGATTCCAAAGGGAAATGCTTTAAGTTTAAGATGCTGAAACTCAAGGAAGTAGAAATGCCTCTCCTCAACAGAATGCTGCAAAAATTTATTTCTAAAGCGGACTATGCACATGAGAATTTTAAAAAGCAATTAAGACATCTGATAGTTTCTTAAAATAAATTATTTTTCCTTTAAAGTCTCTGAAATGTCATATTTGTGCACTACATACACATCCCACCATTTTCAATAAGACAACTGATAAAATATTAAGAGAAACAGGAACACACACAAAAATATAGGTGGTTTCTGGGCTGTACAACATTTTGTAACTGACATGCATTTGTATGTAAATACCCCATCGAAAAATAAGAGCAGGATGGATATGGATATCCTCTTTATATAGCCTATTTTTATTCTGTGGTGCACACTGAGTAATACAGCTGCTTCCACTCTGCAAACCTCCTCTTAATTATCTCACGCTTGCCTATTTATGTAAATAATTCTTCTACAAAATCTTCAGCAAACCCAGAAGCAGCTAAAAACTTCAACAGTCTTCTGTTTATTAAGAGGCAGCTTAATAACAATGGTCATACCAACTTACATGTGCCAGCAAGCAACGGGAGAAAACGCATGGCCCACATTTCATTTGGAATGCATACTGAGTTGGAAAGGTACTGAAAAACACGTGTGATGTTTAATGTGGAAAATCCTGTTTGATGTGTCCTAATTATTACAGAAAACAAAAATTTCAAACTTCCAGTTAAATTCGCATGTGCAAATCTAAAATATACAATTTGCTTTGTGGCATAATCTCACACATAACCAGTATGTTCCTAGATATTGTCTATAGAACCTTTCTGCTGCTTTCCAGAATATTTCATTGTTGAATAATTGATTTGGGATTTTAAAAAGCTCATTGTAATACAGTTAATATGTCTATTTACAATTGGATATGTTCTGATACATATTCTTTAGTTTGGGTACCATAACTAATTTTCAGTTGTTATTGTTCTTAAGGGACCCTATTTTTACACATTTTTGAGTTGATATATTGTGTTTCAGTATGAATTCCCATGCTCCTTCGGTACCTTCGTGACGCTTCTCTCCCACTGGAAGGGTTTTGCAGTCTGACCTGGTTGCAGTCTCAGGGTTTGTCCCCTAGATGAACTCTCTGATGGACACTGAGTCGGGACTTCCTGCTGAAGGCCTTCCCACACTGAGCACACTCGTATGGTTTCTCTCCCGTATGGATTCGCAAGTGTAACCTAAGAGTTGACCGCTGGCTGAATGTTTTGCCGCATTCAGTACATTCATAGGGTTTCTCTCCTGTGTGAGTTCTCATGTGTATAATGAGTTGTGAGTTCTGGATAAAGGATTTTCCACATTCGCTGCACTCGTAGCGCTTCTCCCCTGTGTGAATTTTCTGATGTATAATGAGGTTTGATTTCTTAAAGAAGGTTTTTGCACATTCGTTACACTCATAGGGTCGCTCCCCTGTATGAATTCTCTGGTGTGTCGTAAGTTCAAACTTCTGGGCAAATGTCTTGCCACACTCACTGCACTCATAGGGCTTCTTCTCCATGTGTGCCCTCTGGTGTACAATGAGGTTAGACTGGTGGGTGAAAGCTTTCCCACACTCGAGACATTCAAAGGGTTTCTCCCCGGTGTGAATTCTCTGATGTTTAATGAGATTTGCCTTATGGGAGAAGGTTTTCTTACATACGTTACATTCATAAGGTTTTTCTCCAGTATGTATTCTCTTATGACTAATGAGGAGTGACTTAAAGGGGAAGGCCTTGTCACAATAGTTACAAATGAAAGGTTGTACCAAATTTCTAATTTTCTGATGTTTAAAAATGGTTTCTTTATGGCTGAAGGCTTTCCCACTTTTGTTATAGTCAGCGTATTCCACTCCAGTATGGGTTTTCTCTTGCTTTAGATAGAGAAATGCTTTTCCAAATCCATTATACTCATCAGCTTGCTTTCTTATGTAGCTTCTATTACCATTAAGTAAGTCTGAATTACATTTCAAAGTCTTTTCATATAAGTCATATTTATAGGGTACTTGTCTTAAAGAAACAAAGTCTGTGCTCAGATTGAAGGATTTTTCAAAGAGATCACCTCTTTCCTCAATTGGGGTTTGGTTCTTAAAGATTATAAATGGCCTCGCCTGCTCATCTGGGTTTCTGTGCTCCCTCTCCATCTGGTCATCGGCTTTCCACACCTCTAGGAAAAAGCACACGAAATACTTCGTCAGCCCTTTTGCTATAATGTTATACAATGTGGTCTCCACAAATGTTTCATTGTGAGGCTGCCTTTTTAGTTTGGGACGTAGTCTTCCAGTGTTAAAAAGTCTCCGGTGCAAATTTTCCTAGCTCTTAAACTTTGAAAGAAAGAGAAAAAAAGGCTGTGGCCTAAAAAAAAAAAAAAATGGTAGAAATTGAAAATGAACACAAGTAGCATTGCCAGATTCCAAAATGACCTTAAAAGGTGGGTAAAGTGAAATAAGAACTAAGGGCAGCAAACAGGAAACACATGGAGAGTCATAGTGTCCCCTCCAGGACACCGGACAGTTAGCACAGAGACCAAGGAAAGAAGTCGAAGACATTGAAGGAAAAAGCCCTAGGCAGATCTGAGCTTCGCAACCCAAACTCTGACTGAATTACCGTGGCTGGGCGGCACCTTGTCTCTCCGCACTTCCCGCTTTTCCCCTCTCATTTATGCCAGATAACTTCCTAAGGTGGGATTTCTCACAGGTTTGCAGAGACAATCCCATTCAGAGCTCCAAATCTCTAAAGACTTCTGCAAATGAATGGCAGGACCAGAAACTCATATATATTCTGTAGGAAACATAAAAAAAGATCCAAGGAGCCAAGCTCCCTTTGATAGATTCACTGCTACTGCTGGTTTCATTGCTTTTTTCCTACTGAAGCTGTTGGAGGGAGAATGTATTTTCATCATTAGATCCTATTTTTCTCCTTTTAATATGTTTAATTTCTTCCTTGAACTAGCCCCTGCTTTTTTTATTTCATGGGATTTTAAGAATCGAATTACCCAGCTTTGGCATAGGCCTTTAATAACCTTTACTTCCATCTGTGCATTACTGGTCATTCCTGACTCTTGTGAGCCTGCTGCCATTTGTGTCTAGGACAATGATGTCACTCCTGTACTAAAAAAATCTGTATTTCTCTTCAGGCCACTACACCGATTTCCATGAGCTAAACTATAAAGGTCATCATTCTGGCAAACTGAAAATACTAATGAAAGAGCAACTAATCACAACACAAAGGTTTAAGACCTGTTATGCAAGTATCAGGGCACAAGTGTGAGAGGCAAATGTCTATAAAAGTTACAAAGGAAAAAGAGCAGAAAGGGTGATGTCCGGAGGTGTGATTCAGAGAGCTGGAGGGTTTGAAAAACATTATTTCTAAAAAATTTCAGAGGTACCAACCCATTCCTAATACTTGGAATGGTACTTCTTGTGGCTTCTGATTCTCTTCTCCTTCCACAGCTCCCCTAGAAAGTTCTCAACTGGCAATTCTATATTTTCTCACCTTGACTCTTGTTGCTCCGACTTGAAAATCACATCTGGTTTAATACCAGAGAATTTGCTAATGGAATGTAGCTCCTAACTGCCTGCACTTCAGAGATCATGCACTATCTGTCACCTTTAACACCTGAAGCTCGAGGCTCAAAACACTTAATAATCCATTAACTCAATTTCTGGCAACTGAGAAATGACAAACGCTACAGTTGGACACTGAGTTAACCCTGAAAGCTGTACTTACCCACTGACAGTAAGTTACTATAATTCTCCAGCATCACGTCCATGTACAGGATCCTCTGTGATGGGTCCAGTTGCTCCCATTCCTCCTGGGTGAAGTCCACGGTCACGTCCGTGAATGAAACTGATCCCTGAAACGGCATATTGCTATTCATTTTGAAATGATGAACATTCGGTAATGTAGAAAGGGTAGATGAAAACTTACCATGTTGTTGTCAAAAAGTTATTCACCATGGAAATTTACATACGTGTACCTTCACTGTGTTTTGTTTCCAAAAAGGATTTTTATAGTGATTAAAGCACGTGTTTGAATTTCTCTATATCTCGGGCATTATCACACTTAAAAGGTACATAGGATTAATAAAACACTGTTTCTCCTCGAAAGATGTATATAAGAACATATATAATTACATATAATACATATATATATAAAGTATATGGTATTTAATGTTATCAGTACAATGATAATACTCAGATATTGTTTCTGTGGTATCAAATTAGACAATTTAAAGAATAAACCTTTTGTGATATTGTGATTTATAAGAAATATATAAATGGTCATCACATGACCAAAATATATTTCTCACATATATTTGGTCTTGGTCAACAGTTTTTGGCTCATACCTCCCAAACCCTTGGAATTACCAAGGCATTGAGAGTGATGAAGGTTTTTGTTCCAAAAATAAAGTGACTTTTGGAAATTACCTAAGGGTGAGTGTTAAGTCATCAGGGGACCCAGCCCCTCACCTATAGGGAGGGGAGAGGGACTGGAAATTGAATCAAATGACACTGGTCAATGATTTAATCATAACAACTATATAATGAAGCCTCCATAAAAACCTGAAGGACGGGGGTCCAAGAGCTTCTGAATTAAGGAACACTCGAGTAGCTGGGAGAGAGGTGCCCTGGAGAGGACACAGCAGCTTCAAAGGTAAGTAACACAAAAACTCACTGTCGTCCCGTCATGTGCTCTCTCGCCTACTCTCTCTCTCTTTCATCCCCCACTCCTGCTCCAAAAATCCCCGGCTCCTCTCACTCTTCTTTCCTTCTCTCTCTCCCCCTTCTCTTCCCCCCCACTCTTGGTCCCACTTCTCTTTCCCTTCATTCTCCACCCCTCTCCCCGCTTTCCCTCTCTAGGCTGTCACTCCTTTCTCCTCCCTCTTTCCTTTCTTGTTCTCTTGGTCCTCTCACGACACTCCCCCTCCTGCTCCCCTCATTCTCACCCCCTCTGCTAGCTCCTCTCTTTCACATTTCATTCTCTCTTGCTCCTCCACCCACCATCTCCTCAATCTCCCTCTCTTCCCTCTCGCTCCCCTACCCTCTCTCTCCTTTCTCATTCTCCCTCTTCTCTTCCCTCTCTGGCTCCCCTCTCATCTGTCTCTCCTGCACCTCTCACCTGTCTCTTACTCTCTCATTCCTCCATCTCATCTGTCCCCCATCTCTCTCTCAATTCTCCCCTTCTTTCTTCTCTCATCTTTGTCTCCCTCTCAGTCCCCTCTGTCACTCCTCACACTCCTCTCTCATTTCTCTCATCTCTTTGTCTCTCTGGCCTCTCACTCCTCTCTCTCTCCTATCTCCCCTCCCTTCTCTCTCTCTGACTCCTGCTCTTCTGTCTCTCTCTTCCCTCTTTCCCACTCTCTTCCCTATCTTCTCTCATTCATCCTCTTCTCTCTTTTTCAATGCATTTCTATTATTGGTTTCAGGTATACAGCACACTAGGTAGACATTTCTATAGTTTCTGAAATGATTCTCCCAATTACTCTAGCACCCATCAGGCTCTACACATAGCCATTACCATTACAATACTGATTAACATTCCCTACGCTGTACTCCCCAACCCCAAGACCATCTTTCAACTACTAATTTGTTCCCCTTTAACCCTTCACCCCATTCTTCCAGCCCCCCAAGCCCCTTCCCTTCTGGCAGTCACCAAAATGTCCTCTATATTTGTGGGTCTGTTTTCATTTAGTTTGTTCTTTTTGTTCATTAGATTCCGCAAATTAAGTGAAATCATATGGTACTTATCTTTCTCTGTCTTATTTCACTCAGCATAATAACCTCTAGTCCATCCATGTCAATGCACATGGTAGGATTTTCTTTCTTTATGGCTGTCACTCCTCTTTCCATCTCTCTCACTCTCCTACTTCCCTTCTCTCCCTGCCTCTTGTGTCTCTTTCTCCTCCCCTCCCTTCTCTCTCCTGTTCCCCCTCTTCCTGTCCTCTCCGTTCATCTTTTTCTTACTCCTCTCTCATCTTGATCCTGCTTCTCTTCCTTCTCTTCCATTGACCGTTCACTTATCCCCCACTGCTGTTTCCCACTTGCTCATCCCTCTTTTGTCCCCCATCTTGCTCACTCCACCCCCTCCCTCTGCTCTCACACTCCTCTTTCCATCCCCCCCACCCATGTTTCTCGCTGGCTCATCTCCCCCCACTCTGTTCAGCCTCCCTCGCCTATTATCTCCCCTCTAGCTCCACCCTTCTCCCTCCCCTCTCCCCCCTTTCTCTAGCTTGCTCCTCTTCTGATCCCCTCTCACTTCTCTCTCTCCCTCTCCTCCCTCTCTCTGATTCCACTTTTCTGTCCTCTCTCTACCCCTCTTCTCTAGCTCCCCCTTTCCCTTCCCCCTCCATTTCCTTTCTCACTCCTCTCTCCCTCCCCCAAGTCTTCTCTCTCTTTCACTCCTCTAACTTCTCATTTCTGTCTCTCTCCCTCGCCTCTTACTCCTCTCACCTGTTTCTCATTCCCCTTCCTATACATATCATCTCTCTCGTCTGTGTATCCCTCTCACTCATCCCCCCCCCCCCGTCACTCCTGTCTATCCAGCTCTCCCCTCCCTCTCCTCTTGCCCCCACCCACCCTCTCTCATTTCTTTGTCTCACTCTCTTGCTCCCCCACT
>CM053508.1:124075411-124127592 GCA_028627145.1 Eidolon dupreanum | reverse complement strand
GGACAATTAAAGGATTAAACTATTTCTATAAAAAAGAAGAAAGGTGTCCATGACCCCAGCTCCCACCTTAAGAAACCAAGGAGGGGGGAAAAAAAGGGGGGGAAATGAAACCCAAAACAAGCATAATAAAAAGTAGAAATCAATGAAACTGAAAACAGAAATAGAGAAGTTCAATGAAACCAAAAGCTGGTTATTTCAAAAGGTTAATAATATTGATGAATCTCTAGTCAAACGGGCCGTGGGGGAAAAATTCCCATAAATTAGAAATATCAAGAATGATCACAGAGACATTACTACAGATGCTAAAGACATTAAAGAATTATTCTTTAGCAATATAGATAACCATTAACTACAGTAATTAAGGAAAAACATACAAAATAAAGTGGGAAATATCAACAAACAAGAGAAAAACGATGAAATAATGGAATAAGAATCCTTCGATCTCAATAAAATCCTACGAAAGAATAAAATTAAGAAAAATGCAGTTCATTCATGAATGTAAAATATTGAGGAGGGGGTTAAAACAAAAGAGGACTTGAACAAATGGGAAGACCTAGAATAAGACCCCACATTCCCTCTAACTTAATGTAACCATTAATGAGATCACAATAAATGCATCAGCAATTTTTAAAAAGTACAATTCTAAAGTACCACTGGGAATCATTAGAAAACTTGTATAATCTCAGAGTGATGAAGTCTTTTGAGTGCCATAAAAGGAAAGAGCAGTAAATTCAACTGCAGAGAAATTCAAAACGCTTACATGGCAAAACTACCAGTGAGCAAAGTCAAAAGGCATATGAAAAACGATTTTGCCATTCATATCACAAAATATCAGCTGGATGGTAACCTTGGGAAAAATCACTCCACCTTTCTGAGCATTCACTTTTCCTTCTACAGAACTGAGATACTAGCAAAGTGCCTGGGTAGGTGAACACTTAACGGAAAAGGTTCCTGCAAAGTGGACAGAGCTCTTATTCGCTCGGCCAGTCTGCGCATCACTAAAGTTGCGGGGGCTTTCCCTTCTCTCTCTATACGGCGAGGACCCGGGACGCAGCGCGCGGCATTCCGGCGCTGCCAGGTCTGTGCGGCCCCGACCCCCGGGGTCGCCCGGTACTCGATGGGCCTAGTCACGCGCACGCCCGTCTGGACTTCCGAACTCCCTGCCCAGCGACCGGACCCTTGCCGGCGTCGGAGGCACTTCCCCGGACAAAGGGAGGAAGGCGAGCTTCGCAGCCGCCCTCCCACTCCGCCGTCTCCGCCCCCGCACGTCCGGCCAGGCGGGCCCCGCCAACCTCACGCCGAGGAGAGCGCCAGGCGGCCCCCCGACGCCGTCCCGAGGGTCACCGTCGCCCGCGAGTCGCCGAAGTTTGGGCTCCCACCCTGTGCGGGCACGAGCCCATCCTTCATCTCCTTTCCTTCGGCCCCTAGGCCCCGCGAGCTGCCTGGTAGCCCTCTTCATACCTGGAGGGACAATCTCCACTCTTGGCTGTTAGGCCAGGTTACAGCACGAGGCGGCGAAGATGCGCGGAAATCGGGGCCCTGTCACCCACTCGCGGCTAGAAGTGGGGGAAGGGCGGCCACCGGCGCGCTTGCAGCCTTGCACATGCGCAGATGCTTGCCGTCCCAGGGTCCTCCGAGGAGTGGTCCATCAGGCTGCGGGACTACATTTCCCATAAGCCTGTGGGGCCAGACTGTTGGGACTTTCCGGAGCTGCTTCGCGGAGTTTAGGGATTTGGATGATCGCTGGCAGAGATAATCCGTTGGTTTAGACTGTTCATTTCCCCGAAATTAAGGTTGTAATTTACCACCATGAGCTCCTCCACTACTGCCTTTTAAAGATTATACCGGTAGCCTATGATATTTATAATTAGAATATATGTATAAAATAATTTCCCATACTCACAGTTTCCAAAAATAACTTAAGTTCACACTTTTCTGATTATTTAAAATAAAATTGGCCTTAAAGATACTATGTGCTGCAACTAGGTTTTCTTTTTATTTTCTTTCTTTCTTTTTTTAAACAGTTTTAGGTTCACAGCAAAATTTGAGGAAAAAGTACAGGGAGTTCCCATATACACCACCTGCCCCCATACATATATCGTCTCCTCCACTATCACCATCTCCCACAAGAGTGGAACATTTGTTACAATTGAATGTACACTGACACATCACCCAAAGTCCTTAGTTTATGTTAGGGTTCACTCCTGGTGGTGTACATTCTATGGGTTTTGAAAAATATATAATGATGTATCCACCACTATAGTATCATACGGAATAGTTTTACTGCCCTAAACATCCCCTGTGCCCCATCTTTTCATTCCTTCCTCCCCCTCCCTGAGCCCCTGGCAACCACTGGTCTTATTTTTTCCACCAGTTTTGCCTTTTCCAGCGTGTCAAATAGTTGGAATCATGCAGTATAAAGTTTTTTCAGATTGGTTTCTTTTACTTATTAACATGCACTTAAGGCTTTGCCATATTTGTTTCAGGGCTTGATAGCTCATTTCTCTTTAGAGCTGAATAATATTCCATTGTTTGGATGTACCACAGTTTATCAATTTACCTTTTGAAAGAAATCTTGATTGTTTCCAAGTTTTGGCAATTATGAATAAAGCTGCTATAAACATCCAGACATAAAATAAGTTACTCAATTGGGTAAATAATGAGCACAATTTTGTTAGATCATATAGTAAGAATATGTTTAGTTTTGTAAGAAACTGTCAAACTATCTTCCAAAGTAATTGTACCATTTTGTGTCCCCACCAGCAAAGAATGAGTGTTCCTCTTGCTGCGCATCCTTGCCAGCATTTGGTGTTGTCAGTGCTCTGGATGTGGGGCATCCTAATAGGTGTGTAGTGGTAGCAATATAGTCTCCAAAAGGTACTAGTACACCAATGTTCATGGCAGCATTATTCACAATGCCAAAATGTGGAAACAACCCAAGTGCCCATCAACAGAAAAATGGATAAATAAAATGTGATATTTATCTCTATATAAAAAATATATATTTCATTAAGCCAAAAAAAAGAATGAATTTCTGATACATGCTACAACATGAGTGAAACTTGAAGATATGCTAAGTGAAATAAGCCAGATACAAAAGGACAAACATTGTATGATTCCACTTACATGAGGTATCTAGAATAGGAAAATTCATAGAGAGAGTAGAATACAAATTACTAGGGACTGGGGGGTGCAAGACATGGGATGATGAAAAAGTTCTGAAAAAAGATAGTGGTGATGGCTATAAAACATTGGGAATGTACATAATAACCACTGAATCGCACCCTTAAAATGATTAAAATGATAAATTTCATTGTATGTATAGTTTATCAGAATTAAAAAGAATAATAAGTGGGATTGAAGTGATGGTTGCATAACTCTGTAAATTACTAAATTTCAGCAAGGTATTTTTTGTTAGTTATTGTTTGCACTGTTTTGATTTTTATTGTATGATGAAATAATTCCATACTCCATCAGGAAGGAAAACAGAATACTCAGAACATTTTTTAAAAAGAAAGACTAATAACTGTTAAATATAAAAGTGCATTACAAAGCTAAAATAATGAAAACTTTTTAGTACTAGCTCCAGAAAAAGAAATAAAGACTTAGGCATATATATTAATTCACAGCACTGGTGAAAGACTGGAGTATTCCACGATTATTCTTGGGTAACTAATTAACAATTTGGAGAAAAAAATGTTAGATTCCTAAGACTGTACATTAGAACAATTAACAAAAAAGAATTAAGTATAAGCTGGATACAAGATTTCAATTTTAAAGTGGAAATTATGAAAATAGTTACAAGGAAATGATAAGGGAATTTTTTATATTCTTTGGGTGAGAGGGTACATACATGTACCACATATATTTTTCCAATTTGTCTTTAACTTTGTTTATGATATTTTTTTCAGAATTTAATTTTCTCTATGCTTAAATTTGTCAATTATTTCCATTATGAATTCTGCCTTTGATGTCATACTATCTCACCCAAGGAATATCAAAAACATTTCCTTATCATTTCTTTACTAAAAATCCAAGAAGAACAATACTGTAACATCTGTATTACCATTTTGACCTATAAGTTTGGCCAATATTTAAAAGAATAATGACACTTAGGGCTGGAACAATTTGGAAAAATATTTTTTATACAATCCTGGTAAGGCTATAGCACATAAAATCTTTCTGAAGTCTTCATTGTATCAAAATTTAAATTTTTAAATTAATATTAGCCATTAATATCGTACAAAGATGTACGTACATTTGAGAATGTTCTCACATCGCAGCTTATATTCGCAAAACATTGGAAACAATATAAAAATCTTTCACTTAGATATAAGTAAAATAAATTGTATGATATGCAAATAGAATTTGGCGAGACATTGAAAATGATAATGTATACTAACTACATGGGGGAGGTGTCTAATGCATCCAGAAATGAAAAAAACTGTAGCTCACACAAGAGTAGGTAGAGTGTGATCCCATTTTTGTAAAAACTATGCATATTTTAAAAAGACTACTGAAATATACAAAAAGAAGAAAGAATCTCCCACCCCCAGCCCTCCCCACACACACAATAAATTCCCCTACAGCATTATGCATAGCAACACAGAGCACTCTGTGTGGACTATTTTTGAAGACCTTGCAAAATTCAAAACCACATTGTTTTCTATTAATTTCCCCTTAGGAATAAAGGAAACACATACAGGATGTTTTTGAAAAAACGCATTGTATATTTTAACTTAAATATTGCATTTAATTTTTTTGACTTTCCATTGAGGTTTCAGAGTGCTTGCTTCTCAATCAGCTAGCTACCCAGTATATCCTAGTGGTTGTCCGATCTCCTTTCGAGCATGTTGTAATATCCACTTCTGTTCCAATAAGCACTGGCACCAACATTAGGTACATGCTTAGATGACATTGCTATAGGATGTAAAGAGATTTTAACTGTAATAATAGTGACTGTTAAAATGGAGCAAATATCCGAAAGCACATAATTAACAGTGTATTTTGTTCATAGATTGTGACAACAAATTTTTATTTTTGTTTATTTGCTCAAATGCCATTACCATGGAGCAAAAAATATATACGACCGCACATGACCTCATCAATGAATTTTGTACTCTGTTATATTAAAATCCTTTGGTCTTTCTTGAATTCTGAACAGATCATTTATCCAGGCATTATTTTGTAACATCATGCCTTGGTCATTTGAAAAATACTGCCTCATTGAGTCATGAAGATCTTATAAATGTTGCTATATTTTAGTATATAGTATCAAATGAACCATGATAATATCACCACTGGTCTCATCAGAAAGGCTTTAAGTATTGGGAAGCAGATACAGGATGTTGCCAAAACTCTAATTTTCACTTGAAAGCTCATTTTATCATTGGGTGACAAATATAGTCAGTTGTTTTCCTTGAAGTGACAGCTCAGTTCATTCATCTTTGAGAAAATGTCTGCCAAACACTCAGCCTTCTTTTGACTGTCAGCCATTCAAGTAAAAATAGTGTTCCATGAGAAAAGCAGTTCATTCAGCTCACGACTTAAACAACTGCACAGGAGATCTTCCTGGAGATAACCATCATGATTCTGTGTGCAGGAGAAGTACTTTGTGCATACTTTCTGTTGCACTCCAAGGTTGAGAAGGTTGAGACTTAATACAATTAATAATTCTTACTGCTCCATTAAGGCCATTCTTAAGTGAGAGTAACATTTCTGCAATTGTGTGAGCGTGCAGAACGCAATGACTGCTAGTTCAGTTCCGTGTCACTGTCTGGAATCCTGTAGGTTCCCCCACCAACTGCTTTTACTTCATCAGGGTAAATGTCAACTCAATGAAGTAGGATAACAACATCTAGGTTTTATTATTGAAAATAATCTTGACCTCCTGGATCCCGTGCAAGTGTCTTAGAAACCCCAGGGGTCTTCGGATGACATATAAAGCACAATCGCTGTGTGCCATTATCACACCAAATACATTAACAATGTGTCCTCAATAGTTTTCAAATATCCAGTGTGTGTTCATATTTCCACATTCTTTTCATAAATATTATGCATTCTTCAAAATTTTAAAACTCAAGATCCAAATGAGTTTATATCCTGTGATTGATGTCTCTTAATACATAGGTTCACCTCCATATTTTTTTCCTTTGCCATTATATTCTGAAAACACTGGGTTGTTTATTCTGAAGAATTTCCATGCGTTCTGGGTTTTCCTGATCATCTTTTTTTTTGTTTTTTTTTTTTTTAATTATCAATTTTCTGCTCCTTCATCTGGACTCTGAACTTGAGAAGGTCAGTGTTTAAGAATTTCGGGCCAAATGTCAACAGTGATTACCCTCTCCTTGCCAGGTCTTAAAATCATTCTTTTTCTAAGGTACTGAGTGATGAGTTCAGGTTTCTTCCTGCTCTTTTATTTTCTACTCTTTCATTCAGCATTCCTGCAATCGAGGTTTGTCAAGCACCTGCCTGGTGGCAGACAAGGTGCTAGGGCACAGCTGTGAGTGAGACACAAAGCACTCACCTCTTGTAAGCTTGCATTCTAGTTGGGAGGACAGACAATAAACGCTGAGTGAAATACACAGCATGTCAGGTGGCATTCACTGCTAAGGAGGTTATATCAGGAGCACTGGGCGGGGGGTGCATTTTCAAATAGAGTTGGTAGAGAAGGTTTTACTGAGCAGGTGAGATTTGAGCCAACACTCCATCATCAGTTATTAGGCCCCATAATCAGATCCTGACTGGCAGATGTCCCCTTCCTTGGATTATTTCCAACAGATGATAACACCACTCTATTTAGGCACCAATTCCTCCCTGCAAGTTGACTTGCCTCTCTCTTTCATACCTGAGATGATGGGAGGGAACGATATCTAATCACAGCTTTCCCCTTCTCATCTGGGGCTCTAAATGGTGCCCTTCAATCTGTTTTTCTCATGGCAAAATTGCAAAGTAGGAAGTCTGCAAAAATTTTCCTGACATAGAGCAAAGTGAATATCTCATGCTCTCTTTCCTTTAACATAAATTAACTCTGGAGAATGGAACAGTCTGAACCTTGCAAAATCCATTTATCTTACTGAGCATTTGACAAGTCCATCTTTCTCCTTGAAGAAGGATTCTTACATGGCCAATGGCTTAGAAAGTTTTCATCCAAGGATCCTCTGGGCATAAAAGGACTGTCTGTTTTATTTATCTCTGCCTTCCCAGAACTGTGCTTGGTATAGGTGAAGAATGAATGAATGACTGGGGCAAGAACTAATAATGCTTGAACCCCAACTACTACCAGCCTCATCTAGTTCTGTAGTCCTGTCCACCTGAGAGTACCAAGTGCTACCTATGCACCCTGCATCCTGCTGAGTGGGCAGCTATGAGCATTATCAAACTTTTCAGTGCTGCCCACCTGAGTGGAATAGAGGTGTCCCTGCATAATGTCAGAGTAGGTAGCTGCCTCATTGGCCTATCTCTCCTGGCCAGGTCATGGGACTGCAAACAACTCCAGTTAGTTCCTTGCTCTATCCCCTCCTTGTGGAGAGACACCTCAAGAATATCCTATTTGTCCCACATTGAGAAGAAGAAAAGCCATAGTTATTCTGAGTAAGTTTTAGTACTAGATGTATTGTTTTTAGAGAGAATTTAGAAGTAATTTCATACAGGCCAGAAATACATAGGTATGAATTTTACTGAGCAAAGTATTAAAAAATTAAGCAGTTGAATTAAAACTTCTCACATTTATGAGAAGATCCAGAAATAGAAAGGATTAGGAGTCTGTTGGTCCAAATATCTCTTTACAAATGGAAAAACTAAAACCTAGAGAAGTCAACAAGTTTTAATTATGACAAAGATAATCTGTTAATAGTTTCAAAACAATAATATGACTGTATCTGGGAGTCCCCAAGACCATGCTCAGCTTCAATTATTCTCTAGAAGAAGGCACAAAGGCAGCATCCTGGAGACATCAGACACAAGATTCCGCTTGTCCTCTCTCAGTGGAGTCATGCAGACGGAGCTAAATTCTCCCAGCAGTGATGTGTGACAACACATATGGAGTGTTGCTAACCAGAAACTCACCAGAGCATTGGTGTCCAGGGATTTTGTTGGGGGTTGGTTATATAGGTATATCTGACTGTTCACATGGCTGATATTAGTCTCTAGACCTAGCGCAGATCAGGCTAATGCCATGTGCTCCAAGGCTCTCAGCATAAATCACCTTGTTGGCATGAACTATCTGGCTGGTCCAAGGCTTCCAGGTAAAAAGGGACACTTATCAGGCAGGACATTCCAAGAGCTTAGAGGTTACCTCCAAGAGCTAGGCAACAGCCAAACTCTTCTTCATAAGGTACGGAGTTTGTTTAGACAACCTATACTTGCTTAGTCGATCCTTTACTATATAATGACCTATAGTGCAGCTTTTATGCCTTGGAAAACTGGTTTGTATTTTTTGGTTTTATTTTTCCAGAAAAGCAATACTTAAGAACAAGGAGGTAATATCTATTTTCTCCTTCCTGATACACAAATAATCATTTCTTTGTGTCCAACTGTTGGCCATATTTTGTCAAGTAGCATGAAGGACACTAATCTCTATATCAGAGAGAGTTGATATCTTCGTGGTATTTGGAGATCGTTAGGCAAAAGAAGTGGGCCTAAGGTAGGCCTACCTGTCTCCATGCCCTCTGCGACAGGACCTTGCAGGTTTTCTTATCAGAAGGTGCAGTCTATTTCTCCATCTCTTGAATTGAGGCTGGCTCGGTGACTTGCTTCAGCCACAGAGTGAATGTCTTAAAGTATCTCCCCCAATATATTTACTAAGTTAAAAAAAGAGAGCAGTAACCTCACAGTGCAGACACCTCACAGACACCACCTAAACTAAGTGGTCTAGGTTAGCATCTCCAGTAATAAGACATGCAGGCAGGATGGGGAAACCTTTACCCATAACATGTGTTGTGTTGATTTCAATTGAGATAAATTGCTCCTGAGTGGAATGTGATCAACTTGTTACCAGGTGGCTGACTGGGCTCTCTGAGGAATGGTACCATGTCAGGGAGTCAGGGCTGCAGTAGCATAGACCCACAGCAGTGGCAGTAGCTAGACCAGCCTTCATGAGTGGGTGCCCATGCTGGTGAGCCCATTATTAGCCTTTGTCTCTACTACCTTTTGCCAGCACTGGGGTGGTCATCGATAGAGGTTGGCCGATGACAACTGGCTGAATCCTGCTATCTACTTCATTTCGTCCATTCCACGGTGGATGCTCTCCAGTGGGCACTCTTAATGATACATAGGATATAAAGACCTAGCTTTATGCCTACTCCTGTAGCTCCAACTACATGCCTCTTCCCAAACCTCCCTGATCTGAATTTTCCAATCTTTCTCCTCATAGGCCTCTGACCAACCAGTCAAGCCATTCATCATTGCCCAGGGGCCCATCTATATTCTTCTGTTGAGCCATTTTTCTTTCCTCCAAAGGGGATGACCAGGTGCAGGACCTGGAGCTCTGTCAATTGGGAGGATTTCAGGGTTACCCCAAAGTAGGGCTGTAGTGTAGCGCAAGTCCATTTTTAGCTCATACCTTCATTTTGAGCTAACCCATTCATGAATCAAAGTTGAACTTTCCCTCCTCTATCAGCTGGGTGGAAGAGTTCTCACACTGGCCATAGGTGTGAGTTGAGGGAGGGGTGCTGGCCAAGCAATGCTGGGTGACATGGGGGTCTGAGCTTACTTTGCCCTCTGGCCCTGCTTGTGCCCCATTTTGTTCCCCTTTGTCTAGTAATGCACCGTTTCGGACCCGCCTCACTTTATGACTTGGTAAGTCTAATACAGTGTAGGTCATGATGGCCAGCTTTGGCCACATGGTCACTTGATGTCTTGTGGTCACACTCACCATCTTAACTAGGACTCATTAGCAGGTTGGGGCAGTTTTTAAATAGTGTGTAGCTCTTTGTTGCAGATGTCATAGCCCTGCTCTGGAACCTTTGGGATCTACACAGTGATTCTTCTTTTAGGGTTTGCCACACACTACCTGGCATCTGTCCCCCAACCATAGGTACTTCTAGAACAATTAGCTGCATGTGGCTAATGGCTACCATATTAGGAAGCACAGATATAGGATGTTTCTATCAGCACAGAAAGTTGTACTGGACAGCACCAAATCTAGATCAAACAGTTTACAAGAAATACAGAGATTAGATAAATTTATGAAACAATACCACAAGGATATAATCATCCAAAAAACGGAATGTGGAAAATGCTATAGAACAAGTGACCCAGTTTCTTTAACAAATAAATGGCATGGAAAAAAAGGGCAAGAGGTAGACTGTTGTAGACTGAAAGAAATTTACCAAATGCATTGTGTGGACTTTTCACTGGATCTTGAGTTGAACCAACCATGAAAAAGATTTTTTTTTTTTTTTCAGACAAGCCAGTTAAGCAACAACATTGAGAGTGGAAATGTGAACTCATTCAAATGTAATCGGGGAAAAGAACCTAAGTAGAGGTTTGTATTCCTGATTCGATTGAGGAATAAAACAAAGCTAGGAATAGCTTTGTCTCAATAATGTTAGCAACATGCACCATTGAATTTGTTGTGGGAGGAAAATGGGGCTTGAAATAGATTCAAGAGCAGCAGCCATGTCCCTGGATGGTCCTGAGATCTGCCCAGTGGGAGGGCGATGAAAGAGATGCAACAGTTTTTTCCTTTACTTACTTGGTAAACTGCTGCTCATCCTTAGCTCTCCTCTTGCAGAAAGGTGCCCTGGCTTGCCTCACTGCCCTACCCCATCCCATCTCCTGCACTTTTCAACCTCACAGGTCTGATCTAGGCCTACCCTGTGACACTGGAACTGAGACTTGCAGGGTGAGAAGGACAAGAATGGGTGTCTGGGTCTGAGCCTGGCTGGAGCTAGGTGTACACAGGAAGGGAAAGTGAAGCTGGAGGTCTGAGGCCAAAGTGGAGATGGGAAGGAAGTAGGGTAGTTGGAGAGGTCAACGGGGACTGGCAGGACCCTTATGGCCATGGCTAGGAGTCTGCCTTTGAAGAACAGCTCGAAGCCTTGGCTGTTGTTTCCTTTTGTGTTAAGTAAGCCTCGCCCCTCCTGTAGAAGTGCTGAGCCTGGCAGATGTGCCTGACTCAGAAAGCTGTCAGGACCTTATGGTGTGTCACTTTAAGCAAGCTCCACCCCAAACACAACCAATGTGCTGGTGCAGACAGCCAGTTTAGGAACTCATATAGCTCTGGCCATTGCCCAGGTATGGCCAGTCTGCTCCGGGCAGCAGCAACCTGGGGGCAGTTCCCCTGGAGGGGTTACTGTTCCAGGGGAGCACAGGTAGGCAGGGGAATCCTCCTGGAGGGCGGCCCCCACCCATGCCCAGTTCCTACCAGGCTCTGTGCTTTCCCGGCACTGTTTGACCTTGAACGGAGGTTCACTGGGCTCATCATATGTCAAGCGTGGGTGTCGAGTAAAATGGGCTGAGGCCCCCAAGACTGCCACGAGTGGGGCTGGGGGGTATCAAATGAAAGGTTTGTGGGCACCCTTTTGGGGGTCCCAAACGAACACACACGTTTTGAAAGAGTGTGTGGGAGGCAAGGACTTGGGTTTTAGGCCAGGCTCTGTCCTTGACTTGTTGGCCTGCATTCCCTATCTGTAAAATAGGACGCAGCCCCCAGAAGGGCTCCAAGGGTCCTACGAGCCCCCAGGCATGGCAGAGTGGGGGTGGGGGCACCGCACTTGGTGGGCTATGGAACTTGTGTCTTCCTGTCCTTCCTCCATCAAGCTCTTTCCCTGGTGTGCCTGTGGCAGTGCCTGGCTGGCCTTGGAGAAGGAACAGAGATGAGTAACATTTCCAAGCCAGTAAGGCAGACTGCTTTATGGAAGCCCACTGGTGCCCCTTTCTGTAGAGTGAATCTGGTTCTTATTTTTACCCAAGTGGCAGCATTTCTGAACTGAAACACTGACCCTGACAATTGTTTGGGAAGGGGCACGCCTGTAGAGTGGATTTGCTTCCGGTGGGCCCACCGGCAAGGCCTGGCTCCCCTGGCTCCTGGGGGTGGCATCAGTGGTGGAGTGGGGGAAGCCAGAGGGAGGCCAGCTCCTCCCCCACTCCAGCGCCACCCCACCTGCCACAGGGGCAGTTCTGTGGCCTCTGGGGGTCTGCAAGCGACCCTGGCAACATGTTTCTTCCCTGCAGGGCAAACTCAGCAAGGACTTTGTGGAGTCTCTGAAGACAGTTGTGGGGGACCCCCACGTGTCTACTGCTGCTGTGGTCCTAGAGCAACATGGGCACGATGAGTCGATACACAGGTGTGGAGGGGCCCCTCTTCTGTCAGAGCTCCTGGCTGGGAGCCAGTGTTCTGGGCTGGCTTCTCTTCCACCCACCTGTTTTAGGGTGCTCTGGCATTCTCTCTTCCTTACCCCTCTTCCACTGTACAGCCTCAGGCCCTGCAATATCTTGGTGATCCTTGACATGTGAGCAGGACCGGAGGTTCCCACACCCCCTAAACTGCGGAGGTTCTGGTTCTAGGTGTCACCCTCCAGATGTCGTGGTGTGGCCCCAGAATGTGAGGCAGGTCAGCCAGCTGGCGGCTCTGTGTTACCGTGAAGGCGTGCCCATTATTCCCTTTGGCACAGGCACCGGGATTGAGGGTGGAATCTGTGCCGTGCAGGTATGGTGGCCCCTCCCCAGCCAGGCTCTGGTCCCGTCACACTTGTCACATTTGTGGTGGCCCCTCCAACACACACAGCTTGGTCGCTCAGGTCCAATCCTCCTTACCTGCCATCCCAGGGCTCTGGTCTTGCTGCTGGGAGGTCAGCTTCAAGGTGGGGTCTTGGGGTATGGCCTGGCAAGAGACCTAGGTCAGCCAGCTCCTTGGCACCCCTCCTGCCAGGGTGGTGTCTGCATCAACCTGACTCACATGGACCGGATCCTGGAGCTGAATAAAGATGACTTCTGTGTGGTGGTGGAACCTGGCGTCACCCACAGAACACTCAACACCCACCTGCGGGACACTGGCCTCTGGTTTCCTGTAGGTAGGCTGGGACTTGCGGGCCTTCTCTTGGGGCCCTCAGGGCTCCCTAGAGGCAGGGCTGTTTCTGGGGCACCTCTGCTCCGGGTGGCTGCCCCAGGCTGCTCTCTGCCCTCCAGACCCAGGTGCAGACGCCTCTCTCTGTGGCATGGCAGCCACTGGGGCTTCGGGCACCACCACCGTCCGCTATGGAACCATGAGAGACAACGTGCTGAACCTGGAGGTGGTGCTGCCTGGTGGGCAGCTGCTTCACACTGCGGGCCTGGGCCGTCATTTCCGGTGAGCATTCTCTACCCACGAGACAGGGGCCTCCCAGGAAGGTGCCGGGGTTTGCTCTTCTTGCATAAGGCCAACCTGGGGCCATGCCAGGGAGCAGCTGCCTTGACAGCAGATTGACTGAGCCGAAGGGGCCAGCCCAGACCTCGGGCTCAGCGCTCCACCTGGCAGGGGCTTGGGAGACAGTGCTCCAGCTTCCAGCTCCAGGCTTCTGGACAGAAGTCTGTTGTCACATGACCCGGGCACTCACCTACCTTGTGTGTCTCCGGGGTCCAGGAAGAGCGCAGCTGGCTACAACCTGACCGGGCTCTTTGTGGGATCCGAGGGGACACTGGGCCTCATCACGGCTACCACCCTGCGCCTGCACCCTGCCCCTGAGGCCATCGTGGCTGCCACCTGTGCATTCCCCAGTGTCCAGGCGGCTGTGGACAGCACCATACACATCCTCCAGGCTGCAGTGCCTGTGGCCCGCATTGGTAAGCTGGGGACAGGACATACTAAATGGGCTCCCTGGAAGAGGGCCCCTCTGAAGACCAGGCCTCACTTCACTTATACTCTCCTTGGTCCCAGAGTTCCTGGATGACGTCACGATAGATGCCTGCAACAGGCACAGCAACCTGAACTGCACCGTGGCGCCCACGCTCTTTCTCGAGTTCCATGGCTCCGAGCAGGTGCTGGAAGAGCAGCTGCAGCGGGCAGGTGTGCCGGGATGCCACAGGGCAGGGGGGCACAGGCTGCCCAGATTATGGTCCGGTGTTAACCCCCCACCCCCCACAGAGGAGATCGTCCAGTGCAATGGAGCCTCCCACTTGTCCTGGACCAAGGAGAAGGAGCAGCGCAGCCAGCTCTGGGCTGCCCGGCACAACGCCTTGTACTCGACCCTGGCCCTCCGGCCAGGCTGTAAGGTGAGCCGGGCTGCGGGGAGGTGGGACGCACGGCTCAGCCCATAGGTCCTTCGCCTAGCCCACTACCCTAGTGTCCAGAGCAGCAGGCTGAGGCCCACAGCATCGGGACCGGCCCCACCCAGCTTTCTCAGACACTGTCTAGGGGGAAAGCAGGGTCATGTGCTGGGGGGAGCCCCTGCTGGGAGCCCCTGCTGGGAGCCAGGCCTAGAGCACAGGGGTCTTGGAGCAGGCGCAGCACTGTGCTCTGAGCTCTTGGCTGTTGTGACCACGGGCTTCCTGGAGAGAGGGATGAAGTGGAAGGTGTCAGCCGACAGGACGAGGAGAGTCTGGGCTCCAGCAGCTCATGCAAAGGCTCAGTGGTGTAGTACTGGGGGACCCATGAGGGTGGGTAGAAGGGGAGAGGTGTGGAAGCCTCTGCCGGCAGCACCTGGAGAACACACCCCAGCCATCATGTCGTACAAGGGAAACTGAGGCCTAGAGAAGAGCAGGCATGTCCATGTGTGTGACGCCAAGCCCCTCCAGACCTGTCCTTAATCTTGACTGCAATGACCCATTCCCTCTGGGCAGGCGGGCAGGGGAAAAGCTCACTGGCCTGCCCCTTGTCACAGAGCTATAGCACTGATGTTTGTGTGCCCATCTCCCGGCTGCCAGAGATCCTAGTGCAGGCCAAGGAGGACATGAAGACCTCGGGAATCACAGGTCTTGCCTGCCCACTGCCGGGGCGCGGGAAGGGTGGGCAGGGTGCAGGGCTGGGCTGAGGGCTGCAGCTCTGTTCTCTGGGCCCCCAGGATCCATCCTTGGACACGTGGGTGACGGCAACTTCCACTGCCTCCTACTGGTGGACCCAGAGGACGCTGAGGAGTTCAGCAGGGTTGAAGCCTTTGCAAAGCAGCTGGCCCGGCAAGAACACAGCCCTGGCCAGGGAGGAGGGGGAAGGAGCCGAAGCATATGGGAGAGCACTCCGCTGAGAATCTTTTCCGTTCTCTTTCAGGCGGGCACTGGCACTCCACGGGACGTGCACTGGGGAACATGGCATTGGGATGGGCAAGCGACAACTGCTGCAGGAGGAAGTGGGACCCATGGGCATAGAGATCATGCGGAAGCTCAAGGCCACACTGGATCCCCGAGGCCTCATGAACCCAGGCAAAGTGCTGTGAGGGACTCTGAGCACTTGACGTACAAGCCCCGAGGTGACGGAACCTCCTGTTCTGGAATCTTTCGTCATGATAGAAAATAGCTTTACCTTTCCCTCTTATCCGGAGCCAGAGGAGAGGAGCCATGATGCCTGGCTTCTCCCTGGCCCTCTTGCTGTCCTCAGGAGCCTCTGGTCCAGCAAACGGCTCATTCCTGGTGAAGCTGCTTCCTCTCTGCTCTCTTATAAGTCCTGTCCTGGCTGAGAAAGGCAGTATGGACCACCCCACCCCCCAAAATAAGAGGATTCCCCTCCATCCAGGCCTCCCCATTGGTGGGGGGCTAGGACAAAGCCTGGGGGATTCACTACCCTTAGCCCTAATGTCTGCCTGGTGACAGGAATACTCCTTGCTTGGTGTGGGAAGGGATCTTGATCATTCTCCTTGGGGTCCTCAAAATAAACCTGAACGCCACTTGCGGCTATCTCGAGATGAGCAGACAGCACCTGTGAACAGCTTCCCATGCCACCCCCCCACCCCATATGTTCTCTGTCCTTTGGCCAGTGACACCTTCATCCCTCATCCCAGACCTGTCCTCCGACTCGTGCAGCCTGGGGAGGGAATGGTGCTCAGGCTACAGATGAGGGTCATTTTCAGGGACCCAGGTCCCTGTCCCAGCTGCTTCACCTGTGAGAACCCTAGGATCTGAGGACTTGCCCGTGGCCGACAGCACTTGCAACAGAATTCCCCACTGAACCCCAAGCAGCTCTTAGAACACTCTGAACATGTTCTTTAAGCAGCTGCCACCAATCCCTAGAAATAGAAATGAAGATATTCTCCCTGTATCATGCCTCTCCATGGTGTAATGTATTATACTCCCAGCTTTTTGGCCGTCCAAGTCAGCATCTGTCCACCGGGGATCATGCCCCTGCCTTGGGGCATGAGTTATTACCGCCTAAGCCCACTAGAGGGCACCTGCCACCATAAATTCAGACACCACAGCCATCTGCTGGAGCAGTGTAACCCAGGACTCACCTCTGCCAGGGATACAGCTCAGTCCCGGACTTCTGGGGTCAGGGAGGGGCCTGGCGTCCTACAAGCCAATCTCTAAACTCTCCCAGAAGCCTATTGTGTGGGTCCATCTCCCTCTCCCTGGCCCTAGCCCCTTAGGAAAGGTGCTGGCCAGTCATTCAGGGGCACCCTCCATCCCACCTTGCTCCTCCCAAGCCACCTCTGAACTTTCCCGGCCTCCATCCCCTCGCCCTCACCCTTCACCGCTCCCCATCAGAAGCAGATCTCTGTGACTCCTCAGTCCCCTTGGTTCCTGGAACCCTTCCCCTGTGATAATACTGGGCCAAGCCCAGAATTTGCTCCTATGTGACTTTTGTCCCCTGCCTGTCCTGGCTGGGCGTAGTAGCTGTGCCAAGGGGTGGTGTGGAGCAAATCTCATGGGCTTCCTCCGCAAACCACCCCATCCACGTCAGCCTCACGCATTCCACGGAGACATGGCTCACGAGACCCCTGTGCCCAGGGGCAGGTGTCTCCCCTACCGGGCAGGGCTCCGTTCTGATGTGCCTCCCACTGCCTGGCCACTAGTAGGTGCTCAGCAAATGACCATTTCCCCACAGATTTTTATTAAGAAAAAGTCCAAACATACAGAAGAGTTGAAAAAAACAAGTACACTGTTCACATACCAGCCACGGAAGATCCAACAACATTTCTGTATGTGCTGTATGTGTGCATTTTGGAAGAACCATTTGGAACTGAGTTACACATTGGACATTATTCATCTATATAATCCAGCATCTGTCTCACAAGAATAAGGACATTCTCCTAAAAACCTCAACATCACTAAATGCTACTAGATAATAACAGTGAGATGCTCTGGTCCAGGAAGCTCCAGAAATGTGCTGGTCCTCAGCAGAGGGACTGGATGGAACCTACCCCCCAACTCCTGCCAGCGCCTCCCCTGAGACCTTGGAGAGTTGTCTGGATGGAGGACAACAGATATCAGTTCCCCCTGGGAAGCCCAGAGACCCTTGTCCCACCCCTGCACCAGAAGCCGGCATCTAGGTCTGGACTGGGAGGACGCGGTGGCCAGCAGAGGGCTGCAGTGTGCCCACGGGGAGTCGAAGTCGCTGGGGGCAGGGAGCGGGGTAAGCACCGGCCCCAGGAGTCTGGAATAGCATCCAGAGTGGGCTCGAGGCCCGCCCCACCTGGCTCACGACCACCCAGCTCACCCAGGACGCTGCCAAGGCCACCAGACCTGAGCGACCGAGGTGGGCACACGGGCCTCCACCTGCAGGCCCAGGGGTCAGGCGCGGAGATCTTCAGGGCCAGCCTTGCTGAAGGAATTAAATATAGAACAGGGAGACACAGTTGCCAGGCAGAAGCAGGCGGTGCTGTGAATAGAACAGTGCTCTTTGCAGTGACAAAGCCACTAGGGAGCCTGACGTACATGTGCCAGGGCTTCTGGGCAGACTCTCTGACCCTCGTGGTGACCTCTGAACTGTGTGACTGTCTCCACTTTACATGCGAGGAGTGTGGAGTTTAGTTGAATGACGCCATTTCAAGATCATTCTGACAAGAGCTGGAGGAGCCTGTGTCCTGGTGTCTCCACTTCAGGCAGGTCTGACATGAAGGCTTGGCTCAGACCTACTCTTCTTTAGCGTTTCTCGGTACGTGCTGAGTGTGTCTGTGCCTCGGCTCACATTTGCCCACGGGCCTGCAATGCCCTTGCACAGTAGGTGCTGCAGGAACCATCTGATGGCCGATGACTTCAGAGCAGGGCCTGGAGGGGTTGCAGTCTACAGAGGCAACGGTACACGGGAGGCCTGAGAAGGGCAGAGCAGAGAGGGTGTGGAGCCATCTCCCTCCACAGCTTTCCTTCACAGGCTCTGCAGGAAGGCTGCTCTGGGAGCCTGTCTGGCACAGGGACAGAGGCCAGGCGGGCACTGCTACCCCTGCCCCGAGCTTCTTACCCAGCTCAAGATGGGCCAACACTTGTGAGCCTGGAGTGGCTGGTTCTAGTTCAAGGCTCTGAGCTGGCTTAGCCCCAAACCACGGCCTGTTTCTGGGCCTCAGTGAAGCATGCCCATGAGTCAGCACTGAGGCCCAGACTGAGCAACAGGCAGGGCAGGACGTGGGATGGGAGCGGAGGGCTAGGGGCGGGGGAGGTGTGGTGCTGGGCCAACACCTGGAAGCAGCGACCTCCTTGTAGCCTCCAATGGCTGCAAGATCTTTGCCCCTGCAGATCTCGCAGAAGCGTCCTGTCACAACCACTCCACAGGTGACAGCAGATTGCTCCACGATGCTTGAGAAGGTTAGCAAACCTGTGGGACTTGGGTCTGACCTGCTGCATCCCCTGTACCCGGGCGCGACTGCTCCAAGATCCACATCGCACCCGCAGCCCCAAGCAGTGGCCCCGAAGGGAGGCTTAGGAGGTAGGGGAGGGAGTGGGGGGACATGCCTTCAACCCCATTTCCTGATCGTGTAACAACACTTCATTAAAATAAAGTCACACAGTGTATCTTTTATTAGACATTATTTTAATACCATATCAAAACATCTTGACTAATGAAGAAAGCTTTTCCCCCAGCTTCGAACATTTTTTTAAACATTTTATAAGTTTTTTTTTTTAATATTTTAATATATAAATACAGAAACCTATCTTGCATGGGCTGATGCCACGTGTGGCCATCGATGGCTAAAATGTTCTCAAACAGAGTGCCTGAAAACAAGGGTAGCTGTACATGTTTCTTTAATAAGTCTTTTGTCTAAGTTTTCTGGGGGGGGGAAAAATCCACAAGGGTCTAAGAAAAATGTTCAGGCATTTTTGCAGGACACTTGTGATTGTGAAATCCTCCGAACTGACCAGAACCAGGAGGGAAGGAGGGAGAAGAAACGGGAACGGAGCGGGGGAGGTCTTCCATGGGTTGGTTGGTTCAATTTTTTTCTTTTTCTTTTGGCAATGAAGTCAAGATCTCGGGGTCCCAAGGGGGGAGAAAAGTGCGAAACCAAGCCAGAAAAACGGACAGAGGAAACCGAGGCAGAGCGGTGGGCGGCGGAGGGCCGGCGGGGCGCTGGGCACAGGAGGACCGTGCCGGAGGGCTCCTGCGCCGTCGGGACGGCCGCGGCGAGAACCTGGCTCTGCTCTCTTCTGTCACCGAGTGGGTTCTAGCTGGGCAGCAGACAGCAATCTGTAAACGTCACGAGGGAAAACACCAGTCGACACTAGACTTTTTTTTTTTTTATAATTTTTTTTTTTTTTTTTTGTAAACACTTTAGAGACAGACCCACAATGCCTTTCAAAGGTGGAAAAAAAAAAAAAAAAAGCCCTTTCCTTCCTGGGATGAGGGGTGAGGGGAAGGATGGCGGTCGATTCTTCTCTCGGACGCGCGGCTCATCCGATTTGGGGTCCCTCAGGGAGGAAGGGGGAACCAGTGTCTGGAAGTCAGTGCAGCGGAACAGTGTGTGCCCTGTTCCCACTGGCGCCCCCAGCCCGGCTCGGCCTCAGGGTCTGAAGCCTCCTCCCAGGAACGGGGCCGCTGTCCCCGTGTGGGCCGCTGTCCCCGTGTGGGCCGCAGTGCGTGAGTCGCGCTCCGTGGGGCTGAGGCTGGGCCGCGGCGCCGCTGGTTCCGCTCCAGCCCCCGAGGGCAGACGGCGGGCCGCGCATGGGACGCGCACGCCTCACTCTCGCCCTCGCTGCTTCTTCTCCCCGCGTCCTCAGTTTTTTGAGGTGAAGGTAAAAAGAGCAAATGTCCCTGATTTGTCTGCCATCATCAGTTGTTCTGGGAGTTTACTTGGAATAAATAAAATAAACCTAACAAAGAACAAGAGAAAACAAAAACAAAACAAAACAAAAAAGACGAGGGAGAAAGAGAGAGAGAGAAAGAGAAAGAGAGAGAAAAGAGGCCCCAAAACCTTTGGATATGAGATGAAGTGAAGTCGGGGGTTTTGGCTTCTTTGGGGGTTTTGTCTGTTTGTCAGAACAAAACAAGGACAGGGACAGGAGAGGATGGTCGGCAGTAAAGGAGGGTGCTCTGAAGAGGTGGAGAGGTCAGACTGGAAGGTTCTCTGTGGGGACGTTAGCTGCACTGGCCTGCTGCGGGGTCGGGGGCCTGTGCAGTGGGTGGGCGGGCTGCGTCCGGCCTGGAGGCCTCAGCTCTGTCGGGCAGCAGGGACGAGGGGGGTGGCCTGAGGCGGGAAGAACCAGCAGCGGAATGATCACCGACTAGCCCTGCGGGGGACGACACGCCGTCCCACAGACTTTCCTGTTTAATAATAAGTGTGACGCCCATACGGGAACGGGGAGCGAGATTATCCCCCCGTCCCCGAAGCAGCGGAGACCCTGAGGACTTGAGGACCTGCCCTGGGCTCTCGGCGAGCGCGGGGCCGGCCGGGGGGGAAGCCCAGCGCCCGGTTCCCGAGCTTGTGCTGCTTCTCCCGCCTGGCACATTCCCAGGGGCTCTTCCTGAACCTCCTTCAGGGGCATCTGCCCCAGACGTCTAGACAGACTGGTCCTTCCCCAGCGAATCAACTGTACTGAGCGGTTCTTCTTCGTAACCGTGCGAGTTTGCATCTCTTAGCCTTCCCAGAATCATCTCCCCCCACAGGACCACTCACCGCCACGATGCTCCCCTCCCGGGGGTGTATACGGACAACTCGGCTCCCACCCCCAGACCCCGGGGTGACATGACCCCAAGCCCTGAGCCCAGCTCACCTTTGAGAGGAATCGGCAAGCGAGCCCAGTAGGGTCAGTCCGCGGGGTGCTCTGGACAAGATCTGTTCACTTCAAACCACGAGTCTATGCAGCTGAGGCAGGAGGCGGCAAGGGGAGACACGTTACCGCTGACCAGGCCGCTCCTTAGGGGGCTTGCTCCAAGGGTCAGGTTTCTGAGCAGGGGTTTCCTAAATCTCGCCTGTGAGGACCCCAGGGGAAAACAAGCGTGTCCCCAGATACCCACTTTCTGAGGGAGCAAGAAGGCAGAATGCCAAGACTGATCTTGGCTTAGCCGGGGCAGCCAAGCTGGCATGGTGGGTGCAGGACTGGGGTGGATCTGGGGGCTGTAAAAAGGTGGGAATGTGGCCTTGAGAGGGATCCAGGAGGATGGCAACAGCTACTAGTGAGAAGTGGGGAGGAGGACTGGGCGGGGCAGCTTGTCGGCCATCCCTAACGCTTGAAGGGCCAGAGGTGGGAACAAAGACCTGGACAGCTGGCCATGACTAGCTCCGGGGACCTAGGAGAGCCCTCTCCTGGGTCAAAAGAGCAGCTTCGAGGCTCCCTCACTGGTGGGTGACATCAACGGAGACCCTCAAGCTACCCAGCTCAGATCACTGTGGTCGGCAGCCAGCATCTAGCCCTTCCCAGAGAAAGGTGACCTTCTGGCTTAGGGACATTGCTAAGGAGAGCCCGACAGGAGGCTGACAGTGAAACCGTGGTCTCTAGTGCTTACAGAAAGGACTGTCTGAATCAGAGAGGGGACAGAGATCGCCCCAAGACAGTCTTCCGATTTGTAAACCATCTGGGTATTTTCGAAGTCAGGAACTAGACAAAATTTGCATGATCCTCCCCAGAGCCAAAGATTCCCTTCTTCTGGTTCTGGCCGGTGCCCTGCCAGGACACTGGAGGACTCTGTGCTGCACCCGGACCAAGACCCCTTACCCAGGCCAACCTTGAGCCTCCCCCGCATCAGCCACACCCGTGTGCCAGGCACCACGGTTGCCCAGTGGTCCGTGGCCCCGTGAGTCAGGCTCTGGGGAAGCCCGGGTGTCAGGAAGGAGCTCTGGGGCTCGAGGCGCCTGGAGCAGGTGGCGGCCACAGGCAGCACAGAGTGTCCTCCCGTCCTGGGTAGGGAGGTGTCTTCTTTCCAGTTGGAAACAAGAACGAGGCTCATGCCGGAGTCCGAGGACAAATCTCATCCCTGCTAATTATAGCAGCTTTCAGTGCGGTGGTCCCTCAGGTGGTGGCTATTCCTGCCACCTGGCCCTCTGGGAGAAGGGGCAGGGACAGGGGCAGCAAGCACACGGCTCCGTGCGGCCTCGCACACAGATGAGGGGCTTCACCCTGGAGGGGCCCATGGAGGAAGATAAGGTCCGGGGAGACAGATCTAGAATCAACCCTCCAAAGATGGGAATTTTTGGCTCTGTGGGATCCTAAGCGCCTCCAGCCCGTAGAGGCTCTAACAGGTCTCCCCATCAGGCCCCACCATCCGGGCCGTCAAACCAGAGCAACACCTCTGGCAGTTCTCCTCAGCCTTGAACTCGGGCATGTCTGCTGGCCTCTGCCTCCACTGCGCTCAGTCCAAGGGTGGAGGGGTGGGGGGGTGGAGGTCGTTCAGCAATAAGTAGCTAGCGAAGAGGGTCTGCCCTTTTCTCCCTCTGCCCGCAGGGAAGAAGCCCTCTGCGCTGTGGCTGAGCTGGCCCTGCCACCTTCTCGTACCTTTTGTGATAAATGCACAGGCAGGGCAGCCTGGCTATCGTGTCCCCCTGAAGCAGCTCCTCCAGGCAGATCACACACTCACCCGCGTCTTTAGTCAGCACGTCATCTGCAAAGGGGGGACAGGGGAGAGTGGAAGACGGTCAGCCACCAGCAGACAGGTGGCAGAAAACAGGCGTGGGTCCAGAACCGGCTGGGGCCGCTGAGGTCACCCAACGTGTGCTAGGCAGTGTGAGGGACAAAGAAACGCAAGACGGACCTAGACCTAACGACCCTCGCCTCAGAGACAACTTCATGCATACCACACGTTCATTATCCGAAGACAAAACGGAATTAATCACCAGATAAGTGACCCAGGGGATGGAGGGAGCTTGGAGAGGGACAGACATGCAGCAGAGGCAGCATGAGGCAAACTGTTTCCCTGAACAGACTTTTCCCCCTAAACATACACGTTAACCAGGTGCAGATTTCTGGTTTGGAAAAATGTGATGGGGACAGTGGTACAAGGTGAGAACGAATGGAAGAAACAGGCGCTCTAAGCAAATACTTGCACATGCACGTCCACAGCAGCAATATTCACAAGAGCCAACAACAGGTGGAAATGACCCAAATGTCCACCACCTAACAGATAAGCAAAACGTGGCTTACCCATACAATGGAATATTACTCAGCCATGAAAAGGAATGAAAAATTGACCCATGCTACAATGTGGATGAACCTCAAAAACATTACACTAAGTAAAAGAAGCCACACACAAAAGGCCTCCTATTGCTCTGTTCCATTACATGAAATGTCCAAAGCAGGCAAATTAATAGGGGTCAAGGGCAGGAAGGAATGGGGAGCGCCTGTTTAACGGGTAAAGAGTGTTCTTTTTTTTGTGGTAGCAGCACTTAGCATGAGATCTGCCCTCTTCACAGGTTGTTAAGTGCAGCACGGTGCCGATAACTACGAGGTACAACACTGCTCTGTGCACCTCCAGAACTTGCTCGTCTTGCGTAACGGACGCTTTATGCCCGTTGAACGGTGAACCCCCACTTCCCTCTCTCTGCTCAGGCTCTGGCAATCACTATTCCGTCCCCTGGTTCTGTCTCAGATATCACATGTAAGTGGAATCCTGCAAGAGGATTTCTTTTGGGGTGATGAACATGTTCGTAACTCGACAGACATGGTGGTAATACAACACTGTGAATGTTCTAAATGCTACAACTCAATTTTTTAAAAGAGGAAAAGAAAAGGCCCCACACTCCCATGCAAAAACAAAACAAACAAACAAAAACAACAGGACAAACGGAAGGAAGCTATGGCACACCATGCGCCCCAGCAAGGCCAAGGCCGGAAAAGCCGAGTGCAAGATGGAGCGCCCACGGCCAAGTCGGTAGTCCTTCATAACCAGTCTCTGACATTCTGGGCACTGGTGACTCAGTGAACAAGCCACGAACTCAGGATTCAAGAAGCTCGGAGTCTAGCGGGAGAGGCCGAACAAGAAAATGGAAACAAAGAGCACGGGAATTCCTGGAAAGTCATACGATGCACACAGGCCTGGGTGTGAGAGGTACGGAAGAGGCCTGCTGGGGTGGGGACCGTTCAGAAAAGAATTAGTCCAGGCAAAGGGATCGGCATGCGTGCACTGGGGAACTACGGAAGCTTGCTGTGGCAGGTGCAGAGAGACTCCTGGGGTCACAGGGCAGGGGTGGTGGCGGGAAAGGAGATGCTGCTAGACTCACGCCCTGCTGTGGGGTCCGGGCTGCACCTGTTCTCTGGGAGGCACTGGAGACGCGCTCTAATCGCACCCAGTCTCTGGACACTGCTGGGGGAGGGGGATCGAAAGAACCCAGAGACGGGAGCCCGTTCTGGAGGCCAGTGCGGCCACGCAGGGTGGAACTCCAGGCTGACACTAGCCGTGGGGGCCGGCAGCGAGACATGGTGCGCTAACAAGGCAAGCGAGGCAAATGGGGGGCGCTTGTCACTGAGAGAGGGGACCCAGGTGGAGAAGGACAGGCGGACCAGGCATCTCCACTTGGAACATGCTAACGGACACCTTCAGGGGTCTGTTCAGGTCTAGATCTGGGGTTCAGAAGAGAGAGGTGGGCAACAGGTCGTAGATGTGGGAGAGAGACACTGGTGGGCAGAGAGTTTAGACTGAAATCCAAAGAAGGCAGAATACGAACCCAGGTCAACCTTAACATCTGAAAGGCAGGTGAAAGGTGAAGTTAGCAAAAGGTTGCCTGGAAGTTCTCAAAACCACAGGAGAAACGCCAAGGGAGCAGAATTATGGATGTGAAGGAGAGCTTGAAACAGGGTCAAGTCCCCACTACTAAAAGATTTTAATTGTTTGTGAACGTTGCGCATGGTACATATTTGAGGTGTGTGTGTGTGTGTGTGTGTGTGTGTGTGTGTGAGTGTGAGTGTGTGTGTGTGTGTGTGTGTGTGTGTGTTTTCACTTGAGCCTCACAATCTTAGGAGCCAGGCAGGGCACCCGGTGTTGCCTCAACTTTACAAACGAGGATGCTGAAGTCAGGGGTCAGACATCTTGCCCGAGCCAGAGGGCTCGTGAATGGCAGTGGGCCTGGACCCTTTGCTTGGCTTTCTCCTCCAATACTGTTTCTCTGTGCCCTCTGATTACTCAGGGATTCTTCGTGGCCATGAAGGGTCTGGTGACTCAGAGTTCCCCACCAGGAACCCTGAGGAAAAAGCCTAATACAGAAACAATACAATACTTCAGTCCTAGTGCACGTGAGCTGCGAGAGAAGTCACTCTCGCCTGCCTGGCCACGTGGACGACCTGTGGCCATTTTCTCTGTTAAGACATGGCTAACCCAAATGCCCATCTGAAGAGAGCGAATGAGGAGAAAAAGTAGGTGGCACACGGTCAGCCTGCCACTGGAGTGTGACCTGAGACTTCAAATGTGGCAAGTGGCAGATCAGTAAAAGGGTATCCATCCTCTCCTTTTTTTAAAGCATTAAATACCATACGTATTTCAATATCTGTGTGTATGCACAGGTTTATGTAAGCACAGATAAAAGTCTGGAAAGATATATACACTTTAAAAGTGTGGAGGAAAGAAGAATTAGAAGGAAAAAAAAAACACTTGTACATGTATTTTCATTAAAGGCCCCAATAAAGAAACATGTCACCGTTTGCATTCACTGTGAAAAGCAGCGAAGGGTAAGGAGGACTGGTGGGGGGAGATATAAGACTGAGCAAGTATACAGCACAGCACAGACTCTGCGGGGTATTTCAGTGTTCACGGCGAAACTCCCAACTTTGCTGCACGTTTGAGATTTTTCGTAACGAATAGAGGGAAAACCTCCAATAAAGATGGGAGGGAAAGGAGTCCAGCTTCAAGAAGGCCTGTACAGGCACAAGGGAGACATTCTGGGGCATTTATTTCCTGCCCCTTTGCCTCAGACATCTCACCGATGACGTGAGTGTGGGCACAGCTTTCGGTCTCCTTGCACGTGCTCCTGTCCACACCTGTGGTTTCCTCGGGAGCACCACGTCACTGATGCCGAATTAGTGTCCCTTTTGCATTTTCCCCTACAGATTGGACGCGACCCTCCTCTTTTCTCACTGGGTGCCACCAGGGGAAGGGAAAAGGACGGGAGGCGCAAGGACTGCTCCTTTTCTTATCCTGCCGTGCATTCAAGGACTCAGGCTGGAGCACGTGAAGGTTAAACACAATCTTACGAAGAATCGATTGCTACCACTCGGCACTTTACGAAGCATTTTCCTGCATGGAGCAGTGTCGCGCCTTACCAGCCGGCCTGGGTCGGCAGCACTGGAGGGAAGAACTGCACCGTGCGGCTGCCCCAGCAAAGCGGCACACAGCAGGGAGCACATTTCACTGGGACCACGGGCCCTGGCTGCATGAGGCTGCCTGCGGGTCCCTGGGACGGGGCTTGACACCCGACCGCGTGGGGAAATCGCCGGTGCCAGACACCCGGCACCGTGTGCATTCTTCCCATGGAAGACAGATGGAGCGCAGATCCAGGAACATGCCTGTGTGGGTTGAGTAAAACTTCCTGTCCCAATCCCTGGGGCCCTGGAAATCAGCAGTCCCCAGATGTCCCTGGGAGCCTAACAGTGAGTAGAAATGGCTGAAGCTGAAGCTTGGCTATCAACCATTTCCTATAAGACTTCCACACTCTTCAGCCAAGGATGCTGGGCCTGGCGCAAGTGCAGACCACACTGCAGATGGACTCAAATGCCCTTGGCATCCCCGGGTCCCCAGTGGAGGGGGCTCAACCAGTGCTGACTGATGAGGACACAGGAACGAAGTCATGTCAGCTACCACTCTCTGTCTAACAAGCCCCTCCCAAGCATCCTGATACCCTGGGCAAGGTCAATGTCACTGCCCAAAGGGGAGTTTGGAAGTGTTTGGCCTCGCTGGGGGTGGTACAAAACGATGCCAATGCCTGTCTCTCCAACCAGACCAGGGAACCAAACCTGAGTGGCAGGAAAAGCTCTCTAGCGCCAACATGGGAGGTGTGTCGCCTATGATGGGGCTGGAGGTGGGGGATGGGGGGATACCCCTGCTCCCTCCCTGAGACACAGGGTAACACTCCTGACAGCTGCTGTTTGTCAAAGAAAAGGGATCTGGGAAGAGAAAAAGGAAGAGAAAAAGTAACTATCTTTGGGGATAGTTACATGCCAGAACTTCACAGATGCATCTCAATGAATCCTAGAGACCCGGGGTGGGGTGGTGGCGGGGGGGGGGGGGGGGCCTTTGTATCACTATCTGCAGCTGGTAAGTGGCTGAGGCTCCCAGGCCCAGTTCCTTCCACTCTGCCAGTTTGCCTCCCTTCCCTACAAGAGCAGGCGACAGGGTCTCTTCCCTTGGGGCTGGAAAACGCCACCCATTGCACAGACGGCTTCAATCTTTCTTTTAGTGACCGCGTGTGTGCGGGGCCCAAGAAGGGCGGAGGAACCCAGGTGCTTAGCGTGGACACATCAGGAGGGCACTGCAGCCCTCCAAGTGCCACTGTGGGGCTTAGCTCGGCATTCCCCGAAGGACCCCCAGGGTTGCTTGCTGGCGAGGAGGGGGTGGGGAAGCCCAAACAGCTGCAGACACGTTTCTGCCAGCACCCAGGAGGGAAGGCTGACGTGCAGCTCGCAGCCAGCAGCTGAGCGCAGGACGGTACATGACAGGTTCCCCTCGTGCTGATGGCAGCCAGGGCCCTGGTGGGAAGGAAGGTGGGAGCCGGAAGGAGAACCCCCAGGAATGACGCAGACACAGGCTCCGCCCCCTAGCCTCATTTCCAGCCTAGGTGCGGAAGAGCCTGGTCTCGCCGCCTCTCCGCAAGCACAGAGCTGCTCGCCCAGTGTCCTGGGGGACAGGAAGGGGCAGTGCCACCAATGCCAAGACTTGCCAGCTCCCACCTGGGAAATCTCCAGGCAGAGGGGAGATTCTGAGCAGAGAGAGTTCCCCTACCAGCAGTGGCATCTTCACCCCAACACCTCCCCAAACTGTGAGGCGTGATCCAATTGTTTTGGCCAGGTGGGCTGCAATGATGACAGCCCAGAAGGGTGTGATTTACGGAGGCTCTCCACAGCAACCCCCTCGGTCCCCTCCTTGGGCCACCCTCCCTCTGAGACACTCTTCATTCAACCAGCAGCCTGGCCAGCGGGCCAGCAGCTGCCAGAAGCGCCCTCCTTCCTGCCCTCCTGGGTAGGAGCACCAGGACAGACTCCTCTGCAGCCAGACACAGCCAGACTCAGCCACGGCAACGGCACCTAACAGCAGCTCCAGGCAGCGCCCTGCTGGGCTGGACAAACTCCTAGGCCAGGACCTGGCTTCCCCAGGCCGAGGAAAAGGCATTTCCATCCCAAATACAGGGTCTCAGCAGAGACACAGGCCAGATAAGCACCATTCACTCAGGTCCACTGACTCAGCTCAAGGTAAACTAGCAGAAGGCATTCCTGCTTTGGGGGGAGCCAGATTCCCTCTCCTTTACAGAAACCTTATGTGACATTTTGTATTTCAAGAGCCCTGAGGTTGGGGGACAACAACCTCTAGCAGAGAGGAGGGGAGGGTAGTCAGAAGCAGGGCATGGGTCTGGGCCACCAAAGAAAGCTGAGGGGAGAAAGTCTTCTGAAGCTGCCTTCACAGCCACCAGGTGCTCCTAACACTGTTAGCAAAGGGGCCGGCCACAAGCCAGAATCTCCCAGGGCTAAGGACACTGGCTGGTCCTGGAACCAGGCCCCCCGTCCCCCATGCTTCCAATGGCCAGTCGGTCACCTGCCATGCCCCCTTCCCCGCAGCGTATGACTCTCTTCTATTCGTAGTAAAACCAGGGCGCCCATCTCGAGGCCCACTCTGCTCGCTGAGCAATTTGTCGGTCAAAATTTGGGTACATATTCTTGAGGGCACGTTCTCCCAGTCTCAGAACCACAGACAGATGTTGGAAAGGGAGAGAAATTAAAAGGCCCCTTTAAGCTGGCCGCATTTATCCACGCGAATGGGTCCCCCGGAGCCCTTCCTTATGTCCTAAGGGTCCTGGGGTCTGAGCCGCCCTGGAAGGAAAGGACGGAGGTGCCCTCCCTGCACCCCAGAGCAGCGGCCAGCGCCTGCCCCGGGAGCACTGGTTACTGCTCTTCACATTTCTCCTGGGCACTGGGCAAACCAGTTGAACTAGTCTTGCCTTCCCTAAATTGTTTTTTTTTTTTTTTTTAATCTGGCAGGCGGCTACTGGAGGCCTTCCAACCCACAGCTCAGGCCAACCCTCATAATAAGAAAAATACTACTTTCTATCTGCCTCATTTAGGAGGTTTTTACTTTTTTCCCTTTGGTGGTTAACTAAATTTCATCTTATATAACCACTGTGTTTTCTAAAAAATTCCCCAACTGGTGCCAGCAATTGCAGAAAGTTTGTGTATGTGTAGATGGGAAATCTCCAGGGGAGTGACCAGGAGTTCTAGTGAATATCCTAAGAAAGTAACACTTCTTTCTCTATCTACTAGGACAGCCTTACCTTGCTCCCTTTCCAGAAAGATCTGAGAGCCCTATATTTATTTCACAGACTCTTTAAAGTCTCCTCACATTACTACTATTATTTCTTTTACAAGAAAAGGTAAAGTGAAGTCGAGAGGTCGGGATGATGAGAAATCAGGGGTAGAATATGCTACTGGCAAAACCAAAATAAATACCTAGGGATTCCAACTGAGGGCTTTGGCCTATGGACCCCGAAAGGCCTGGGCTCGATCTGAACTAGACCAGGCCCCAGACCAGATCCAGAGACTGAAACTCCACATACCAATCCCAGGTGGCTAACGCCTTCTTACCTGGAAGGGTTTGAAGTCTTCAGAAAAGACAAAGACAATATGAGGAGTCCAGCCTTGAAGGCCTTTTCACAACAGGGCACACAGAAGGGCCATTGTTTCTGAAGCACCTTCAACACCTTATGACAAATTCCACTGGCACGACTCATGCAACATGCTCTCTCTTTGCCTTTAGTGGTAAAGGACTGATTTTTGCAAAAGAAATCCTGGATTTAAAGCTTCTAGTTTATATACACACACACATACACACATAACTGGAGAAGATGGCTTTTTAATTAGAAGAGGAGGGAAAACGTCAGACCAGAGCAAGAACAGCCACAGGCTGGTTGGCCAACTTCCTTGTCCTTTAAGGCAGCGGTCCCCAACCTTTGTGGCACCAGGGACTGGTGCTCCTATGAGAATCTAATGCCTGATGATCTGAGGTGGAGCTGAGGTGGTGATGCTGGCGCTGGGGAGAGGCTGCAAATACAGATGGAGCTTCGCTCTCTCACCTGCAGCTCACCTCCTGCTGTGCGGCCCAGGTCCTAACAGGCCATGGACCAGTACTGGTCCGTGCCCAGGGTTGGGGAACCCTTGCTCTGAAGGGACTCTGACTTTGAGTGTAGCTTCTGCGGGTGCCCTGTGCTCTGACTGGGCTTCGAAGCCTGTTCTGCGGAGGCGAAGGTGGAAGTGCAGAATGCCCGCGTCCTCGGGCTGCCAGAGGGGTGGAGCCCTACGGGCGGCACCGGGCAGTTCTCCAGGAGAGAGCCCGTGCCTCTCACCTTTCCTGTTCTCCAGACTGCGTGTGGGGGGAACCAGTACTCAGGTGGCCCCAAGAGCACTCTACCTTCCACAGCTGCCTTTGCAGAGTTCTCCCTGATGACACCAGGAGCCCGGCCCTCTCGGGCGGGCCCACTCTGAGGCTGCTTTGTGTTCTTGTGACACAAGGCCGTGTCTGTGGAGATCTCTCCCCAGCAACCCACGGGACAAAAAGCAGTCTTCATGAGGGCTCCGTGTATGTGGAAAATAAGGGAACACAGTTTCAGAGGCCATGGCTGGGGGAAAGACTCCTCTCCGTCCATCGTCCCAGGCAGAGACGAGGAAGAGAGCAAAGCAGAGCTGGAGCAGCCTCAAAGGGATGCAAACTGACGAGTCTGATGGGAAGTCCAGAACACTCGTGACGAAAGACTCAGACACGGAGGTTTTCAGTCCCCAGAGACAGGGAGAGGCTGTCCACTCGGGAGAAGAGAGACTTCCCAGGCACCAGGAGGATATGAAGGGAAAACGCTGGGGATGGAGAGAAGGCCACAGCCTCCCCTGACCAGTTGCCAGATAGCGTGTAGCTGAGACACTAGGTACCCGGCCCACACGCATGCGTCCGGAGTCTTTTGGCTGAGCAAGTAAACAAGAGAGAGAGAATAGCAGGATGTGTTTTCAGGAGAATCAAGTGGATCGAATTCATCAGATTTATTCCACAGGAACAATATGGAATCATCAGGCCTCCCCAGCCTAACGCGGTGTGGGGGGCAAGGGACATCGGGGTCTGAGGGGGCCAGAGCCTGAAGACAGGTGTGCCAAGTCTGCCCAGGAAACACCCCCTGTCGGTACGGGGGTCAAGCGACCCAGGCTCATCTCTGGGCCAGTCCTCAGACCCTCTGAGATGTCACAGAAGTCACAGAACTCTCTTAAGCACCACTGTGACTTTAATCCTAGAAGGTGGGCCCAGGGCCAGAGTAGGGAGGGGTGCGCGCCGCTTAGATCCAGTGCCAGTTCTCATACAATACACAGATCGCTGGTGAACACGGTACAATGAGCAGACGAAGCACGTAACGATGGAAAAGCAGAGCGCGGCCAGCAGCACAGGATGCGAAGCGTTCAAGAGAAACCGGCCCACTCTGTGGAACGAGGAACGAAAGCGCCGGACGGTCCCGCCTCTGCCAGGGCTGCTGCGACTTCCCGAGCACCGACCACGTGCCAGGCTGCGCTGACGAGTTTTACCCGTCGTATCTTACTGTAGTCTGACAAAATTCCTGTGAACCGGATATTGATATCCCCATTTTATGGACCAGAAAACCAAGGCTCTGCTAAACGGAGCAACCTGCCGAGGATCACAGTAAGTGGTAGAGACAGGCTTTGAACGGGCTCCTCCAAGTCTTTACCCACAGCCCTGGTGGAGCGACTAGGTGGCAGCTCGGAGTTTTTGATCCCTTAAGGGCGTCCGCCTATTGTGCTTATTCTGCTGTGGGGAGTCAGGGTGTAAGAGCTCTGTGCAAACCACGGGCACAAACGCCCTGTGCCCCGAGGGGAGGTGGCAGTCCCTCCAGGCCTCCTGCTGTCAGGAGCACAAACGGGCGGAGGCGGTATCTCCCAACCAGATGTCCAGGAAACCAGCGGGGCAGAAGACAAGCAGAAGGATTAACTGTGCTACCCAAGAGACTTCCTGGCACCACGGACCTGACTCTGGGGCCTGCCTTCCTTGTCCCATTCCTCGTCCTCTCCGACTGGCAGAGCAAGACTCCCTGAGTGGTCGGGTTTCCCATTACCACTCAGGCATTCCTGCCAGAAGGTGGGTGGAAATGCTGCCCAGCACCACGGGAGGCCGGGGAGACCCTCGCTCGCAGGCCCCCGCCAAGCCCTTACCGTTGTAGGAGAGGCGAGGTTTGCTCAGACACATTATAAAGTGCATTTCCATCTCGTCAGAAGCCACAGACTTGGAGCAAATGGGGCACTTGAAACCTGAAAGAGAGGAAAACAGGATGAAGTGTTTTCTTCAGACTAAGTGTATCCATAATAAATGCGATACTCTTAAATGATGATGGCCGCGCGGCGCTGACGCAGAGAATTACAGTCTAGATATAGACCCAAGACTTGATTTGTGCTTTATTAAGTCATGCAAAATTTTGTTATTTTATTATAGCCCCCAACTCTCATTTTTTTCCACTAGTGCTCTCCCTGTCATCCACCCCTCGTTGAAGTTTATCAGAAGTCAGTGACATTTGAGTTTTATTTTCTTTTAGAAGCTTTCTCAGGGCGGGTCTAGTGGGCAGTGGGGATAGGAAGGCATCAAATCAGGACAACTAAGTAATCTGTCTTTGAACAACAAGGCCTTGTACACTGCTCTGCCTCACAGCCCTTAAACCTGTTGGTTGGATCACCTGTGGGAGCAGTCGCTACTGTCACCGGCAACTCCATCCCTCGCCTGGCTCCACGCCTCATTAATTCACAACCCGCTAGCTCCTCCATCCCTCACCCAGAGCACCTTGGCCTCCCCTGTGACAAGGCAGCTGTCCTGAGAGTGTGTGAGCAGCAGGATGGCCCTCCAGAGCACTCCCAAATGCCATGCGTGCCTTGGCCATATGCCACTGAGAATAACAGTTGTTTCACAACTCCAAGCGAACTCAGGGTTCTATTCCCAAGTGTAGACTGCTTACACACCCAAGGGGTTTCGTCAGAATTGTATTGGTATTGGAGATTCCAGGTGAGAACCTTCTGAGCTGAATTCTACTAAACAAATACAGTCTCTTGATTTTTTTTTTAATAGACAAACAGAGAAAAAACTATTTCCGACTCCCCCCATTTTACTTTTATTGAAATTATTTTCAAGTGAATTCTTTTCCATTCTACCAAAAAAAGATCCAATCCTATTGAAGAGTTATTGCTGTGAAGATTTGACTCTTCTGTTAATTTTTAGTTGAAAAGAAACATGATTAGAAGGGTTGATCCCCAGTTTTCTGGCAAAACTGGATTTCCTACAGAAACACACTTACTGACAATTTCAGATAAAGAAAGAGGTCCCCGTGAGGCCCTCGGGTCAAACGGCTAAGAGAACGAGATTCAGACTAGAATCAGATTTCATAGCTCCCAATCAAAAGTGCTTTCTGCCAAGAAAGGCTTGATCACAAGTGCGATATTGTGGTTTATAACAAGAAATACATATTTGGTCTTTGCTCATTTCTGGCACAGAGCTCCTAAAACCCTAGGAATTTCCTAAGTGTCATGAGACCAATAACATTTGGTCTTTTGTCACTAGTTCTGCAATGGCACCAGAGTTATAAGGTGAAAGGAGTGTCTTGTTATGCATAACAAGCCCTTTTCAGGCACACCAGAGTTTATGTAAATGAGATGACTTCTAGAAAGTCCCTTGGTAAACTAAGGACTGAGGCTGGCTGCCATGGGAACCAAACAGCTGATCAGTGGGTTGGACCTTTCAGTCCCATCTCCCAACCTCCCCAGAGGGGAGAGGATTGAGTCCAATGGCCAATAATCGTGCCCGTGTATTGAAGCCACCATAAAAACCCAAAAGGACGGGGTTCAGAGAGCTTTGAGGTTAGTGAACGTGTAAAGATTTGGGGAGACTGGTACCCCAGGCATGGAAGCTCTATGCCCTTTCCCCTTACTTTGTCCTAAGCATCTCTTCCACCTGGCTGTTCCTGAGTTATATGATTTTGTAATATACTGGTAGATATACTTCTAGTAGGTGACATTGTTTCTCTGAGTTCTGCAATCTGGTCCAACAAACTAAATGAAAAGAGGTGGGGACTGTGGTAACCTCTGATTAACGGCCAGTCGGTCAGAAGCACAGGTGACCACCTGGACTTGCAAATGGGGTCTGAAGTGGGGGGAAGAAGTCTCGTAGGACTGAGCTCTAAACCCATGGGATGTGATGCTACCTCCAGGTAGGCAGTGTCGGAACTGAATTAGTCGCTTGGTGGTACTGGGAAAACACACCTCAGGACAGGGTTTTAAGAAAGAGGCAGACTGGGAAATATCATATGTGGAGAAGAAGAGCTGTAGCGGGAAGAAAGCTACATTCCAGAGAAAGCAGGGTTACCACCTACTTAGATCCCCACCGGATATTGGGGGGCAGGGTAAGGCTCAAGAAATAACTCAGAGTCTATTACCTGAGTGGGACATGCCAAGATGACCTGGGTTTTCCGGCCTCAAGACCTTGGCAATAATCTACCCTTCCTGGACCTCAGTTTCCTCACCTGAAAAATAAGAGTAATTTACCTCACTCTCGCTAGGAGCAAATGAGATAAGAAACCGGAAAGCATGCTAAAAAGCAGCTAATCAAATGTACGTGGTAGCCTCATCATCAGGCTTGGCAGCACTTGGCAAGGAGGAAGAAACAGGAGGGCTGGAGGAAGGGTCTGGGGGCCAAGAGATGGGGGTGACGAAGCAACAGGACACACTGGCCATGACTGTGCATAGTGAGCCAGGGGTGCCAGTGGCCACCCCTGCAGGTCCTATCTCTGTTTCCTTTGAACTTACGGAGCACCTTGGATGGCACTCCCCGGACTGTCAGTGTGAAATCATGGCCCCTGTTTATCCTCTATGGCACCCGCTCTTGACCATGATAATCATAGTTCACATTCACTGCGCCACATACTATGGCAGCCAGTGGGCTTTCCATGCCTTCCTGTTTATATAACACGAGGTGGGTACTGATGTTGGCTATTTTGTGGAAGAGGACATCCAGGTAAGTTACTTGCTCAAGGTAACCAGCCAGAGACAGCGGGAGCCGGCATACGGCACCCAGGAAGTCTGACTGCACAGTGTGCACCTCGCTTGCCGAACTGTGTGACGAGTAAAGAAGCTACATGGCAGAAACAACCTAAATGCTACAGACAGAGGTATCACTAAACACTAACTTCAAATCTTGCACATTGTCCCGATTTCTCCTGAAGTACCCATGGTCCTGGATAATTCCGTAAACTGAAATAATGAACAACTTTTTTTTCTGGGAATTCTATTAACACGGAAGGACAGAGTTTGCTTTCCACTTGGCACATGAGCCTACAGCACCGGCTGTAAGACGCTGAGTTTGCAAATTACTTTTTAAATGGAAATTAAAAGGCAAAAGGTAAGAGGGATGGAAAAATATGGGGAGCTAAGGGGGAAAAAAACAAATGTCTTTCCCACCTTCTTTCCTGAAAGGTCATCCAGTGATCAAGATGGATTTTACCACTCTACCGCCCCAATCTTTTCTCATAATTGCTCAGTCACCATTTAGCACCAACAGCCCTACAGAATGATAAATACTGTGATCTTTATGAGCTATCTAAAGGTTAAGATAGCTAGGAAATTTGGATGCCATTTTGAAAAAAAAAAATGTACAAATCAAATTAAAATCAGCCCTGCAAAGAAAGCTAAACCAAAGGTCTGCAATGTCATCCAGTTGACATGATTTTGTTATTCGTGACACCAAACTTCATCAGCACTCAGGAAGCATGCATAGAGATGCTTGATTTCCCTTCATGAGAAAGAGACAGGGAGAGTCTCCAGGAGACCCCGCCCCCCAACTGCATCTGAGACTAGACTCTGTCCACTGTCCTGGAATCTAGGTAAGCAGACTGTAAGGGACCCAGCTGCCTTCCTCTCTTCCATCTAGTTCCCTTTCAGAGCCAGTCTTTACTATTTGCCACTGACAGAGGAAAGGGAGTGAACCAAGTCTGAAACCGGTTTACCCTAAGCCATCGTCTGCTCCCGCCAGATTGTGACACAGGCAGGAAACTCACCGGGCTCCTCGTCCTTTTCTGCCAATCTCTCAGAATGAGGGAGGAATGAATGACGGGGCACGAGGGGAATGTGTAATCGTCCAATTCAGCACTCTACCAAGCAAATGCTGCCACAGGATCCCTCCACCCCCAATCAAGAGGAGTCAAGAGAAAGCTCCTAAATGAGACTTCATTTCCTTTCTTTCTCTTGCCATCAGACCAGATCAAGGTTATACAACCACAAGAGCCAAGGACCGTTTGATCAGCCAGAGCCCTGCTGCTTCCTGTCTTTCAACAGTGTCCTGCCTAAGTGGGGAATCTCAGCTGGACTAGAGACCAGGGACCAGAGCTCCTGAGAGATGACAAGCCTATACTTAGCCACCTGGAACAGAACAATACCTGTTTTGAGGTGTGTTTTCCCAGTACCACCAAGCAATTAATTCGACCCCTTTCACTGCAAGTTAAAAGGTAAGCCCACTGGCAGGTAAACCAACAGTGACCACAGGAACCGGCACAGAGTCATGTGCAACAAGCATCGTCCTGGGTTGGGTTATTTGGACCCCTCGAACTTCACCCAGGCCCTTCTATTCGACTGACAGGAAAAATGAAGGACAGGGGCAACCAGCTCAAGTTACAATAACCCTCTCAATCTTCTTTGACATTATATCTTGCGATATAAATTAAAGATTTTGGGCTCTGGGGACCATGCACTTCTCATTTTCCAAAACTGCAACCTTCTCCTTTAAGACCTGATTTCCCGGGACCTGTGCTCTGCACGTTGCCCCAGTTCCCTCCCTGACCCTCCCTCCTATGCTGATGCGCTATTTTAACGCTGCCCCAGTTCTGCCTGTCTCTGGGATCACCTAAACGGAGAAGAGTCAAAAGAATCAACCAGGGAAAATGAAGCCCTGCCATCTAGGGAGGGCCTCCTGTCTCAGGGAGGAGGGGGGGAGGTGGACTCCTCTCATCTGGGGGCTCAGAGAGCACCACTGCCCACTGATGGATCCCGACTGTCCAGTTCCTGCTTCCCAGCCTGGCCTTTCCCTCTTATGTCCCGCTGGTGCTTAATGTCTGCGAAATGTGGCCTGACCAAATGAATTTGATTTGGCAGGATTTATTACAAATAGAAGGGCAAGGAGTGACGTCGGATGGCTTTCTTTTACTGCAGAGATGTGTCCCCAAGAGCAGAGGCTCTAAGTGTCATATTCTCCTCCCCTACACTTATCTAAGAAAGAATTGAAAAGCACTGCACAGTCTACGATGTGCAGAGGTGTGAGCTGGTCGCTCCTGAAGAACGTTCTGGGCGAGGGAAAGGCCCAGGAATTCTGATTTCTGCCACTTTCAACACTGTTCTCATGGACTCAAGCTCCAGACTTTTGTTCTAGGGCCTTGGGCTCACCTGTTTCCCAGGAGCCAGCAGAGCCGCACTGACACTTCAAAGCAATTTATTAAATGTGTGCGTGTGTGTTTTTCTTAACCTATCTGTTCTGATGGTTAACTCAATGCGTCAACTTGACTGGGTCGTGGGGTGTCTAGATATGTCGTTCAACTTTATTTCTGGATGTGTCTGTGAGTGTGTTTCTGTATGAGGTTAAGAAGTGAATTGGGAGACTTTGTAAAGCAGACTAGGGAGAGCATCATTCAATCCACTAAAAACCTGAATAGAATAAAAAGGCTGAGAAATGGAAATTTTGAGCTCTCTGCCTATTTGAGCTCGGACACTGGTCTTCTCCTGCCCCCAGACTGGGACTTAAAACCACCAGTTCTCCTGGTTCTCAAGCCTTCACACTCAGACTGGAACTAAAGGTGATGATGGACTTCCCCGGGTCCTCCATAGATCACAGGGCTTCTCAGCTTCCTTGACTGCACGAGTGATTTCTTATTCTCTCTCTCTCTCATCCCCCTCCCTTCTTCACACACACACACACACACACACACACACACACACACACACACACGTATACATATATATTTTATTGGTTCTGTTTCTCTGGAGAACCCTAATACATCTGTTTATAAAAATGCCAAAAAACAAAACGCGGACAACATCAAATGTTGGTGAGGATGTGGAGCAACTAGAACTCTCATATTGTGGGAGGGAATATAATATGACACAGTCACTTTGGGAAGGGTAGTTCCTTATAAAATAAAATATATGCCCAGCCTAACCCAAGTGATTCTTCATCTAAATATTTACCCGAAAGAAACAAAAACGCTTTCTACAAATAGACATTTATAAGAATGTTCATTGCAGCTTTATTCATAACAAACAAAAACTGGAACAACTCAACTGTCCATCAACGGAATGAATGTATTTTATTACTTTTTCTTGCCTAACTGCTCTGGGACTTCCAGTACTGTGCTGAATAAAAGTCTGCCTGGGTTTCAGATTCTTGTGTTGCCTTCCTTTTTCCCCCTCAGTGGTCTATAGATAAAATTCTACCACCTTCTAGCTTCTTGGTGCTACAAATAGAAAGTCTGATGCCAGTGTGATTCTTTCTTTTACTTGGCCTAAAAGCCTGAAACATTTTCTTCTTCATCCTCTGAGTCGAGAAATTTTACCAGAATATGCTCAGATGTGTCTCAGTTATTTCCCCTCATGGTAAGTCATGAGTGCCATTCATCAAATATTTCTATCTTTCCTCCTTCCAGCCATATAGTAGGACTGCACTTGCCGGCTTCCTTTGAAGTTGAAGGTGGGTTCGTGGTTTGCTTTGACCAGTGAAAAGAAATGTGAGCAGAACATATGCACTTCCAGGCGGACGTCAAGCACTAGTTCATGATTCATCACGTTACCTGCACCGCTCCAGTGAGATGAAGCCTCTGCCACCTTGGGTTCCTGAGTAACAACAATGGGCAGACGCCCCACTCTTGACCTGCAGTGGATACAGCAGCGTGGGGGGAAATAAACCTGTTGAGTAAACTACTGAGCTTACGGGACTGTTTTTTTTTTTTCTTTTAAATTATTACATTATAACCTAGTTCTAGCCTGTCTTGACTGACATACCCTTCCAGTATCTTTTTCTCCTTTGAGTACTCTTATTTCTAGTATGACGAGTGTCTTAGTTTCATCTTCTGGGTCTCATATCTATTTCTCCATAACTTCTGTCTTAACATGTTTTCAGGAGCTCAGCCTTGCTAACTCATCCCGGGCCCTGAGTGCCTGCCTCCCCCACGTGGCTCAAAGAGATAACTGGTTGGCATTGAAAGGGATCAAAGAGAGGAGACATGCATTCCAGCCACTGCCTTCCCAGATTCCTCTCTGCCTGGATCTTCATATTCTTCTGCCCTTTTATATGCTGTATCGACAACAATCCACACATCTGTCATTTTCAATGTCTATATATTCTATAGTGATAATATGCTGTGCTTAGCTATTTTTTTTAGCTTTTTTTTTTCCCCCCTGTGGGTATCTGGATTCCCAATTTTTACCTATTATAAAGATTCTCTCAACTGTGATCTCCATTCTCTACTCGAAGCATGGTATATTCCACCTCCAGCATGTTTTTGCTATTTCTGGATTCTAGGCTTACTGGTATAGAAGAAAGAAGATCAATTACATTAGGAGTTAGAAGAAACAGGCCCTCCCAATCACAAGCCAGGTGGCCTTGTACAAGCTACTGAACAATATTTATTTGCACAGTGCTCTGCCTACTGCAAGTATTGTCCTAAAGCCCAACCAAAGATGGATGTGTGAGGATTTTGTGCAAGAGCAAAGCATGTGAGATGTGGAATGGCCATTTTCCCATGATAAGGAGCACTCAAGTAGACTAAGGGTTGTTGGTAAATCTGCCTGTGAGGAAACTGACAAATTCTTCAAGCAAAGAAGTGAAAAATGAGCTGACCCTACATGACGTACTTCGTGAACTCGAAGAGGCCATCAGCTTTAAGAGGCACCACTATGAACCTCCGGGTGAGAGAAGAAAAGGAGCAGCCAATTGTCTGTGATGAGACGTGATGACACGACACACCCTGATTTTGGAGTTGCTAAATTGTGAAATGTACATGGCCTTAGAATCAATAACTGTATGAAAAAAATGCATAAATGGATATTTTGTATGGAGAGACTGAATGAGAACAGGTTTAATGAAGATATCTACAGTGGGAACAAAGGGAAGATCTGCAGGGCGTGTGCAAAGGGAGGCTTGCCTGGTGACACCCAACACGCCCCGACGCCGGAGCAAGTCCACGCTGCAAGCCTGCGGAGAGCCCGCTAGCAGCCTTCCGGCCGCGTGAACGCTGGGAAGAGCATTCGCCTGGAGCAGGGACGACGGCTACTAACTGTCCTGTTCCCTTTGACCCTCTAACCCATTTCTTCCAGAGAGAAACCTGGGCAGGACTGTTTGGGGGCGGGGGGATGAGTGGGAGAGGGAGGAATAGGAACGGGACTGTCTCATGACCGGAGCCTGAGCTGGTGGTACAAATAAATACAAAAAAGACGAGAGCCTCAGGGAGTGAGCAAGTCCCCAGCTACTGGCCAGGAAAGACGACTGTCGAATTATAACCCCATCACCTGGCTACCATGCGTGGGGCAAGTTTAGGGGCATCCAATTATGGCTCAGAAAGTGTAGATGTAGTCTCCAGATAAACATTTGGCTTTTACTTTGGAGATATCTTATTTAAAGGATGGACCATCTGTTCAAAGAGGAAGATTGTCTAGTATCCAAAAGGTTGAGCCAGAATTTATTTAAATTCATAGTTATTAGGGATTACCTATAAGCTAGTCAATGGGATAGACATGTCTGGCCAGGAAATGCCTACTTACTTAGCTAAATACCATGCTTTTCTTCTTCTCTCAATGGCTGACTCACCTTCACTCCAGTACCCAACACATCTCACCACCTATGCCCCCTGGACCTGATACTGACAGCTGCTGCTGGAGTGAGCTTCCCGGTGTTCGGGCCAAGCCAGAGAACGCTCTCAGAAGAACGTAGAGTTCCCCAGCCTTTTTCTCACAAACTCAACAGCAAGGAGTGGGGCCAAGGACCACCGCCCCTCAAAAAAAAGAGAAAAGGATGATAAAATCTGGTATTTAGGCAAAAACTGCAGTTACTACCCCCAAAGGATTTGTGGACTGCCACATAGCAGAAGAAGGGAGCCCCACTTCTTCCAGCTGCAGAGAGGGCGGCTGTCTGAGCAGGACGCCAGCCACGCAGGGCTGGTCTCGCTCTGCGGGTGCCCTCAGCAGACCTTCCTAGGGGAACAGGACTCCTCGGACCCACCCTGTTGCTGCCTGCTTCTCCCCTGGATAGCCACTCCTAAGACATGGGGTCTTTATTGTTACACTTAAAAATGCCAACCTTTAACTGAGTTTGTGTATGTGCGTGTGTTTGTAGGTGGGGCTGGAGGCATAAACTCTATATAGGACCAACAATTTATTCCTGAGTTGCTGAAGGCACTGTTCACCCCAGAGTCCATATGGCTCACAGGGATTTTTCAATGACAAGAAGAAAAAGGCTTGAACACACTGCTAGATCATGTTCGGCCAGCATCTGACTCACCAAGGAAATGGACGTGACACTCAAATTTAAGTGACTGTACATACTGAAAAACACCATTTGCCTGGCACTGTGGAACCGGCATCTACTGATGCTGACAGCCCCGGCCTTCATGTCATTGGAGGGTCCCAATATACGGGCCGCTGTATTCACTTCATAAAAACTATCAGCTCCGGCTTGGGCCCTGACATGGAGCAACACTGCAGGCTGAGCCTGGCTCTTTGGCAGAATGAATGCTGGCTAGCTTCTTGCCTGGCCTAGACCTGGCCCCTTCTCAGCAGGGCACGCTCTGCTCAGCTGTACCTCGGGCACGGGAGATGGAGGCGAAACTCAGAGCACACGGGCCTGCCGGCCACGACTGTGCTTTGCAATGATGTCGAAAGAGGAAGTCAAAAGAATAGAATGGGGTGTTTTGAAAGCTCACCAGCAGTGGAGTGATCGGGCCTATCAAAGAGGATCGTCAGAGTGAGAGGAGGCCTCTGTGCTTCAGGCCTTGCTTTTCTGTCACCCACAGCTAGCTGAGTACCACAGGGAAAGAGACTGAAAGGCCCTGTCATGGACCATAGGCCCTGACCAATGAGTTAAAAAAAGATTTCCCAGAGACACTCCAGACACAAAGCATAAGCAAGAAGGATCATCGATTCTAAGCTCCCTGAAATAGTGAACGACCCCCATCAAGACACGGAGAATGTGCTACTCTACTTCACTTCTGGTTTTCTTCACTTCTCGTTCAGATTATTTCGAGTCTGGTAGACAAAAATGGAAGAGGGAGAAGCACAGGAATGAGAGGAAGCTACTCCAACATGGTAGCAGGAACATGGATGGCAAGACTTCATAAATCTTTATTCATGAGAATGGTTCCAAGGCTAAGAAACCAGGAATCTCCTAATGATAAGTAATCTGGCTGGCTGGCAAGCCAAAGATCTGTGATATGTTGTAACGTTAAAAATCAAGTATGTCAGTGGACAAAACCTTAAGCCAGGGAGCAGTCTCTGGCCTGCACCTTACAAACATAACCGCTTATGAAATGCGGAGGCCACATAAACTGGGAATTCCTCCTTGGCTTTGATATTTTACATTGACCATTTTACATTGATTTGACATTCCCTGATTTCAAGTCAGTATATCCAACTTCCCAGAATACTGGCAACAGGAACCTAAATATTGACAAAACCACTTATTGAAGTCCGTGAAAGAGAATTAAAAAAGGAGCCAAATAGATTGAAATGTGAATCTTGATTCAGAATTCGAGCATTCAGGTCATCATAAGTTACGTGGCCTAGGGCAAGTCACCTAATCTCCTCGAGCGTTCATTTTCTCATCTGTAAAACGGGAATCATTTTAGCAATTTAACCACTAAATGAAAACATATGTGTAAACAGCTACACAAATGTGTGGTAGGCAGAATAATGGTTCCCCAAAGAAGTTCACATCCTAACCCCTGGAACCTGCAAATGTTACCTTCTATGGAAGAAGAAAAGAAGCAGCTGCAATGGGGGATTATCCAGGTGGACCCAATGGAATCACAAGACTCTTTACAAGGGGAAGAGGATACAGGAGAGTCAGGGAAGCAGATGTCAGAGAAAGATTTGCAGATGCTACATTTTCGGCTTTGAAGATGCTACGGTGTTGACTTTGAAGATGCGAGGAAGGGCTAGGAGCTAAGGAAGCGGGCCGTTCCTAGAAGCTGGAAAAGGCAAGGGAGTGAGTTCTCCTCTAGAACCTCCAGGAGAAATTCAATCCTGCCAACATGCTGATTTTAGCCCAGTCAGACCATTTCACTTTTCACCTCCAAAAATATAAGAGAAAAAATCTGTGTTGTCAAATTCATGATAATTTGTTAGAGCAATAATAGGAAACCAACACAAAATGTTATGGGAGATGTGACTATTCACCTATAGGACCAAATTTTAAAAGAGGGAAGTAGCAGGGGTTCCCTGGCTCTACTAAAAATTACTGGAGTATGGCATCCTCTCTTGGGGCACCACTAAAAACTGTATAGCTATTCTGCCACACTCAAGTGAGATGAGCAACCAAGTGAGTCAGTCTCTCTTGTCCATTCATTTTTATTCTAGTTATTAAGTAGTAAAGAAACATGGGAAAACATTAAATACAATTTCTGTCCTCGAGGAACTGATGATCTATCAGGGATAAGAAGAGAGAAAACAGGGCCACAGAGCTCTCATTTCCTTCATTATTATCACAGCCGTAAGTGACTGTCTATCTAGTGAATGTATCTGACATGCAGCCTCTAGACCTGGATGTTCCTGCAATGAATGCCAGAGGATCCATCCGGAAATAGCATGCCAGGTTCTGTGACAGGTATGCTTTCCTGACGAACAGAACCATAGATTTAGACTGTCAAAAGGGTTCGAATTTATAACCGAAAAGTTCAGAACCATTTGTATAACAAGAGAAAGATTACAGACAGAAGAATAGAGTGTGTTATTAACAGATGTTTTGCAAACAGTCCAAATCTTTGTGATTTACTTTCAGTATGGAGAAGAGGATACTTCAAGGGGAAAAAAGAAGACTGAATTGATCCTCCAGGGATCTACCTCACGATCAGGGTCATTAATATTTGTTAAAGCACACCAGAGGACCGTTTACAGGTTCCATTAAACACATTTTCCTTTTCTACTGAGTGAGCATATGTGTGCTAGTCCCCACCTTACACAACACTCTCAGTCCCACCCACACCTTCCACAACTGTCCCATGTACAAAGCAGAGTGCTTTGCAGAGGGGTGTGGCCTTCTTCACTTCCTCTCCTTCTGTTCCCTCGTGAACTACTCCAATCTCCCAAGTTCTTTTCCAAGGCTACCAACGACCTCCACACACAGTCGTATCCTAAAGTCAATTCTCCAACGATCAGCAGCATTTGGGAAAGGTGGCCCTCCTTCTCCGCCACCTGCCCTCCCACATTACGGCACTTGTTTTTCGGTCTCCCATTATGCCCCTCTCCCACATCTGCTAGTTCCCTCTCACTTCCTTAGACAACCCACTTGAAACAGCCATCACTCTTGATCTACCTGCTTTATTTTGCACTCCCCACCACTGCACCTGCTCTCTGTCACCCGTTACAGTATAAGCTCCCAGCAGGCGGTCTTTTTCTTTTGCTGCTATGTCCCCAGAGCAGGGCATAGGATAGGCCCTTGTAAATATCTGTTGGATGAATAAATACCGCACTCCGTGGAACTGTGTGAAAGAGGCCCAGCTGTCCAACTGCAAAGAGGTAACGAATTGAGGGTACGTGAGACTGTTGTTTGAGCCCGTTTCCTTCTGCCACTCGGGGCGCCAGCAAGTGCCATGCCACAGCGAGGGTTACGCAGAACGGCACAGTGTGTGTGAGACGCAATGTCAGTTAAAAGCCCGCTGTGGTCACGCTGCTTCCTGCCCAACCCGTGGTTCTGATACGGGGTGCGATGCAGATAATTATCACTCGTGCATGTGCACAGACTGCAGGCACCCGCCACCAGCTATGTGGTGTGTGGCAGGTGCGAAGGAATCTGCTTCAGTTAACACCTGGGCAGGCCTTGAAAGTCCTGGGGGCAAGAAAAAGGTAAGCCCTGCCCCCGGGCTAGATAAAGCCATGTTGAGCTAGAATGCCCTCGGCTTCTCATTCCTTCTGGACTAGTAGAGCAGGCAGGGCCTCTCCACCTCTGCCTCCCCACCCTCCTTCCGAGGCAGTGGAAGAGCAGTACTGGGTGTCCTGGGCTTCCTACCACAGGCAGGGGCTGCTTTGGGACCCAAAGGCCATTTCCTGGACGGTGGGGACATCCGAATGCTTCCTCAGTCTGATAGACACATTTTTATTACAGAAATTTTCAAATAGAAAAGTACAATTAAATGAGCCCCTAGTTACTCATCACTCAGCTTCAACAATGATCAACTCAGGGTCAATTCTGTCTCATTATCCCCTACGGTGTCAACGTATTAGTCTGTCGGGACAGTCTCAGTTTAAGCTTGTTGTCCTGGTGTAATTAGTAGCCCCCTCTTTCAGTCAAATTGTACGTTCACCCAATCATTACCTCCACCTGGCTCTCCCCTGTGCCTGGATTATTTTGAAACGAATTCCAAACATAAGACCATCTATAAATATTTCACAACGTGACACTGAAGGTTTTAACACAGATCAACACCCTTTAGACACCAATTCATGAAGCACTGTGCTCACTCCTCCCAACAGTCCTGCTGGGGGCTTTCATGTCTCATGAGCACCGAACCAGGAAAGGGGAGTCAGAATGGCCCCCGGACAGGCTCTGTGCTATCTGCTTGCATGTGGGCCCTCCACACCCAGCCTGTGGCCAGCGGCGTGACCCCGGCTCGCGGATGGGGCTGGCACGCGTGTGTCTGCGCCAGCCCGACTGCCCTGCACGGCCTCGCGCACTGCACCTCCACGCAGCAGGTCTAGAAACAGTCGCCGGCAGCAGGACGCCAGGCCAGACCGTGGCAGCTACGGCTCATTTTACAGCGGATGCAGAAGGAGCAGAGTGAGTCTGAACAATTCAACTTAAATTTCAAATACGCCCACAAGAGAATAAAACCCCAACTTCTGTCCTTGCTCGCCAGAGAACATCACTGCAAGATTCCAGAACCAGGCTAACTAGCTGGGACAATGTCAGCATCCTACCTTCTCAGCAGTCGGGGGAGGAAACAGGCAGAGAAATGGCAGACAACCACCTCCCCTGATTCCCCAGACCCTAGAGAGTTTACTGGTCTATGATCCAGCATGCCCATTTCTGGATACGGATCCCAGAGAAATTCTCCCACAGGCTACACAGAAGGCAGCACAGGATGGGCCACAGCCCCCCCGGTGGGGTAGCAGTGAGCTGCAGGCGGCCAGATGATGAATGGGGAATGGGTCCATACCACGCAGAGCACTGTGAAGAGCACTGTGCACTGTGAAGCGGTATGCAGTCGGCAGCAGCAATGGACGAAGACCTACGCACAGGATAGATGTGAATGCAGTGCTGAGTTAAAAAAATAAAAACCAAGATATCTTTGGCACCAAGCCATTTACTTAAGTTAAAAACATGTGCACATGATGAAATAAAATCCATTTCCACAACAAAAACTCCACGTATGCATGCAAGCAACAATTCACATTAACTACATTGACATGGTTGGCTATGGAGGGGATGGGAATGGAGAACAGGAATAAAAGGGAACAAATCAATGTACAAATGAATAAAAACAAGAACGACCTTGCTCAGACCAATCATGATATGCCACAAACTGAAGAACAGTATTGACTCAACCTTCTATGCCAGAATGAGGTCTAAAATGGAAAAAAAAAAAAAGGGAAAAAGCTCACTTTTAATAAAAGCCAGCAAATGATCGATGCTTGTGAAAAGTCTGGCCTCGATTCTGTTTAATGCTTTCTTTCACGCAGCTGGCTAACTGGCTGACGAATGGTCCAGGACCTGGGAGGGAGAAAGTGGGGAGCTGGGAGAGGATGTCTCACTCCTCGCTGCGGACACACGGGGAGGGCGTGGTGAATGGCCGAGTCTGGGCTTCATCACCGGACCAACACAGGCCCTGCGACTCAGAGGGAAGGCGGGTGGAGGGGCTCGGATGAAGAGCCGCCCACAGCAACACCTCCCCTCACAGTGCAGGCCTGGGATTGCTGGTCCTGGAGGCACCTGCTTCCAGCTGTGTGACTTGTGTCATGGCTCTATTTACATTTCTTACCTGCAAAAGCAGGGCGTTTGATGGGACGATCTAAACCTAAAATTGTTCCCTGCTCTAATACTTGTGTGTCCTACAACGTTGCTAACCTTATCTATTAAACGTGTGTTGATGTTCAATTTTGTGTATGCGTCGCTGTCTCCGGTGGGTAGACACTGAAGGCTGAATCCATTTTCTCCATCTTACTGAGGGTCACTAAGTGCCAGGCACTGGTGAGCAGACAACGCTGAAAGAGCTCTTTCATGGAGCTTAAACTCTGATGGGGGATACACACAAGTACACAGGCAAACACACAACCTTGTATACGCTATTAGGACAGGGACGGGACGTGGCGCCAAATGGAAACAGGAGTGGAGCCTTTGTTGAGATTTCGGGGCCAGGGTTGAGGCTAACGTGGAGGGACGGACGGGGCAGAGCAAAGAAGAGAAGAAAAGGGTTCCGAGTAGCACCTGCAAGGATCTCGGAGTGAAGAGAAATTGTTCTTGCAAAGAACTAAAGAGAGTGTCAGTGTGGCTGGACAGGTGAACGCCCCATCCTCAGATGAATGGTGCAGCAGACCATGTTTACCAAAAATGGCCTAGGACGGCTCCCAACCCCACACGCACTTCAAGAGCCTCGCTGCTCTTCATCAAGCGCTGGAGTCCGTTTCCCCTCCCCTTGAACCTGGGTGTGCTTGTGACTGTTCTGACTCACTGAGTACAGCCAAAACGTTCCGACTTGGGAGGCTGTCGTACGAAAGATACGGCTACTGCCTAGCTCTTTCTCAGAACCCTCATCCTTGCACCCCAGCCACCACATGGTGAGGAAGCTCCAGACCGCATGGAGAGGCCAGACACGTCAGTGTTCTGGCTGACAGCCCTAGCTGAGGTCTTGGCCAGACATGTGAGAAAACGGGCCATCGAAAGACACAGTACCCAGCCTTCCATTTTTTCTAGCTGAGGCCCCAAATATCAGGAGGCAGAGACAAGCTGCTCCAGCTGTTCCCTATGCAAATACCTAAACCACAGGTAATAAATCGTTGTTTTATGCCTCTCAGTTTTGGGGTATTGTTATGCAGGCCTAGTACAAGAACAAACAGAGAAGCAGGTCTGAGCAAGGTTACCCCACGGTCCTGCCAACCCCTGGCAAACATTAAGGTACCCTACGCTTTTGGGGCCTCTGTATTAGCTGCCCAATGGGCCAACCGGTGGACTCAGAATCCAGCAGGGACATCTGGATGACCCGACTCTGAACAAAGATTTATCTTGATTACTGTGGTTTTGTGGGGCATCGTTTTATACTTTGTGCCCAACCCTGGCAGAAAAGTATATGGTTTTAAAAGATCTTTCAAGTGTTCAATCTCTTGGATTTATCGTCGTAGAAGTCAGAAGAACAGGTGCAGAAAAAGTCGACGATGCTCAAATTTCCAGCTTCAGAGACGCCGTAAATAATGGTTTTCATGGACATACAAATTCCTAGAAGGAGTATGGGTTATGGAAAGGGAGCAGGAATAAAGATAATGGTTCAATTTTAGACATGTCAAGTTTGAGGAATCTGAGAGATATGCAGGTGGAGATGTCTGGTGTGTCTGGTGTAAAGAGCTGAGGCCCGGGGGGAGGGGGGGAAGATCTGGACTAGAGATAAGAAAGGCTAGAAATAGTTGTTTTTAAGTCATGGAAACAGATAAGTCCACTCCAGGAGAACTATAAGGATCCAAGTCAGAGCCATGAGGGGAAATAGTAGCTAAGGGACCACATTTAGACACAGGAGCAACTGTGGTGGTTACTGGAAGTAATAGGGAGTAGCTAAGAAAAATATTTATAGTACATATCCCTGGGATCCCGAGCAAAAAAGCAAAAAACAAAAACAAAACGAAACAAAATAAAACAAATGAAGTTCCTAAACTATAGACATCTATCTGCAAAGCAACTTTCTGCCTTCCTTCGTTTTTTTCTCCCTTCTGGAAAGGAAATAGTGTTACTAAAAGACTACCTCTTGACTTGGTGAAAGTTAACTCAGATCTTTAAAAGGATGAACCAGTTAACACTGTTCACCCCACTGGCTAAAATGCAGCAGAAAGTATCGTTTTCCTCACTTCTGCCCCATCAGTTCTCAATCAGCTTGATTCCATCCATTTGCCGAATGAAGCCTGGGAGGAAGGAGTGGCCCCCAACGCTTGTGGGTGCAACTGGAATAATGCGGTGAGGTAGATTTAGGTCCATTTACAGGAGAGAAAAAAGGCTCAGACCAGCCAGCGAGGAAACAGATATAGGGTGAAAAGGGAAGTGTGTTTTCCACCCCCAAACACCAGGGTCAAACTTGAAGCTTTTAGGAGAGATTACATTTCACGCCCTGGGGGGAGGAAGGACAGCTGGCTAGAACACCTGGCTAGAGATGCAGGCGCTCACTCTGCACAGGCTCCAGACCTCAGAAGCAGCCTCGGCCTAGCTCAGCGTGTACCTGGTGTTGGGAAGCCCTCTCACACACCGGGGACGCTATTCTTCCAGAGACCACACTCCGAAACTAGATCACCGGGTCTTTAACTTTTTGGCCTGAGAAGTGTTTTGAGTTTGGCTTTAATAAGCAAAACCAATCCACTAGTCAATCCGTGAAAAGGGAACAACAGTGGGTATGGATTAGAACCCACTAGGCCTCCGGAGAAAGGGACTTCTCACTCCAGAGCGGCTGCTCTCCACACAGACTGAGACACCCCCGTCCCCCTGACCTGGCAGGGCATCTTCTTTCCGCTGCTGGAGATGGTGTAATGCTTGGGGTTTTCCCCCCCTGTTACTTCAGCGTATTACAAAATGTTCACCAGTTCTAACCGCCATCCTCCTCCAGCTCTAGGCTCTCCCAGGGGACTGCACTCGGGGCACGCCGGCATCCGGCTCTAAACTTTGAGGCCAGTTTTATGTGACACCCCTTCCCCCAGTGTAGAAAAGGATTTTACTTTTTAAATATATTGCTGAACTAGAATATTTACATGTTGAAACTTCCTACCTTTACACGATTCTATACTATTTTAAAATCTGCATTTCTTTCATTGAAAAATACATTTTCTTTCCATGAAATAATGTAATCTCTCTCATCTCATTTAAGAAATGCTTATATAGCACCCCACTGTATGGGGGTATAATTCATTTAGCTAATGTCCTACAGACAGACATTTCGGTTGTCTCCAGTTCTTTAGTAGTAGAAGCTACAGTGCATCTTCGCAGCATCTGGGCACCTCTGGCAGGCACTTGCCTGGTTTCATTCCTTGGGGTAAATTTCACAAAGTAAAACTGCTTAGTTAGGGTACAGCTACGTTACCACTACTATAGAAGCATGCAAAGGAAAAGGGAAAGCTCTACGAAGCACATAGATTGCCTCCTCTGCGAGATCCCCTTTCCTAGATTCTAGATTTTCCTCTCTCTTGGTTTACTCCCTCACTGGGAGTGAGCACATCCTCGAGCAGCTTTCTGGAAAAGGTGTTTTGAAACCTTGCCAATGACTTTATTCTACCCTCACATGTCTGGGGGTGGGGCCGATTTACTGGTGGTTTTACTGCAAGACGTCAGAGACATCAGGCTGCTCTCCCCGCCCCGACGCCCCGTTCTTCTCTTCCGGTTGCAAGGGCTGATTTAATCACATTCTGCAGTCCAGGCACGTGGTCTGAGCAAGGCCTTCCTCGTTTCCTTTCATGCCCCAGTCACTCCATTCTCCTCCCTGCGCACCTTTTCCTCCAGAAGCAACCATTTATATGTACTTTATGTGCATCCCCTGGATTAGAGGTGTGCTTGCAAAATGTGGACTGGCCTTGTGGCTGTGCGACTTTTTTGTTCTGTATTGAATCATTTCCATCAGTAAACAAATATGCTGAAATTTCTCCAATTTTAGAAAAATTGCCTTCTCTTGACACTGCTTTCCCTGACAGCTCTCTCCCCATTTCTTTACATCACTTTGCACGGCAATCCTTCCAACAGGCTGTACTTGCTAATGCCTCTCTTCCCTTTCACCCTAAACCCACTCCGGTCAGACTTTGGCCTCTACTCTACTGCTCACCAAGGGCACCGTTGGCTCCCACGCCGCTAAATTAACAGTCAGACTTTGTGGCATCGAGCTGACGTCTCGCAGGGGACAGGTCAGGTCACCGCTCCCTCCCTCCCCTCTGACTTACTTTCTTCACTTGGCTCATACACTGTACTCACTCTCCGCTTTCCCGTCATCCCACTGGTTGCTCTTTTGTCTCCTTTTCTGTTTCCTTCTCTTCCTTCTTCTAAACACTTAATAGTGATGGAGGCCTCAAGGCTCAGTCCTGACCCTCTACTATTCTCTTTCTACATCCTCACCTGTGTTTCTGCCTTATTTGTGCTTTGAAAAGTCTTTCCCTGCTCCTATGACACAAAGATATTCTGCATTTCCCCCCCCCCTTAATCCTTCCCCCACACCCCCGACTTCAACCTCTGACCTACGAGTTGCCGTCTCCCCTTAAGAACTGGATCTCTGAAGGCAGAGGGT
>CM053508.1:124056962-124074911 GCA_028627145.1 Eidolon dupreanum | reverse complement strand
GATGCAGTGGGGGGCGAACCGATGATTCCCGCCCCATGGCCTTAGAGTTTTGTTTCTGCCAGGACTATGGAACTTACTGTAGTCCGTCTGGCATCGAATTTTTTGTGTATGTTTGCAACTGCCATACTAGATTGATCCTGAGGACACATCTAATTTTCTCATTTTCCTAAATGCTACTTTGTTCCTTCAAATGCATTTAAGAATAAAAGTTCTTTTTTAAAAAATCCAATTAGAATTCTGAATGGGATTGCACTTGTGGCAGACTGTGTTTTCCAAAGATAGTTGCGCCAGTATGTCTCATCCCACACGTTCTTTTTACAACGTGGCATTAACATCCCTCTATCGATAAATGAGGTCTATGTTCCCTTCCCTTCTACCTAGAGTGACAATTGCACCTGCCTCAAACAATGATATGCAGAGGTAACAACACGTGACTTCCAACGCTGGGTTAAAGAAATAGCTTCCATCTAGTTCTCTCTTGGGACAAGGGATGGAGCCCTGAGCCAAGATGTAAATCCAGCTACCCTGAAGGCACCACGCTGGGACGATCATGCAGAAAGCTTGCATGTAAATAGAGATGGCCAAAGAGGCCCAGCTGTCCTAGTCCCAAAACTGCTTGAGTCTTCCCCAAAAAGGCACCGGCCACGCGAATGAAAAAGCCTTTGAGATGGTCCCATCCACAGCCCTCTGCCACCTCATGAGAGGCCAAAGGCCAAAAATGCTTGGGAGGCCAGTTCCAAATTACTGGTTTGCAAAAATTGGGAGAGAGAATGATTATTGCTCTTTTAAGCTATTATGTTTTTGGGTAATTTGTTACTCCACTGTTATTGGTATAGCACTGAATTTAAAAATCGAGGTGAAAGGAAGATTATCATCTTTATAACATTACATCTCATGCAGGAATACAGAATGTTATTTCCATTTATTGGGATTTCCCAGAGGTTCTACATATTCTTGATTCAGTTAAATACCAGAAACTTTATGGTTTCTTCCACTATTATTTCTTATATTCCTGTTGATTATTGCTGGCACAGGGAAATAGAATTTGGTTTCATAGATTCGTCTCGTATCTGATTACAACATGTGAAAATGAAATGTTTCTTCCCTTCCAATTCTTACATTTAATTTCTTTTTCTTTCTTTAACCTGGTGATCAGGACCTCTACTAAGTTAGTTTCTTTGGGTGAATGTAATGTTTTATACAGACTTTTGTTAATTTAACTGGTCAAATTAAGAAAGTTCCTTTCACCATTGTTTTGAGAATCTAAAACATAAAATAGTATTGAACTTACCAAATTCTTTTTCTGTATCAACTTATATCAGGTTTTTCCTACCTTAGTCTATTGATATGCCAAGTTTTCTGATGTTGAACCATCCTTGCATTCTTGGGAAAAATAGTACTTATAGTATACTAGAACATATACTATATTCTCCATACACTATTGAATTGGTTAGCTGATATTTTACATGAAATTTCGGTAACATAGGTGCCAGGGAGCCTCTTCACTTGTGATCAAATGGTAGTATCTATAGGTCTTTTTTCTGTAGTAGTTCAGTTCCTTTGAAGAAAGATCTTCCAAGCTCATGTCCCCACTCTCGGAATTGAACTGAAAAGTTAAGTCTGGAGCCTTGTGGTACAGTCTAGATCTCTGTCTGATCCTCCTGCCTCTGGTTGGCACCTCACTTCCGCCCTCCCTTACTGGCCAAGTCCAAAAAATCATGCTCAGTTTCTCCAGAAACAGCACGTCCCAACTGCTACAGGGCTGGGAAAGGAGAGTCACCTGATGGAGAAGATGCAAATGGCTCCTTATTCAAACTCTCAAACTATCTCCTTATTTTGGGGGTTAACAGGGGTCTGACTAATATTTTCTGTAATATCCATATGACAGTCTATTAGCCAAAATAAAAAGGTAAACCTTCTGTATACTAATTTGTCCACAAATTGAAATTTTTAAAGCAAGTTACAGAACAATATGCAGAGTGTGACACCCTTGGAAAACTAAGAAACCCACACATGCTTGCAGAAGCACGTGAACAGACATATCTGTCTGTGTTCCAAAGTGGCTATCAGGTCACCCATGGGGAGGGAGGGTGCAGCAAGAGAAGGGACCTGCCCTTGAACTTTAAATACTCTGAGGAGCATCTGAGATCCTGCTCCCCAGCACATGTTGTCAGTTTGGCTCAAATAAATTCTTACAAAAAAAGTAAACACTCTGTATTGCTTGGTTTCATGATAATGAACTCAAATTACTTTCATAATTACAAAAACCAAAAAAGATATTTTTGTTAAGTCCTCCTACTTCCTAACTCCCACCCCATTTGTCTCTGGATCTCAATGAAAATCATAGTGGCTCGGACTGCTACTTACTAAGATGGTGAAACCAACAGTCGGGGGGCCCAGATGTGTGACTCTGGATGAAAAATACACTGACGGAGTTTGCAGCCAATGGCCGTACTCCAGGGCCAGCCAGCCCCATGGCTGAGGCAATGCAAAGCCTCCCCAGGCTTCCTTATAATGTCTGCTTCCTGAATCCACATTTTCAGCTGCCTCTGTTTCATATGTGTAATACTATAATCGTCAGAGCAACGGGATTGTGCAGTTTCTCACTCCATGAAAGCACGTTCCCTTTTTCCTTAATTGAAGGTACTGAGCAAGGGCTACAGGGACCACAGCCCAATCCTCACCTAAGACAAGGTGGGAAACACCATCTGAGCTCCCACGAAAAGCCACGTCATCAGTCTGAACTAACTGAACACTGCACTCCCACACTGCTAGGTGTAAGCCCGGAGCACCAGCTGGTGATGCTCCATGTCACCCTCTGAGAGGGACAGGAGAGGCACGTGTGCCACTGAGGGAAGACACACAGTAAGCCAAGGGCAGGGTCGGGCAGTCAGACCTCAAAAGCCCCTTTGGCTCTCACCAAGGCAAGACACACCAGTGACCAGAACTGCTGGAATTGCCAAGAGTGGCCAGAAAAAGTCTCAATTCTCTTGCCACAGAAGCTTGGAGCCTGCTGCTCATATAATCCTTCCAACCACCCAGGAGGACGGTGGGAGGGGACAGAGTAGCAGCAGAAAAAATGACAACAGCAGCCTGTATTTCCAGAGCCACTCCTATGTGCCAGGCAGGGGTTCTGGGCACCTTATTTGCATGATTGCATTTAATCCCTTGAACTTCAAGTTATTGTTATCATTCCTACTTTACAGATGAGGAAATCAAGGTACAGGAAAGTGAAGGTCAGACAGCTAAGCGTGACTGGCACCACAGATCTCAACCTAGCCAAACCGACCTCAGGACAACACGAAAAACCAGATGGGGAAGTGGGTTGGGAGGGGGAAGGAATAAAAGCCAAGGCCACACTGTTTCTTGTTCCTCCTTTTCAATCAAGGACAGAACAACTGAGTTGTGGTTTAAAATCAGGCCCTTATCACAAAGATTAGTGAATGTGAGACTCAAAGTAGAGGAAAAGTTTTCAGGAATAATGGTCCTGTGCTCCTTTAGGCGACCTAAAAATATGTAGGAATAACTATGAATATCGGGGAATGGCCCCTGTATTTTAACAAAAATCCCACTCTTCTCGTCCTGCCTGGTCTGAGGGAGGCCAACATGTGCAGGGAGGCCGCAGCCACTCAAAAGAAAACCACCTGCCACCCGTCTTTGTCACTGAGGACAAACGCCGTGACTGCTCTGTGGCTGGAGTTTTCTCCCTTCTCATTCTGATTCCGATAGGAATGAGTCCTTCCCTTAGTCAACTGAGCCGAGTGGCAGCGGGACACTGACAACGTGTTCACGAGCAGTCACCACCCTGCAGAACCGCAGAGCTCACAGTCACTCTACAAACTTCATCATCCACTGTCAAAACAACCAGTGCATCATCTTCATTTATTAATTCCAATACTTTCAAGAATAGATCAAAATCTTTGGGCTAAAACTGAAAACATACAAATGAAATGTCACCATCTATCTTTTTCAAAGCTATATAACATGAATATTTGTCCAAGGCAAATACTAGGGCCAGCAGGGCAGGGTGGGGGCAGGGGCGTCAGAGATGAAAGGGGATAAGGTAAACCAGGTGGAACCTGGCTGTCTACACAGCCACTCCAGTCTAGGCTAGAATCTAGCCCCCGACTCTAGGAATGTGAATCCCTACCCCTGCCCTAGTCTGGAGGTGTCATCCCCGAACTCCTTGAAGGCATGTCTCACCTGTGATCTGGCCCCAGGTGTGCAGCCTACTGCCAGTGTGATGCGGTATGGGCTGGCAGGACAGGGACTGTAGTAGGGAGCTAAAAATTCGTGCCTTCTCTTCCAGGGTCTGTCTCTAACCACCTGTGTGCTCTGGACAACTCTCAGCGTTTCTAAGTCTCCATTTTTTCACCTGTAAAGTAAGGAGATTGGCTTATGCCTCTAAGAGTCCTAATTCAAAGGCTTGTGAGAGTAAAGTTGGGGATTCCTGTGGTGTTTTTCCCCTGCTGAGGGTACTCTCCAGGTGGGAGAGCACCCTGGGTTGTTCCGCACCTGAAGAAAGGCGGTACTGTGCACAGGTGAACAAAAGGAGGTGGAAAGCCGCAGGCCTCAAACGTGGCAGAGATTCTAAAATGTTTTCAGAATTGTTGCTCCCTGTTTTTGTTTTTGTTTTTGTTTGTTTTGTTTTAAAGCTTCTATTAGAAAAGGCAAGGGGATACTTGCTATTCACTTGCTGACTGTTAAAACTTTAGGAGATTCCTGCTCGTTCCTCCTCTGACACCTCCCGTTGGACCTCTGTGCAGTGTCTGACCCCCACAGCCCCACACAAACTGCCACCACCTACAGTGACCGGAAGGAGGGTGACTCAGAGAGATTACAGACTGAGAAGCACGGCAGTAACATTCGCTTCACCATGACTACCGAGAGGAGGCCACCATGGGAACACGCCAGCTCCTGGACAACCCTGCCATACACCTACTGCTATGAACGTAGATGGCGAAGGGAACACAGGTGCATGTGGCCATCGCTGCTAGGAAAAGGTAAAGACATGCCATATTCGCATCCTCCTTCACACAGCTCACTTCAGCAACTCTCAACTTGGGCAAAAGGTCAAGGCACTGACCTTGAGCCTCTGCGGTGGAAACACCTCCAGTTGCCTACAGACAGGCCGAGAGGTTGGGGGGTAGTTCTACGGGGGGAGAAGTATTTCCCATAAGAAATGCATTTTTCTGAAGAGACATGGGGTATCCCTAACTTCCCAGGGTTGCGCCTAATGGAGCCTGCCAATGGGACAGCTACAAGCAATTACCTTCTTCTGAGACACTCTTAAACAAATAAGGTTCTAAGCATGTTATTATAAATGAAATACAGCGGGTCTGTCAAAGCGAGTTCTTTAAACTGTCTCGATTCTTTTGAAGTCACTGAACAGCCGTTTGCTTAGATCCTCCTAAGCAGCCTAACAGCAAGAACACTGATACTTTGTCAAGTCAAAAGTGTAACCTAATTTTAAGTTTCTTTCACAAGATTAACTCAAGGGAAATACAATATAAACCAGCGTCTCCCACCGTCTCTGCAGCCGGGCTCCTGGGAATGGGCACCTCTCACAGAACTAACCACACTCAGGCCAGTTTTCATTAAAAGCCCTCGGCCGGGTCAGAAGCTGTTACAAAGCCGATTCCTCAAACTGACACTTTAAACCCAAATTAATTCTGCTAAGAAACCTGGCGGAGTGGAACTTATACTGGGGTACAAAGAAGTCCCACACTTTTCATGTCCTCTTTCCTTGGTCACTTCTGACTCAGCCATCACAAAACCTGCCAGCAAGAACATCAGAGCTTCCTTGTGGGGTCTGAATCCATCACGTCCCTTGCGTGTCACCCCGCTGGCCGGCCTTGCTGAGAACTCTCGTCTCGTTTTCTTAGCCGCCTCCTCATCATGTTAAGAAACTCAAGTGTCCTCACAGTTTAGAGGAGAAATAAAGAGACGACCTTTGAAGTCTTCCCCCACGTCAAGGATGTAGCCAAGATTACAATCCAGGTTTCTGGACTCCTAAACTCTTCCCTGAGGCTGGTGTGCTGGGGTGAATTTCACAGTCCTGGTGCTCAGGTCTGTAGTCAAGACTTATCTCTCCACTCCTGCTATAGGCAGGGTTGGACCCCACTAGTTTAGAAAACTGTTCATCCTCTTGGTTTAGCAGTGGCAAATCCAAGTGCACTGAGACAGGATCTTCATACCCTGGACTATACAAAAAAGGAAAAAAAAAAAATCAAACCAGACGTCTAATCACATTACCCAACTGAAACTCCATCTGCTCCTCTAGACCAGGGGTCCCACCTGTCCGTGGCCTGTTAGGAACCAGGCTGCACAGCAGGAGGTGAGCAGCAGGAGGTGAGAGGCAGGCATGTGAGAGAAGCTTTATCCCTATTTGCAGCTAAGGCTAGCATCACCACCTCAGCCCCACCTCCGATCATCAGGCATTAGATTCTCACAGGAGCACCAGTCCCTGGTGCCAAAAAGGTTGGGGACCGCTGCTCTAGACATTCTAAGTGCAAAGTAGTGAAGGGAGAAAGGAGGGGTAGGAAAGAAAAGGAACATAAACAGTATGACGTCCAAGGGTCAAATGAAATGAAGCCAGCCCGAAAAAGAGGGGAGAGGCCACATCTATCAGCCGAAGACCTGGAGTCCACTTTTTAAATTGATTTATACAACTTACAATCATTATAGGTAGAGTAAAAACTCAAACTTTGGCACCAAATACTTCTCTGCTCACACCTAGAATGGAAGGATCAAATAAGACCTAAGAACACACTTTAAAAGACAAGCCTGCTGATGGCAGAAAGATAGATTCCCAGGCAATACAAACACAAATAAAAAGACTAGTTTTCTGATACCCTCACAGTATCAGAGATTTATTAGGCTTCATCCCGATTTATTACGCTACTCTTTGTTTAAATTCTACAAAGATTTGATGCCCAGCCTGCAACAGGGAAGGGTAAAATGTCTGTAATGAGTTCTCTTATCTAAACTGAAGACAGTTCTGATAGCAGCAGGCTCCTCCTAGGCAGGCAGGCCTGGGACAGTTTAAGGGCTTCTTTCACAGCTCCCAAAGGCTCATGCAGCTGGAGATCACGGCTAGGATCTAGTCATTTATAATCAAGTGTGAAAGCGGAGCAGGTAGTAGTCCCCTGTGGTGAAGTGAGCAGTTCAGAACCAGAACAAAGAAAAAACAATGTGATCGAAAACTCTCAACTAAGGTGTGCAGTAAGCTCAGTGCACTTTCTGGGTGATGAGACTTGATCTATTTAAAGGCGAAAAGGAAAGAGACCCCATGGGATAATTTTCCTGGACCCAACCAGCCAAAGCTGCACCCAAAGCAAGCACAAGTGCTACTAGCAACTGCTGTCTAACTTCTTATTCATTTACCAAACTCAATCCAAACTCTTCTTTCCAAAGTAACGTGATGAGATTTGCTATTTACTTTCCGCCCAGTGCAACATGAAGGACTGGGACCCCACCGTGTAGCACTCTCCACTTCTCTTTCAAGCTGGCCCCATCTTTAACCATTTCTCTCACTCTTTTGCGAGGCCTTGGCCATTTTTCTTCCGTTAGTTCTGGTGCCTGCCGTGGTGCTGGGCCAGCAGGAATGGGGAAATAACCCTTGGACCTAACTGTTATTGTGGTGTTATTCTCAGAGTGCCCCTTGCCACCAAGCAGGTGACTGAAAGCCAAAAAGGAAAAAGCTGCGGACCCTTGATGAGAAAAGCCTCCTTATCTTTTTATAGGCTATCATCAGGTCTATACACTCCTGCAGAGAGGAAAAAAAAAAGGGTGGGGGGGCAGGTGAAATATCAGAACACGTACAGGACCAGAGGGGTAGAATGGAGGCCCTCCTCTCAGGCCCCTCATTCGCTGAGGGGGTCTGCAACGGCCCCGTCCCTCCACACACAGCTCGGGGCTAAGACAGCAAGCAGCTCCCCAGGCAGCAGACAGACCCCACGCCTTCCCGGCAGAGCAGCTGCAGCTGACGATCCGAGGCCAGGGACGATGAGCCCCTGGTTTGTTTACAAAGTTTTCACTTTTTCCTGTCAAGTTATTTTCGATCCCGCTTCCTCTGAGACCTCTGACTCTGAAATTAGAACTGGAAAGCTCAAAAGCGACAGAGACTCAGGGCTGAAGGAGTTTGTTTTCTTCGAGTGCTTCTCCATTCAGGACCAAATTAAACCATTAAAAAAAAAAAATTCAGGTGTTTGATCGAACCTGGTGATTCCTGCTGAGCAAACAAGAACATAAAAAACTTTGTTGCCGTCTCTATTTTTACTGGAATAGCCGCAACTAAATTCTGTTTAGATCCGAAATCTGCTTGGCACGAATAAGCAGAAAACGAGTGTCTGAGTTACGCTGGAGTCAGAGGAGCAGGAAACTGGGGGAGGCGGCTGGCAGGGTGGAGGTTTTCAATGAAGCCCTGGAGCCGTCGGATGCTGAATGAGAAATAAAACCTGGGAGAGTTTGAACAAATTGAAAGAAAAGACAACAGCATGACTCTCTAAGGAGAAATGTCATCAAGACAAGTATTCGAAATCTTGAGGTCCAACAACTCCAGAGAGTGAATGGGAAGATACCACAGGACTGTAGGAATGCATGGGAGGAGGCGGGTAGGAGAGTTTTCCCGAGAAAACTGAGAAGTTTAAACCAAAGCCAGAGGTCTCAGGGATAGAGCTAAGTGTCATTTTCATCACCATCCTCCAGCAGCAAGGTTAGGCCGTGGCCTCCTGTGAGGATGCTACCTGCCTTTCAAAGACTAGATACTTTACACACTTACCGGAATGTCATTCTAAGAATTACAGACATACCGGCTGGGTAACTTTACCTCTGAACTAATGGAAAGACATCAACTGATTCTCAGAACAATAAACCAAGGGACACTGCCTCATTTTCACTTTGGCGAACTATAAAAATGAAGAACGTCCATGCCCTGCAATCCGGTTTGCCTTATTTTTCTGGTAATGACATGGCCAGAGCTAGAGAACTCTGTTTTCTGGTTGCTTCACAAGGGGATTCCTAAGTGGGTGGCTAAAACTCGTGGTATTAAAAGTGTCTCCCAGGAGAAAGTCCGTGATGACTTGATCTCCCACGCACTACCCATGAACGTCAATATCTTTGAGTCTTTGTATAAGCACACGGTTCCCATTCTTGTTCAAGAGTGCCAATGCCAGTTTATTCTTTAACTAAGAAAGGTAAACACCAACATCAGATAGAACTCTAGACCTGACTTTCAAACCTGTCCTGGTCATAACCACTAGAACTTACGAGCACTACTGTCATTGAAAATGATGCTCCCCAGCCTAACATCTAATTTCCAGGGCCCGTTGGCCAGAGCTGTCTGATGGAAATGTGAGCTCACGCACCCACTGGGATGTGGCAGGAGTCGATCCTTTCAGTGAACTTCCTTAAGCCTTGACCTCTGAAGAGGAGGTTCCAATTCATCTTTATGGATCTTTATATTTCAAACTGGATTCTTTAAAAAGAACTTTACAGTGATATGGGGAGGGAGACCTATTGAAATAACCATCAGCTATTAATAGCTAAAGTGACTGCAGTCCTCAGAATTTTCTCCAACAGCAGAGTCCCAATTACATATAAATATACCCTGCTAGCTCAGCAAAGGGATGGATCTAAATTCTGAGCATCTCAGGGACAGCTTTGGGTCACCCGCTGGCAAATGCCTTTATTGAGGAAATACTGGAGCAGACACAATACTTGTTTTCTTTGAAGTTTGTGATGCAAGAGACACTCTCTTGGTCCTTCAAATGGTATGCCTAGTTAGAGACAAGGCTGGAAGTGAAAGCTCATTTCAGCTGGAAAGGCAACAATCACCCCCACAAGACTGAGTGTTTATGCTGTTTTTCCTCTGTAAAATCAAAGTCCTTGGCCTCCAAGCTCACTTGAAGAGGTCAACGGGCATGGCATTCTCATGCTTTTCCAGCAGAAGTGACTCTCCCCCTAACTGGCAGGAAGGGGCTTCTCACGTCAGACGGCAGCTCGTGTGTCCATGGCGCCTGGGCTTTGCGGGCAGAGGTAAAGCCCTCTCTCCCGGGGGGACGAGCGGTGCTCATCGTCAAGCCTGCAGCCTCTCTAAGAAGACCTCCCCATCTGAGAACAGAGCATGACCTGTTCCTGGTCCAGCAGCTAAGAAAGTGCTGGGTACCAAGTTCTTTCCAACGAGAGATACCCAGGACCTTAAATTAGGACCTTGGTTCTAACAAAGGAAAGATGAAGTTCTCAAACACAGGGTGAGGAATGGAGAAGTGGCGAGAATATGCACAAAGGGAGGGGTGGGTCCCAATTCCAGTTAACTAGCACTGTCACTTTCTTTAAAACAGAGAAATAGCTCCTTTAGAAAACACTAAAATGAGAGCGAGGGGAAATGTGCAAATGATGTTCCCACGCTTCTCAGTTCTCTTCCTGCATCAGTGCAGCATGGGATGATGGATGCCTGGCCCTGTGTGTTGGAAGGAGAAGCCACTGCTGTACAAATGAAGGAGAAGGTAGACCCACCCACTCGGCGTGTTACAAAGGCCTTCTTTCTCCATTTGCCCTGGGAAGCTGATAAGATCGCAGTAACAGGTTCATCTAGACACTCTGCTTCTTTAACTATTGCTCTAAAACAAGAGAGCTACATAGGAAAACAGACCAGGAAGAGACTCAGACCTTCTTGTTTGGATTTGACCAGTATGAAAGGCCAGGTATGAGAGGCAAGGAGGGGCTGAGGTTGTTCAAGTGATGGGAACAATGAAAGTCGAAGCACAAAGGCTACAATATCAGGCTCCATGTGAACAGGTAAGGCCAACCCCTCCAGCGGAATTAATGTCAGGAGAGAAATCGCAGGGTGACACAATAACGCCATCACAGAACACAGATGGAGGAGATGGTCATGGAAGCACAAAGCACTAGTGTTACTGGCTGGTAAACTATGAGAAACCCTGAGCGAGGGACTAGCTTGCACCTTGACCCACAGAGGTCAGTGAGGCGGCAGAACAGCCAGGGTATCAGGACGGCCAAGGGCATCGGCTTCTCCCAGCAGAGCGACGCCCACCACAGCTGGACCTCCAGAACCGGACTCCTGGGAGCACCCTGCCCTCTCAACAGCAGTTGCTGGGTCTTCTTTTCCTTCTCCAAACCAGGAGCCACATTTCTGAATCAACACAGTTAACAAGACTCCAGTTGGGAAGACGAAAGGTGCACATAAAAATGCTATGCTGTTGAAACACACACGACAGGTTGATGATTTTCTACATGGGCTTCTGCCATTTCTACAGGAACAACATAAACCAGACGAAACTGAAGGGCCTCGCTGGGGGTAGGGGGTGTACAAAGTGAACTGTCAATGAAAAGGGAAGAAATAATTTAAAATGGAAACAAACCTGTCAGCTGAAGGAAGCGACATACAGTTAATTCAACGGAAAGCAAAGTTCTGACCCAGGCTGGGGAAGACAATGGCCACAAAGGGAACATAATGGAAGAACATGACCCACCAGGATAAGCTGAACAAGCCAGTGGATGCTACAGCAGATGTGGCCTGAACAGGAAGCCCAGAACCAACAGGGCATACCCTAAAGATTCTTTTCTAAAGTCTAGATTTTCTTGAAAATGTGACGTGTCACACCAAAGTATAAACTGAAAAGACATAATCTGAGCTTATGAGGAAAACTATTTATATGAGTCAAGTTTGTTTATTTAACATGTGAACTGCGTTTTGCGGCATGATGCACACCTCTGATGGGAATCATGGCTGCAAAGAGAAAAGACAGTGGGCCTGCAAGGAGCCCTTGACAGCTGCAGGCATTGGGCCTTGCAGCTCTTTTCTTTCCGGCTGGAATCCTCAAAGTTGGAGAACATATTCCTTTTCTGACCCTCTGTTCCTACCTCATATGCATATTTAGATAACTGGTGTTGGTTAAGGTTCTAATCATCTACCTGAACTAATTTTACAAGAGGGTGGGGAGTGAGAGAAAATCCCCGAGATTTTCTCCAAGATCTATAAATAGAGCTCTGGAAGGCAGTCAGCCAACCTGGGGTGGGACTGTAAGAAAGAGTCCATTTCCTCAGGAGTTTCCTCCTTCATTTCCAGTACAGAAGCCTCATGGAGCTAAGTTGCAGGATGTCTAACCTTGGGAATACACGCGTCATATCCCCAATGGCCGCAAACGAAAATGCTTCTCACATCTGTAGGCTCATATTCTACTCCTTTTCACACGGATCTCCAGCTCTGTTTCCATTCTATAAGTTTGTGCTGCAAAGAGGCAGAATCACAGAGAAGATTGTGCATAAATTAAAACGGCATTAGGTGAAACGTATCAAAATAGTAAGACAGGTCGATGGAAGACTACAGATAAACAGTTTGTGATAAAGCAAATTAGGGAAAATGCTGACTGCAGAGTCTAGGTCGTGGTTGGTTGTATAGATGTGCACTGCACAATTCTCTCAATTTTACCGTCTCTGATGGACCTGTCTATTTGAGGATGGAGGTGGTCTTGCAGGAGTTAGACCGTCACTCACACCCGAGATAGAAAACTCGGCTTCAACAAAAGATGAAAGCAAGCAAAAAAACAGGAAGAAGCAAAACAAAAAATGCCACCCCCAGAAAGAAAGAAAGAAAGAAAGAAAGAAAGAAAGAAAGAAAGAAAGAAAGAAAGAAAGAACGAACGAACCTGACTTCACCTTAAACAAGCTCGCCTGAAGGAGGCTTTTCAAGTCACCTTTTTTGCAAGGTTCTTTGCAAGGGCGGGCATCAGAATAGCCTCATCTATTGAAGGACCTTTCAGATGGGCACTACACTTATTGGGGTGATCACTTTGTAAGGTATATAAATATCTAATCATTATGTTGTACACCTAAAACTAATGTAATACTGTATTGTCAACTGTAATCGAAAAATATTTAAAAAAATTAGGGATCTTTTACAAATGACTCATACTTGGGGCCCACTGTAAGTCTACTGACCCACAATCTAGGCTGGTAGGGTAATGTGATTCTTCTATCTTAATAGAGGTTTCAGTTGCACTTGCGTAGGCACTTGCCAAAACTCAGTGAACATACACTTAAAATGTGTTTCATTGTACGCAAATTTTACACCAAAAGAAAATTTAAACAAATTCTGAACACCAGTTAATAGTACACATGTTGTAATATTTAGAGGAAAGTATACAGATGTCTGTCATTTACTTTGAAATGTGTCAGAATATAAGATTGATGGATGGATTAAAGAATGGAGAGATGAAGAGATACATGATGATAAAACAAGCATAGTAAAAGAAAAAAGATAATATTTGGGGTGGATAGTGGTGGTATAGCTATGCTGGCAGATGAGTGTTTTTTAAAAGTTGCTCAGGTTAAACAAATTGTTGTCCATCTATACCATGGAATAATAATTATCAAAAGGAAAAAAAAAGAATTATTGATATACACAACTTGGAAAGAAAATTATGCTAAGTGAAAAAAAGCCAATCTTGAAGGTTATATACTGGATGATTCCATTTATACAGCATTAACAAAATGACAAAGTTATAGAGATGGAGAACAGACTGGTGGTTGCTAAGGCTTAGGGATGGGGGTGGGAGGGTGGGTGTGACTCTAAAGGGAAGCGCTAGTGATCTCTGTGGGGAGGGAGCACTCTGCATCTTGGCTGATGGTGGATACTCCCAACTACACACGTGATAAATCTGCATAAACACACACACACACACACACACACACACACACACACACACACACACATAAATGGATGCATGCCAAACTGGTTTAATCTACATAAGGTTTGTAGACTGTACCAAACTTACCAATGTCAATTTCCTTATTTTGATCTTGTACCATAGTTACGTATGATGTACCATTAGGGGAAACTGCATGAAGGTACATGGGACCATTCTGTATGATTTTTACAACTTCCTGTGAATCTATAATTATTTCAAAGTAAAAAGTTAAACATAAGTTCCTTGGATGACTTCATTTCCCTAGTTAAGAACTACTAATTTAGTCTAAGCACTTACTGTATAGAAAGTCCATAGGTTTCTCAATCACAAAACCCTCCATTTTCTAATTCCAAAACTAAAGGAAAGCAATCGAGTACCAAAAATGTTCACTGACATTTCTGAGCGATTTATCCTTCTTTAGGATAATAATCTTGGCATTACATAAAATACTAGGATTGAGATCATCTAAATAGGTAATTTTTGGTGGAAAAAGGTAGACCAGGTGGGGCAAAAGAAGAAAAAAAACCGATTTCTACAGTTACATTGATGCAGTTGCTAAATTGCAAACTGAAAATTATAGATAAGTTTTTTTTTTTAATAAGTGTTTCACGCCTATCATACCAAAGCCTGGGTTTGTCAAAATGGGGTTCTTTTATCTCTGAGCTCCCAAATCATCATTTGCTAGTAAATTTCATAAGAAGCATGAGGGACATGCTCTAGACACAGCTATTTCCATCTGTTGTTGAAAATAAGATCCTGTCTAAAAAAAGAAAATGGTAAAAAGTCATAAATCTTTTAAACTACTACCTCAGTAGGGGAGCGGACCATAATTCTTTTCATCTTTTAAAATGTAATAACTTTGCTTCAGCTTGATCATATTGAAAAGGAAACCACTATGACACATTTAAATGTACTAATGTTCTTAAGAATTGAAAAATTAAGAAAAACAAGACACCCAGTGGCTTCTACAACAGCTTCATTATATTTTCTACCACCTCATCAGTTCTCTGACCCCTGACCATTTAAAAAAATAATTTGTAATATTTTTGTAAACAGGATTAATAATAGTTTGGAAAGCTAAAATTCCAGGACTTGTTAAATTGTAAGAAAGACATCGACTTTAGTCACTTGTTAAAAGTTCACAGAAGACTAACCCTAAGCCTTAAAAATTCTTAATGTGCCAGATCTTACTTCTGAAAATGAAAACGAGAACTTCTAGTTACAGAACGATGACAGCCTAGATAACCAGAAAGCCCTACTGCTACATGCTACAGATACCTAATACTACAGGAGAAGAAAAGAACTGGAAATCCCCAAGTGACAGAAACTGAGAGAGAACTGAAAAAAGAAAATGAGGGTGCGAAAAGAGGCTTGTCTTCCTGTACCATACACAGAAGAAAGTTTCTCCTGAGATCTACAACCATGGGCCTGTACCTCTTATACCCTGCTTATGATGAGCTTATAGTCGAAAATTACAAAACACTGGAGGAAACAAACCACTGTGGGCAGGAATCCAAAAACAGTACAACCTGAAAACTCCTGTAAAATTAGTATAAAGCTTAAAGACATAAAAGAAGGATTCAAAAACCCAAAGAGTAAGATACTATGGAAGGATGAGAGGCAAGCAGGGAGTAAGGAAAAGGTAAATAAGAAAAAGAACATTTTGGGGATAACTAGAAATGTGAATAAGAACATAATGTTAGATAATATTAATTAGTAAATGTCATGATATCTACGGCTTATTTTCAAATGGTTCAGAAAAAAATATGAGCAAGATAGGGAATGAGAAGGAAGAGAAGTACAAATATAGCAAAATGTTAACTGGCTGAATCTAGGTAAGGGGTGGTGTTCGTTATTCCATTCTTTCAAGTTTTCTGTAGAATTGAAAATTTTCAAAATAACACGTTGGGGAAAATATATATCTTATACATGTAGGAACATAAAAACATGTGTATGTATCGACGCAATTAAACAGAGTAATGAGTGTAGAGGTTAAAAAAGAAGGAATGAAAGAAAGAACTAGAAGCACTTAATGATTTAAAATGGTTTCAATCCAAGTAAATTATAAAAATGAGCAAGTCCTCAGGAGATCATATGACGGAGAGTTCATTTAATTCAGGGGAATCTTGATTCCATATGACTTAAAACATAGTAGATAATAGTAGGCATTTGGGTTGGATCATCTAAGGAAATGTAACTGCCAACTTCACCAAAAGATCCAAGAATAATATTTTCACTATATAGCCATGAATCCTGAATACTAAATTAACATAAGGCTTCTTATGTTAATATCAAAGTGATTTTATAACCTATGATCAAAAAGAGCTATGGAATACAGCAAAACAGAACCTAAGGGGAATTTAAAATGCATGTACTGGAAGAGGCAAATCTATGCAAATAGGAAGTAGACTGCCGAGCACTGGAGACTTGGGGGGAAATGGGTGATGTCTAGAGGGTGTGGAGTTTCTTTTTTGGGGTAATGAGGATATTCTAAACTTGATAGTGGTGACAACTGCAAAACTCTGAATTTACTAAAAAATAACCCCACTGAACTATACACTTTAAATGGGTAAAAAATTCATGTAAAATAATGGAAAACCATTGGCGCGTCCAACTCAAAAATCTAGGAAAGAACCATAGAATATAATCAAAGAGAGTAGACGGGAGGACAACTAGGCCAAAAGAAGGTTCCTCACAGCAACTAGCAGAAAATGACTACAGTGTTTAGGCAAAACAAACAAACAAACAAACAAGTTAATTAAAAGGATGGTGGCCGAGCAACATGGACTGGAAGCTAAGCTTCTAGGGACAAGGCCAGAAACCACACCACAAAACTGGACTGATGAGGAACATCCCACCTCAGGGACACTTGAGAAAAATGCCACCATCATACTACCCCTGACACCATCATGTGCTTGCCACCATCATACTACCCCTGATGCCATCACATGCTAGACCTTTACCATCAACATGCTGCCTCCACCACCTCACACTGCTCTTCCCAAACTAGCGTGCAGTGAGGAAGGCCAGGCATTTAAATTTCCTGACCTCTAACCTGAGAAGGCGAGGCTCACAGGGTTGGAAAGTCCAACATCCATTCCTGAGAACGAACAAAGTAGAGAAAGAAACTTTTTTTCAACCAGTGAAAGGCATCCACAAGCCCTGAGCAGCGATCACTTTTGGCGTTGAAGCTTTGGGAACATCCTCTCTAAAACCCCTCTACGGTCAGGAGCAAATCAAGGACAACCACTGACCATGCTTTAATTTTGGGGTGAATTACATGGCTGAGCCAAGAAAGTATTATGAACTGAATTGTGTCCCCCTGCAAATTCCTACATTGAACTCAACCCCTAGTAGCCCAGAATGTGACATATTTGGAGATGGGACTGTAAAGAGGTAATTAAGTTAAACAAAGTGATCAGGGTGGGCTCTAACCCAATATGATTAATGTCCTTATAATGGGGGTGGATCTGCATGGATACATTAAAAAAATAACTGAATACAAAACAAAACAAAAAGTTGCAAAGAGATAAATACATTATATCTTTTCATTTTTAACATATCCACAAAATAGTGGGTATTTATATAAGTGGTACAAGCACAGGTAAAGTCACAGGAATAAAAATAAATATATATATTTCATCTTGGTGATAAGCACATATTATTTTCTTTACTGTCCCGTTTATTTGAAGTGATTCATTTTTTTGTAAAAATAAAAAACTCTGAGGTCTAGATAAATGTGAACATTAAATTCTAAGAGGCTCACAATGTTTTAAAGAGTCCCAGAACACCTTTTTCTACTATTTGCACACACATGATTTTCAGAGGACCGTAAGCTCACTCACACAATTCCACCATCCCAGAAGTAAGGTAAAACCATCAAAGAAAGTGATTAAATTTCCAAGATGCTTATTTTTCAGTCAGAATAAAACCAACTTTAGGTAGTGCCCCTTTTTCGTGGCTTACGTGACCTCCTACAATCTGTCAGGTGTCAGGGATAAAGATACCACATTTTCCACCTGCGAGTACTCAGTGACATCATTAAAGAGAAGATTCAGATGAGTCAAAAGAGCAATGCAGGCTTACAGGCACTAGATGCAATATGGTTCACGTTCAAAGTCAAGGTACGACCCTAAAAGGGATCACTCAGATAGCGCCGGTGATTAATAACGTTCTGGAATCTTTATTGCTAGGTTTAAAAAAAAAAAAAGAACCTTAGATCCAGTAAAATTTGTGC
>CM053508.1:123943672-124056462 GCA_028627145.1 Eidolon dupreanum | reverse complement strand
CACACACACGCACACATTCAATCACAAAGCTGTCCATAACACAGTAAAGAGGGAACCAGACCTGATCAGGCTGCTTCAGAACTCACTGGTATAAAGGTGGCTTTAAAATAAGGAAGAAAAGAAGGAGAGGGAGGGAGAGAGGGAGGGAGAGGGAAACGCAGCATCCTCAGTTTGTTCTTTATCGTAGATGCATGCCTCTCACTCCAGGCAGTGCTGCCGCGGAGCCGGCCCTGGCCTGTTTTCACTAGCTGTTGAACATAATATGGCTAACCTGGAGAAATGCCAATGCATCAAGTGTCTCTCAGGAACCGTTTATTATAGCCTCTCAAACCGCGGTGAGTCAGTTTCAGCTCCTCTCTGAGAAGTCGCAAAGACTCCTGAATGAAAAACATCAGGATTCACAAACAGGTAACAGTGTTGTAGAAATCAACAAGCTAATCCTAAAATTTAGGTGGAAATGCCAAGGACCTAGTATAGCAAAAACAATTTTGAAAAAGAACAATAATAGATTTCAAAACTTACTATAAAGCTCTATGTAACCAAGATAGTGATAAATATATAAATCGATAGAACAGAATTGTCCAGAAATAATCCTTTATATTTATGGCCAGCTGATTTTGCTGAGGGAAATCAGTGGGAAAGGATAGCCTTTTAAACAAATGGTGCTAAGCCAAATGAAGGTATATGTGTTAAAAAAAATAAAAGGAACTTAGACCCTTACCTCACACCATACCCCAAAAGTAACTCAAAATGAAACACAGACGTATGTAAGAGCTAAAAGTATAAAACTTCTAAATGAAAACATAGGATAAAATCTTTGTGACTTCAGACTGTCAATTTTTTTTGACATTATAAACATGATCAATGAAAGAAAAACATTAATAAATTGGACTTAATCAACATTTAAAATGTTTGCTCTTCAAAAGACACCATATAAGAAAACAAAAAACCAAGCCATACATTAGGAGAATATACTTGCAAATCACAGCTGACAAAAGACTTATATCCACAGTACAACTCAATAAGATGACAAATAAAAAACAAATGGGCAAAGGTTTGAATGGACATTTCAAAGACGAGATATGAAATTTTAATAACAACGAGCACATGAAAAGAGACTCAACACCATTAGTCATTGGAGAAATGCAAATTAAAAATGAAATGAGATACCACTACATACCTACTAGAATGGTTATAATTCATAAGACTGACAAAACTGTCTTAGGTGGTACGAGGATGTGACAAAACTGGAACCCTCATCCACTGATGAGACATACAGCCACTTTGGATAAGTCTGTCAGTTTCCTAAAAGTTTAAACGTAGACCTACCATATGGAAACGTGTCCACGCAAAAACCTGTATGTGAATGTTCACAGCAGCAACATTCATAATTGCCTCAAACCGAAAACAATCGCCTGGTGAATAGATAGAAAAAAATATGGTGAATTCATACAATGAGACACTGTTTAGCAATAAAAAAGAACAACGTGCTCAACATGGATGAACCTAAGTGAAAAAAGCCAAATGCAAAAGACTTAATATTGTACGATTTCATTTATAAGAAATTTCCAGAAAATGCAAATCTAGAGACTGCAGATTAGTGGTTGTCTGGGACTGAGGGTGGGAGCAGGGACCTACTACAAACAGACATAATGGAACGTTTTTTTTTGAGGGGGGGTGGAAGTGTTATCAAAATAGGATTTTAGTGATAGTTGCATAACTCTTTAAGTTTACTAAAAGCCACTGAATTGTACATTTACAACAGAGAAATTTTATAGCATGTAAATTATACCTCAGCTTAAAAAAAAGTCAGTCCCACTGTCTGGAGGATCCCTAACTGCAGGTTCCTATACATAATGAAAATCTTGTGGGATCCTTTCTAGTAAAAACAGCGTTTTCAGAACTAAGAAATGAGTTTCTCTATAAGCGCTTCTCAGACTTTAGCACATGTAAAAATCACTTGAAAAACCTGTTAAAAACTCAGACATCTCAGAGATATCCCCCACCCCAGATATAAATTTAGTAGGTCTGGGGTGGTGCCCATTAATTCGCATTTCTAAGACTCTCCAGAAACAGTCAGCAAGAATTCAGATTCCAAAGTCCCAGCAAAGATCTATTAAGCTGAAGCTTTAGGAATGAAGACCTGGGACTCTACACCTTAGCCCGGCATAGGAAGAATCGTGGTTTAGCACACCATAAACTATAATACTCTCGTATACCGTTAACTCCAATACTTTTATAAGTAGTTCCAAGAGCAAAATTTGTGTGTTCCTGTGTTGAAAATGACAAAGTAAATGTCATATATTGTAAATGGCTCCAAGTCAGAAGGGTTTCTGCCTTAGGCCTTCCTAAATAATTTTCAGAGAGGTAAATTATATTTATTCAAGGTATCTTAAATATACTTCAAGATTTAAAAGAATGTTTTTTCTCCTTTAAAAATGTTTAGGCCACTTTTCGAGTTGAATGTAATTTTAAATCTGTTCAAGTGCAAGATCATACGTTTTTCTAAATTCTTTGCAGAGATGTGTAATTGTTTGATCTCCTGCATCACAATTCTGACAGGCACTTGATAACACTCAGCAGCAGCAGTGCCATTTTTCATTTTTAATGGTTCAATTCAACAACTACCTGCATACCTACTGGAGTCTAACGCTGTTACCTCACAGAAGACACAGGCACAGAAGACCTCGTTTTTACCGGGAACTCGCCATGTTTTTTACCATTATACAAACAATAGTACTCAACATCAGTGTATGTGGGAGCAGGTGGGAAATTTTTATAGAAGTAGGACCGTGTCCTAGGAAAAAACGTAACAGCACTTAAATCATTTCAATTATCTTATCGATATGGTTCAAAGGAGGGGGAATGGTCTCGCTACATGGCGTGCCATGTTGCATGAGTTGGAAAGAGCCAGACTGAGGGCCTTGATGTGAATGTGCTTAGAAGAGTGCACACCTGGGATTTCCCTCAAAGCATCTCGGTTTCTTCAGATTCTGATCTAACTGGCCTGGGGTGGGGCTCAAGCTCTCAGGGAAAGGATTCTGAGGTAGATCATGTTTCTAAAGAGAGCTGCAACAATATCATCCATCCCACAGGCTCCTCTGCAGTGGCTCACTCTCCTACCCTGCCCTTTGTCACAGGGCAGCCTGAATTCTTGTTTTGATCCACAGAATGTAGAAGTGGCAGCGTGTCACTTCTGCTGTCCTTAGAGAATGGCAGCTCTGCTTCTACTGCTCGGGATGCTGGCTCTCGGAATCCAGCTGCCATGCAACCAAACCCAAGCTAGCCAAGGGGAGAGAGCGCCACCCGGAGAGGGAGGTCCTTGCCTCCCAGCCACGCCCACCAAGGTGCCAGCGGTATGAATGAAGCCGTTTTAGATGTTCCACCTCCAGTGCCTGACTATAACAACTTCAGGCGATGCCCCAGCTGAAGCCGCAGAGAAGAGCCACCAGCTGAGCCCTGTCTAGATTCCCGAGTCACAGATTTATGAGCAAATATTGGCTGTGGTCTTAAGCCATTAAATTTTGGAGTAGGGTTTGTTACCTAACAACAAACAAAAATAGGTTTCAGTTCTGCTCTCAAACATTATTCTCGGTAAATGATACGCAGACTGTAGTCAACATGAACGGATTTGGTCTCTACACCTCAGGGATGGGAGATGCCTTAAATCTAGCCACCCGGGGAGAGAACAAACCTACTTCCTTATTATAGACTTTTCCACATCTATTGGCAAAAGTCTTGTTGCTTTCCGAATTTGATACTAAAAAAGCAAGTTATATGAATGTTTTACGTTCTCCAAAGGCCAGATGGGGCACAAGCCTGCCATGACACAATAATCTATCGATGTGTTCCGCTCGAGAGTTTACTGAAACGGGAACAAAAGATGTAGATTTCAACAGTATTATCCATTCTGCCCTTCCCTCTATGTATCAGCACCTCCTGTCAATTTTATAATAGGAAAGAGATTTTAAACCCAATTACATCTAAAATACTACCCCTCACAAAGGCTGCAAAAGATGATGCTAGAGTCAGGCAGACTGAAATTCTGTCTGTCATTTCCCATCTGTAAGATGGGAAGCCTGGCACTGAACAAGTACTCAAGAAATGTCAAGTTTATGTTTCCTGTCTCTCTCTTCTCCCAAACCAATGCAATTGAACCTATAAAGCACTGCATAGGCTAAGGATTTTCTTGAACATACTCTAAGCAAACACGATAAAGAAAATGAATTATATAATGGCTCAGTTCATACTACTCAGGGGACTTAAACATACGTATATATACATAAACATGTAGCACTCAGGTACAATAGACAGAGATGAGCTCTAAGCTCAAAGCAGCCACACAAGTCCTAATGATCTCAACTCACAACTGAGAGCTGGCTGGTGGACACTTTACTTTAGTGTTGGGAAGCAGTAACAAGTCCTTGAATCTACTGCTTGAGAGAGAGGGGAATGCTTTGGTTGAAACAGGACAAATGGTCTTCATATTTAGAAGGATGCTGGCAGGTGGAGGAGCTTAATTCTGCTAGGGTTTAGGGGACCGAAGAGTCCTAATGTGATCCTTCTTGATTCTTACGTAAGGTAGTAAGTTGAATCTTCTACTCTAATTGGCATCAAACTGATAATGGCAGCCTCCTACTAATTATAGCTAGTCAGTCTTCACCTGTCTGCTATACTAAAATTTCTCTTGCTCTTTTAGTCACCTGAACAATAGAACCAAAAAAAAAAAAAAGAAAAAGAAAAAGATTATATGTGCTTTTCGGGTCTCAGCTTCATATGATTTGCTCAATATCTTACAAAGTCTGCTATATGAACTGTGAAATCTGAATGTTATTATTTAGGGCGTACTCATTCACCATCCTCTCAGGCATAGTTGTTGAATTTGAGGCAGTGATAAAGGACTTAGAGATCTTCCACTGAAGGCAAATAAATGGAAGAATACTGCTGCAAGGTTCTTACCCTATACAAGAAGCAATATAATACTAATTGGAGGTACGCTGTGATAAGTTAAAGATACTGACATACTGTAAAACCTAGAGCGACCACTAAACTAAGCCAAAAAGCTAAAAAGCTAATAAGCCCATAGTGGAGATAAAATGGAATAAAAAAAAAAATCGCATAAATTTGTACAGCCACTATGGAAAAAAATAGTATGAAGGTCACTTAAAAAATTAAGAACAGAAAAAGAGGAAAAAAAGAAACAAAGAACAGAAGCAGGAAAAAAAAGCGAGATGGTCAACTTAAAGCAATCACATCAATCACTGCATTAAAAGCAAACATTCCAGTTAAAGGCATAGACAAAATTACATGCTTTCTCTAAGAAGCTCACTTTAAATTGGAAGACACAAATGGGTTAAAAGTAAAAGGATAGAAAATGATAACTACGCAAACACTAATCAAAAGAAAGCTGGAGGGGCCATAATCATTGAAAATTTCAACACTGCCTCTGCCTCTGTGATTGATAAAACAAGTAGACAGAAAATCAGTGTAGTTCTGAAAAATTTAAAAAAACACTATCAACCAAATTGACCTGACACAGAGGGAAAATCCACCCAAGAGGAGCATAAAACACATTCTTTTGGTGAATGTGGAGCATTCAAACTAGAACACATTCCGAGCCACAAAACAAATTTAAAAATTTGAAAGGATTCAAGTCATACAAAGTGTATTCTCTGATTGCAACAGAATTTAAACTAAAAACTAATTTAAACCTATACCTAAAGAATAATCTGGAATCTCCAAGTATCTGGCAATTAAATAATAAATATACTTCTAATGATCTGAGAGCCATAGAAGAAAAGAAAAAACACAAAATTAGAAAATATACTGAAATGAACAAAAAGCAAAATATATCAAAATATATGGAATACATAATACAAAAAATCTAAATAAAGCATCATTTACATGAAAATTTAGAGCTTTAAATGCTTATATTAGAAAACAGGAAGTTCTAAAATTGGTGATCTAATAAAACTTCAACCTTTAAGATCTAGAAAAGGAAGAGCAAATTAAACTGAAAGAAGGGTGAAATAAAAGGCAGAAATAAAATAGAAAGCAGAAAAACAACAGATTGAATCAATGAAATCAAAGGCAGTTCACTGAAACAATAAAATTGATAAATCTCTAGCCAGACTAATCGGAAAAAAATACAGGACACAAGTTATCAATGTCAGGAATGAGAGATGGGTCATCCCCTAAACATCCTTATAGCCATTAAAAGGGAAATAGAGAAATATTACAAACAACTTTTTGCTAATACATTTAACAAATCAAATGAAATGGACAAATTACACACAAAAAATAAACTACTAAAGCTTACTTGATAAGAAATAATCTGAATAGCCCTATACCTATTAAAGAAATTAAATTTTTAGTTAAACTCTTATACAAAGAAAACTCCAGGCCCAGAAGGCTTTCCTGGTGAATTCTATCAACCACCGAGAAAGAAAAAATTACTATATAGCACCTCCCAGGAAACAGAAATGAAACACTTCCCAAATGATTGTATCAGGCCAAGATTACTGATATCAAAACAAGACAAAAATATTACATGAAAATTACAAATACCCCTCATGAACATAAAAATAAAAATCTTTAACAAAATTTTAACAAATTGAAGTAAATATCATATAAAAATAATTCAAAATGACCAACTGAATTGGTTTACTCTTTGAAATCAATGTCATTCATCATACTAAAGGAATAAAGGAGAAAAAACGCTATGATCATCTCAATTGACGGTGACAAAAATCAACAGCCATTGATAACTAGAAATAAAAGGAAAATTTATGAAACATCTACATCTAGCATCAAACTGAATAATGGAAGACTGAATGCTTCCACTAGGTTGGGAGCAAGCCAAGGATGTTTATCTTACTACCTCTCAACACTGTACTGGAGATCCCAGCCAGTGTAATGAAGAAACAGATTTGAAAAGTCAAGCTGTCTCAATTTTCAAATAATGTAATTACATGTGGAAAGTTCTGTGAACTACACAAAAGCTACTAAAACCAATAAGTCAATTTAACAAGGCCATAAGACAAAAGATCATTATACAAAAGTCGACTCTGTTTATACAGACTACCAACAAACTCTAGGAAAAAGAAGTTTTTAAAAATACCATTGACAAATATGATACCACAGGCAACAAAAGTAAAAACAGATAAACTGAACCACATCAAAATTAGAAACTTCTATGCACCAAAGGGCATAACAGAACATAAAAACAAGCCTATGGAGTGAGAGAAAATACTTGCAAATCATATATCTGATAAGGGGTCAATATCTAGAATATGCAAAGAACTTCTACACTTCAACAATGACAGTAACAAAAAAATAATTAACCCGATTTAAATATGGACAGAGGGTCTACAGCTTTGCTACCTTGAACACGCTTGATCCCGTCTGATCTCGGAAGCTAAGCAGGGTCGGGCCTGGTTAGTATTTGGATGGGAGACCACCTAGGAAGACTGGGTGCTATAGGCATATATATGTGTGTATGTATCTATTTATCTATATCTATCTTTATCTATCTATCTATCTATCTATCTATCTATCTATCTATCTATGAATAGAGGACTATCTATCTATCTATGAATAGAGGACTTGAACAAACATTTCTCCAAAGAAGATATCCAAATAGCCAACAGGCACATGAAAAGATGCTCGACATTACTAATCATTTAGGAAACTGCAATGAGATAGCACCTCACATCTCTTAGGATGCCTAGTATCCAAACGACAAGAGATAACAAATATTGGTGAGGATGCGGAGAAAAGAGAACCCTCGTATACGGCTGGTGGCAATGTAAACTGGTACAACCACTATGTAAAACAGTATAACAGTTCTTCAAAAACTTAAAAATAGAATTACCATATGACCCAGCAATATCATTTACGGGTATATATGCAAAAGAACTGAAAGCAAAATCTTGAAGAGATATTTGCACACCCACATTCAAAGCAGCATTATTCACAACAGCCAAAGGATGAAGCAACTCAGATGTCCATCATTAGATGAAAAGATCATCAAAATGTGGTATATTACATGTAACCGATTATTAATCAGCGTTGAAAAGGAAAAAAACTCTGACACTTGCTATAGCACAGATGAACCTTGAAGATATTATATTAAGTAAAATAAGCCAGTTATAAAAAGACAAACACCATATGATTTTACTTATATGAGGTAGGTAGCAAGAGTAGGCTAACTCATAGAAACAGAAAGTGTAACGGCGGTTGCCAAGGGCTAAGGGAGAGAGAAATGGAAACTGTCGGTGGGTAAAGAGTTTGGGTTTTACAGGATAAAAAAGTTCAGGCGAATGGTCACACGACAATGTGAATATACTAAACACTACTGAACTTAAAAGTGGTTAAGATGGTAAGTGTTATGTGTACTTTACCACAATAAATTTAAAATAGTTTTTTCAAAAACATAGAATACTGTACTTAGAGATAAATGTCTAAAAATGCGTACAAGGCCTTTATTCTAAAACTACAAAAGGTTGCTGAGAGAGATTAAAGTTCATTTAAAAGACTAAAGAAATACCACTTCCATAGATCGGAAGTTGCAGTATTAAGTTGTTAACTCTCCTCAGATTTATTCATAAATTTCACTAAGTCCCAATAAATTCCTGCAGGTTTTTTCCTAGACATTTACAAGCTGATTCTGAAATGTACATTGAAATGCAAAGGATCGAGAAGGTCCTAAACAATTATTAAAAAGAATAAAGTAGAGGATTTATAATATTCGATTTCAAGACTTACTGTAACACCACAATAATCAAAGGAGTGTGGCGTAGGCATAAGGACAGACATACAGAGCAGAAGAGAATACAGTCTATGGTTAGTGGGATTTCTATAAAGTTTCCATGGTAATTCAATAGGGGAAAGATAGTCGTCGACATTTGGCGCTGGAACAATCAAGAGGAAAAATGAACTTTGAAAGAAAAGGCAAAGCTTGTACAATGAAAACTATAAAACATGGCTGAAAGAAATTAAAGAAAATCTAAATAAATAGAAAGACATCCCGTGTTCATGCACTGGAAGATTTAATATTGTTAAGGTGGCACTACTCCGCAAATCAATCCAGAGATTCACCTCAATCTCTTATCAAAATCTCGATTGCCTTTTTCACAGAAGTGGGTAGGTAAGCTGATCCTAAAATGCAAATGAAACTGGCAAGCAAGCTCAAATAACCAAAACAATCTTGAAAAAGAATGAAGCTGAAGACATACTTCCTGATTTCAAAATTTACTACAAAACTACAGTGATCAAGACAGTTTTGGCATACTGTCTGTCAGTACAGAAATAAACCACATGCTCAAGAGATTTTCGACAAGGGTACCAAGACCATTCAATCAAGAAAGAATAATGTTTTCAATAAATGGTGCTGGGACTTCTAGATATCCCCACGCCAAAGAATGTAGTTGGAACCTTACCTCATACTATATACAAAAATTAACTCAAAATAGATCAAAGACTTAAGTGTAAGAATTAAAACTTTAATAAAACTCTTAGAAGTAAACACAGGAGTAACTCTCCATTACCTTGAATTAGGCAACAATTTCTTAAATATTTCTTAAGTGCTACCAAAAACGTAAGCAACAAAAGAAAAAATAAAGTGGCCTTTATCAAAATGAAAACCTACGTGCCTCAAAGGACACTATCAAGAAAATGAAGACAACAGAATGGGAGAGAAATTTTGCAAATCATATATATAATAAGAGTTCATATCCAAAATATGTAAAAAGAAATTGTACAACTTAACAATGACAAATAAAAAATAAAATCCAAATAAAAAATTGGCAAAGGACTTGAACAGACATTTCTCCAAAAAAAAGATATACAAAGGGCCAAGCAGCACATAGAAAGATGCCCAATATCCTCAGGGAAATGCAAATCCAAACCACAATGAGATACCACTTCGCAACCACTAGGATGGCTAATTTCAAGAAGACAGATTAAGAAGTATTGGAGATGATGGGGTGAAATCAGAACCCTTGTACGCTGCGGGTGGGAATGTAAAATGGAGCAGTTTCTTTGAAAAATAGTCCGCAGTTCCTCAAAAAGATTGAACACAGGTACCATATGACCCAGCAATTTTGCTGCAAGGTATAAGCCCAGATGAAATGAAACACATGTCTACACAAAAACCTGCAAGCAAATGTCCACAGCAATGTTGTTCTTAATGGCCAAAAAGTGGAAACAACCCAAAAGTACATCAACTGATGAATGACAGACAAAATGTGATACCTCCACAATTCAATATTATTCAGCTATAAAAAGGAATGAAGTTCTTACTATACATGCTATAATACAAGTGAACTTTGAAAACATTATGCTGTGAAAGAAATCAGACACAAAAAGCCACATGTAATGATTCTATTTCTATGAAATGTCCAGAACAGGTAAATTTATACAGCTAGAAAGTAATTAGGAGTAATCTATGGCTGAGGTACGTTGAGGGAAATAGAATTACTGCTAATGGTTATGGGGTTTCTTTTTGGGGTGATGAAAATGTCCTAAAATTCAACGTGGTGATAGTCGTACAACTCTCTTAATACTCTAAAATCCACTAATTTGTTCATTTTAATGGGTGAATTGTATGGCGTGTGAATTATATCTCATAGTTAAAAAGGTCAAGGGAGCAGTTGAGAGGAGAGGTAAATTCTAGAGTCATTAGTATATACATAGTACCTATAACCACCAGCCTCAAAGACTTCACCAAGGCTGCTCTCACTCAACAGTGAGAGGCGTGCAAGGACTAGGCCTCCCTGCCTTTCAACATTAGTGGTAGAGCAATGAGGAGGAATCAGCAAAGGAGATAAGATCGACGAGGAAGGTATAAAGAAAACCAGGTGAGTGGTATTCTGGAAGCAAGCAGAGAAAATGTTTCCAGAAGACCAAAATGTCAAATGTGGCTGGCTTTCCCCAATTGAGAACTGAGAAGGGATTACTGGATTTAGCAACACAAGGGTCCTCAGTGACCCTGATAAGAGTGGTTTCAACTGAGTCGTATGGGCAAATACCTGACTGGAGTGGGCTCGAGGAGACAAGTCAAGAAAAGAGAATTCTCTTAAGAAGGTTGCTATAACAGGAAGCAGATAAATGGGGTAATATCTGGAGAGAAGTAAAATCAAAAGAATTTGTTGCTGCTGTTTTCAAGATGGAAGAAACAGCAACGGTTCGCATGCTGTCAGGAATGTGCCACTAGGGAAGCAGCATTTAGGAGAAAGAAAGAAGGCTGGAGAAATGCTCCTGACTCAGCAAGCAGGAATAAAATCTAGTGCACCGGTGGAGGCCTGGGCCCTTGCTAGAGCACGGACAACTTAGACCAGCCAGATAAGGAAAGGAAAATAGTGGAGATTCAATTAGGTGGGTAGATATGAAGTGGTGAGTGCCAGTAACTTGATTTCTCGATGAAATAGGAAGTGAGGTCAGCAGCCAAGGCTGAGACAGGAGTTGAGGAGAGAGAAGGTATGGAAAAGTCCTCTAGGAAGGTGGGAGAATGAATGAACTATGGAAACACAGCAGGATTCCTGGGCATTATGGACCTGCTTGAGGATAGGGACCGTGAATTAAGAGTGAGGTCAGAGAACATGCCGGCTGTTTCCTCCAGCCCAGGACACCCACAGAGCAGGCAGAGTCTTGGATTTACCCAGAGCTGTGGTTTAGTGTGACAAAGCAAAAGAGGGGAAGGGAAATGAGAGTGTGTTACATGAGGCAGCGACTCTGACTGACTTCGGAATTTAAGTTATTTGAGGAGGAAAGCGCGTGAGGGGTGACGGACAGGGAGAAAAAAACAAACAAAGAGAATCAATGGGACTATAGGTCCTGTTGGAATCAAAGATTGTTGAGAGGATTGATGTTATGATAAAGAGCAGAAAAACACAGTGATGGGTAGCAGTCCTTATGGCTGACATGTTAGAAATGTGTCTTATTTTTCCACTGTTGTTATAAACTACAAAGAATGCTGTATAGTCTTTTGAGAAAGGACATGGGGCTGAAAGATGCCCACGATTTAATTTTTGATGCCCAAACTGATGACAATTACGTAACAATATACCATTTATCAGAGCCACCTCACTTCCTGGCTATGTAATGTCGGGCAAGTTCCCCAACCACGAGGGCTTAGTTTCCTCGTCTGTAAAATGGGGATAACAGAGACCACCTCACAGGGCGAGGATTAAGAGTTAACATACGAAAAGCATTTAAAGCTGTGCCTGACAGTAAGCAATGAATAAATATCTGCTATTTGTAATACTGTTATTACAGACTACTGTTTAAGATTGTGCATGTTTCTTATTTTTAAAAGATGCAGTAACCAACAGTTACAAAAGCAACAGTTTCAAGAGGGAAGAGTTCAAAGACTCAAGTATTAAGACTGGCTAAGGCTCAAGTCATTACAGAATTTGTCCAAGTACTTCTCCCGTTCTGCTTCTGTTCCTCCACTTGCTGGGGGCATCGGAGAAAGGCCATGTGCCACTCGGAAGGGCTGTGAGCTCACAGGAACTCTATAAAACCACCACCTTGCTCTTGGGCAATGGGTTCAACTTCATTCTAAACTCAATTTCCAACTTCTGTACCAACACTTTTACTTCCTGCCCCCACAGTTGGCCTCAGACAGTCACATGAAATAGCAACATCTTTAAAAGACACCTTAGGAAAGGGTGCTTTTCCTTATTTAGGCCTGAGTATGTTCACATATCCATTTAGGAACAAGCTAGATAGACTTATTTTACACTTCAAAGAAGATGCTTAATTACTGGTCATTTTATTACTCTATAGGTCACTGGAGGAGGGAGGAGAATCAGACTGCCTGTCACTTAATAGCTACTCAGACCATGGGGGCTGTCAGAATTGAGCCCACGAGAGACATCTCGGTGGGATATAATCCCAGACAGCTGTTCAGGTCCCAGTGGATTGCTGCAGGCCCCACCAACCAGTCTGTTGCCCGTCTGACTTTCTGTTTGCCCTTGGCTGAGTGCAGAGTCATGATTAGCTACCTCTTACAGGCCTGGCTTGAAGTGTCTCACCCCCAGCCCTTGCCTGGTATTTTCTTTTAGGGAGGCTCAGATAGTGCATCCAAGATAAAAATTTCCTCAGCTCTAAGTCTACTATGGCAGAAGTGACCACCCATCAGAAAGAAAAATGGGAAGCAGTAGCAAACTCTGGGACAAGCTAGACATACTGCTTCAGAACTGAAGACAGAGTGAGACAATGGGCTCCTACGAATCCTACTGCCTGGTGTGATTCATTTACCGGTGTCCTTGGCAGTCAGGGCTAAGCACTGGGCTCTTTCTAGTTGGCCACTTAAATGCTCTGTGAGAACAGACTGAATTTACAGGAGGGGCTCTGTGATGTCTCCCTGGGGTGTTCTCATAACAACTTACAGAGAAGTTTTGACCAAATAGTAAATATGGTCTCTCTAGCAAAAAGGTAAATGGGTTAAAACATTTCCGGGCAAACTTTGTGGAACATAAATAACCTAGTACATCATGACTTTGACCAAGCAGGCACAATGGCTAAGGATGGGGGTGGAGGGGAAGATTTGCTGTGACTAGGTTCCATTTCCGGGTACAGTGAGTTTCTGGAAATTACAACAGAAACAAAAAGTGAAACAACATAAAATCCACATATGCACATGGAATGACATGGAACAATTAGAAACAGTTGTGAAATGATATAAGTATTATGTGATTTCTAGTTCTCTACATATCCATTCATCCACAGAGCCAAAAATCTGGAGAAATATATACCAAAGACATCACGGGAAACACTTGTTTTCTACATTAGTGTTTGAAATCTTTATAACGAATATTCTATTTTTGTGAGGAAGGGGGAAGAACTCGTGCTTCCAGGTTTGCAAAAAAAACCAAAAACCAAAAACCAAAAAACCCCACTGATTGAGAAACCACAAAGATGTTTACTTTTCTGTTTCTGCAGAGCGTCTATTAGTTCCTTCTCTCCAACCTCTTCGCCTGCAGTAGGGATTTTTTTCTTTTACAAGTTCTTCCTTTTCCTTCTACCACTGCTGCCTCTGAATTCTTTCTAAACCCCTTAGTCATGTTACAAGGCATCTTTTTCCTTTCAGGTTCATTTTTTCCAGAAAGTCAACTCCAAGCTATCTTTGCCAACCCTTTGAAAAATCATCAGAATGAACTAAATATTAAACCCATTCCCAATACAAATTACCTTTATCTTTATCCCACAAAATACCATCCTTTTTCATGTGTATCTTCACTGAACAACTTTTACTTAGGTACCTACTCTGTACACTGGCTATAACTATTTAAGAGACTTATTAAAATTTTCTCAACTGACACATATTAGATGCTCTGCACTCAACAAAAACATTGTCCCTTCTTTGAGCAAGCCTCAAATCTCTAGCAAAGGACAGAAAACTGGTTTAGTTACTTACACATGCCAACTCCAGCTAGTTCGTATGGACTGTGGACACCTGAAGCACTATGTTAAAAAGGATTCTGAGTCCATGAAGAGTTCCATAATAAAGAGTAAAGTTTTAGCAATGTTTGCCATGGGCAAAAACAAGGTCAGGGTCAGTGGCTCTTGCCTCTGCTCAGCCTGTTGGGATAGGGCTGGTGTGACCCACATTCTTCCTATCTTGCTCTGTCTGGAGTCCAGTCACTGTGAAATGTTGCTATATTTGAAGAAGGTGTGGGAGTTGTGTATGTGGGGGGAGGGGGAAGGAAGAAGATATCTCTTTGCTTCCTGAGAATCTTTAACTGTTCTACAGCAACTCCAAGGAGAATGAGATGGCAATTTCAGAGGGTGGAGAAAGATGATTTCATTACAAAGGATTTCCAACCTTATTCAAATTTTAAGTGTAAGACTTTGGGCTGGTTTTCTCCAGTCACCTTGCAAATCCATCCTCCCTAGTCTCAGTTTAATCCCAACTGTATAAAATCAGTATACCTATGCAGTAATTTTTCTTCATCTTCCCCAAAGTTTATTCAACATCTGAGGTTCACCTTTCTACTTAACTGGCTTCCCCTCCTCCCACGGTACCAAATTATAGCTAGGGCTTAGGCTCACCATTTCATCCCATAAATCATTCTTTGAATGCAACAACCTCTCTGAATTCTTTCTACACATAGGTGGTATAGAATGGCAATTACTCTAAAGAGAGCCTTCCAGATTCTGGCTATCAATGGGTTCATTTGATCCCTTTTCTGAAACTACACATTTACCAATTCTCCATGTACTGTAAGAATACTGTGGAAGAGTTTAGAACAATACTGTCCAATAGAATTTTCTGCAATGACAGAAATGTTCTATATATGTGCTAATTATAGCAGTCACTAGCAATTTGTGGCTATTAAGTACCTGAAACACAGCTTGTGTGACTCAGAAATTAAATTTAAAATTTTAATTAATTGTAATTTAAATAGCCACATGTGGCTAACGGCTACTGTGTTGGACAGTGCTATATAGATTAAGAGAATAAATCCAGCCTCTCAAGAAATTGGAAAGCTCTAAAAGTTTATCCTGTAACTTCTCTCTGCACATTCTGAGTACAGAGGAAGAGTTAAGCCTTCTGTTGCCATAGAAACGAATCCTTGCCACAGCTGTGATCTCCCAAGAGGTACAGTGCTGAAAGGTTTCCCTACATGACTCAGGAGCTGATCTTCCTTTGGGAGTAGAGAACAAAATGATGATGGGTTTCCAGCTTCCTGTCTCCCTGTTCATAGTGCTTGTTTGCTAAACAGTATAATGCCAGTGATACAGCTTCATGGAATTTTTGATCAGGATGGGAAAAGAAAGCAGCTAGCCAACCCCATTTTACTTTCCTGAAAGGGAAAACTAGAACCCTGGAAACAAAGTGATTTACTCATTTTTGTTTGTTTTTACACAATTGAAGGCAATAAATAAACACCCTACATGTTATTCCAAGCAATTTAAAATGCAGTTCAATGTAATGTAAAATTCAATGGATAGCCTAAAAAGCAGGTGAAGAAAAAAATAGTACTGAAAGGTAGAGATAAGAAATTACCCAGAGTGCAGCATAGAGAGATAGAGTTAGAAAATACAAAAGAATTTAAGAAATATAAAGGCTAGAATGTCTAATGTAAGACTTCCAGGATTTCCAAAAGAGAAGATGGGAAAATAAAAGATTGGCAAAATTTGAAGAGATAAATGGCCGAGAATTTCTCAGATGCTTTGAAAGACATGAAATCTCAGATTCAAGGACAAACAGTAACCAGGATAAATAAAAGTAAATCAAACCCTAAACACATAACAGTAAAGTTGCAGAACACCACAAAAAAAATTAAAAAGCTGCTAAGAGAAAAAACGGACTGACTCTAAGAGTTGAGAAGCAGAATTCTCAAGTGCAATGTTAGAAGCCAGAAGATAATGGAAAAGAACATTATCCAATTGCTGAAAAAAAAAAAAACCTCCCAATCCAGATTTTCAAATCCAGCTAAATAACTATTCAATTTATGATAAATAAAAAATACTTTTAGACAAGAAAAAAAAGGTTTTAACATTAATAGACTCTCATTGACAAAAAAAAATTTAAAGCCTACCTCTGGGAGAAGGAAATTTAACTCAGAAGGATGAATGAACTATATAAAAGAAGGAACAGTAAGCAAAGAATTTGGTAAGCAGGTAGGGGAATCCAAACAAGCAGACTTATAAGAATAGCAACAACTAATTCTAGAGTATAGAAACAAAGTGGAGTTACAATACTGAACCATAAAAATGTGTAAGACAAACTGTGGGTTCTTCTATTACTTGGGAAGAGAGTAGTGATACTGATTTAACTTTAGCTGATTTAACTTTAGATTTTATTCAAGTATGTGGGTCAAAAATTTAAGAGTAGCCTCTAAAAGAAGTGAAAGCTTCCAGATGGTGGGGAGTGAAGGGAAATAAGAATGAAGGAATAGGGTAAAGAAAACCCAGCCTATCAAATACAAGTCAGGAAAGGAGAAAAATGCAAACAACACATTGTAAACAGCACAAAACAAGACATTAAACAATATATTATATAATAAGATATTTAAAATAAGATATAATTAGAATCACAGTACTTTTAAAATCGATTAAACTTGCCAATTAAAAGGAAGTCTCAGATTAGGATAGAAAAAAATCCAACTGTCATTTACAGGAGACACATCTAAGATTTCAAGACAGGGATTGAAAGTAAAAGGATAGGAAAAGATACCAGGCATATAATTAACAAAAAGAAAGCTGGCATTGATATCAAACAAAAGAGACCAAGGGGAAGTACCATTAGGGATAAAGATACTCTCTCCAAGATATAAATAATTCTAAATAACTATGCACTTAAGAGAACTTCATATTATATACAGTAAAAGTTGACAAATTATAAAGAGAAGTTAGCAAATCCACAGTTATAGAGAGATTTTAACAATTCTTTCAGGAATTGGTAGATCAAGAACATCAAAATTTAGTAAGATATAAAAGATTTGGGCAACACAACTGAGAAGCTTGATCTAGGGGAATACAGAATCAATTTCACCCAATAAATAGAACACACTCTTCTCAAGCACAAATGAAATATTTATGGAAACTGACCATGTAGCAGTGCCACAAATCGAGTATCAATAAAAACCAAAAAATATAATGCAATTAAGGTAGAGGCCAACTTAAAAAATGTTTGAAAATCTAAGAAATACATTTTAAATAACTCATGAATCAAAGAAATAATAGAAATTAGAAAATACCTAGAAATAAATGATAAACACTATATATTAAAAATCATGGGATTCAGTTATAGAAGTGCTCTAAGGAAAATTCTAAAGCCTTAAATGCCTGTGTTAGAAAAGGAGATCAAAAAGTCGATGAGCATAGGGTCCATTTTAAGAAGTAAGAAAAACACAAAGTAAGCCCAAGGAAAGTAGAAGGAAAGATAAAATACAGGTAAGAGCAGAAAGCAATGACATAAAAGAGAGAAAAGGCAACTGACAAAATTAAAAGCTGGTTCTGTGAAAAAAAACTAATAAACTAGGACATTGTTAAGAGTAATCGAGAATAAAAAGAAAACATACAAATAGTATTAGGAATGAAAATGGGGACATAATATAAACACAGAACTTGCCTTGAAATATATGCCTTATCAAAACTGACATAATATAAAACCTAAATGGATCAACAATATTGACGGACTTGAATCATTAGATAAAAATCTACTCACCGAAAAAAGTCGCAGGCCCAGATAGTTTTACAGGGGAATTTTACAAGCAAGTTCTACTAAGCATTCAAGTACAGATATTTCCTGTGTCTCTCTATCCGTTTCCTCCAGATCCACTTTCCTCTCTGCTCTGCGTCCCACAGGCTAACACCTTGCCTACCAAACTTCTGTTGGGTTTGGCCAGCTGGAGACTGGAGCACAAGATGGCAGAGAGGTTGAGGCACTTACTATTTGGCTCTCTCTGTGCCTTGCATGGTACGGCAGTGGTTTCATTTTTCTATGTAAGTCTGCCGTTCTGTGGGACATCTCCCGGGGCTACTACATACAGTTCTCACCAGGTTCTCTCCCTGTGAACACCAGATCTAGGAGTGGTAATTGTTCCCACAGTGGCCAGTCTCTGGGTGCTTCGCCCATCCACTATTAGCTCCTTTAATCTTGCCCACACCTTTGTAAACTGTCTCTTCAATTAAGTTTGATTCAATTACCTCTGAGTGTGCCATCTGTTTGCAGCCAGAATTCTAATATGCCAGAAAAGAATGAACATCTATCTATTCCTGAACTCCTCTTAAAGGGCTACATTATTTTTAATAACGAAACAGTATGAAAATAAAATTATGAATGGAATTTCATAACATATATATAGAAATCCTAGGTAGAATATTAACATATTAAACCTAGCAATGTATAAAAAAATACATCGCAACTAAGTAGGGTTTATTTTAAAAAATATAAGGGTAGTTTAACATTACAAAATCTATTAATATAATTCATTTCACTAACAAAGGAAAGGAGAAAGACCATCTGAACAAATGCAAGTGAAATTTTTGATAAAATCACCATTTGTGATACTTAATTTAACAGATTAACAGAAGAGAATTAAAAATAACTACCAAAAACATACACAACAGTTTCAATGCAAGAAGCATTCTCTTTAATAGGAGGAAAACAAGGATGCCCATGATTATAGTTTCATATGCATGTTTTATTGGAGGAACTAGTCAGCAATCTTAAAGAAAGAGAAATGACACATAGGTTGATGAAACAAAAAGTCATTTCTTGCAGACTGGATTCTCTTGGATTTTCTCTGTAGATGTTTGCCCATTAAAACTATTAGACCTAAAGGGTCCAACAATAATGCTGAATAAACAAGAGAGCTAAAACTATTATAAAAATTTTTTTTGACAGCTACTATTTACAGTAATAACCAAAAAACTGTAAGGTACCTAGTGATAAATCTAACAAAAGGGATTCAAGATCTTTAAAAAATTACAAAGCTTTCACCAAAGACATTAAATAATAAGAGCGCTACATTTACTGATCACTTACTATCTGGTAGGCATTGTTTTGAGTGATGTGGCTATGCCTATAAAGTCATTTAATTCATAAGACACTCCCATATAAAAGATATAATTATGATTAGCCTCATTCTAGAGGTAAAGCAATTAAAGCACAAAGTCAAATCACTTGCCCAAGATTCCAAAACCAAAAATCGGCAACACTGGGATTCAAATCTAAGGCAGTCTGGCTTTGAGCCTGCAACCTTAACCACAACCCAACATTGCCTCTCCCAAGAGGTGGGTATCCCATTCCTCCCACAACAGCATCTCTGACTCAGCCAAGCCAAGCCTCCATTCTCATGTCACATGGAGGCCAACTTGACCTGAGCACTCCAGCCTACAGCTGTGAGAACCTCAATTAAAGGGCAAGAAGCCACTCTTTCAACAGAAAGTATCAGAGCACAAACTTTGGAAGCAGGGTCTGGGACTGAATCTACTTTATACTTTAGTTCACATCAGGATACAAGCCAACTCTGATGAAAGTAGATCTCAGTCTTATGCCTCGCCACTTCATCAGACACCATATCACTTTTAAGATCATGTAGCTTTCCCATTCCCAGGAGCAGGGCAATGTAGATTCCTCAGACCCGACTTCAGAAACTTCATTTAAGACCTTAAGCTGCTTTGCAGAGTTAAGAACTAAATGGACATTCAATTACTATGTCTTTCTAATAACATTTGAGGATTCTGAGTGATCAATACTCAACATCTGTACAAATTTTGCAACTTTTCTGTAAACCTGAAATTACTTTAACGTTTTTAAAAACATTAAAAAAATTCTACTCTTATATCTGTAACTCCATTCCCAATCAGGTTCATGGGGAAGACTCAATTTTATATAGATGGAGATTGAGAAATTCAATGTAATTCCAATAAATATCCTAACAGGTTTTTTTTCCCCTATAGAAGTTGACAAAGCTGTTTCTAAAATTTATGTGGAAGCAAAAAGTACCAAAAATAGCTAAACAGTTTTTGTTGTTTTTATCGTTGTTGTCTCTAACATACAAAACTGTTTATTCTGCTGTTTGCAATTCAAAGACATAGGAAAATGTTTTGTTTGTGCAATATATTAGGGGAAAAAACTTGAAACTGCCCATTAGGGTCGGTTTGCCAGATGTCCTGTCATTAAGAATGCCAGCTATAAACAGAGCAGTTCCTGGTACTTTGTACTTCATTTTGTTGATTCTATCTGAATTCCCTTATTTGTCTCCTTGAAAGTTTCATTTAGACAACAGAGTTTTGAAAAATAAACTACAAGATGAAAGGATTTGCCTTTCCACACAGCAAGACAAAACTACAGTAATTAAGAAAGTATTAGCACAAGGATGGACAAATTGACCAAAGTAACAGAAGGAAAAGCCCAGGAACAAAACCATGCCTGGAAAGAAACTTGATATATAATAGAGGTGGCTTTGCAAATAAATCAGCAGGAAAAGACCTTACCTTTCCTCACTTGCTGCTGGGAGAGTTGTTATTCATATGGAAAAAGGAAAATAGGTCCTTATCTTACCCCATTCAAATAATTTACTCCTCTGCAGATTAAAGACTTAAATATGAAAGGGAAAACTTAAAATATTTTGAAGAAAATATAAAATTATATCTTTATAAACTCAGGGAAATAAAATCTGCCTTAAGACACAAAATATACAAGCCATAAGAGAAAACACTATAATATTCAATTACATTAAAATTGCTTACCATAAGAAATCACAGAGAATAAAGAGATAATCCATAAACTGGGAGAAATACACCTGCATTACATATGACAAAGAATTACTATCTGGAAGCCAAACAAAACAAAAACACAAATTCATACAAACTAGTAAGGAAAAGACGAACCATCCAATATAAACATGGGTGAAAGACATGAACAAGCATTTCACAGAAGAGGAAACAATGATTACATAAACAATATTAATATATTAATTATATGTAAATGTATATCAAATATATAAACAACAACATCACAATGATAAGCCATTTTAAACCCACCAGGGTTTGAAAAAATTAAACTACATCATCAAGTTTGGGCAAGGACACGGAACAAGTGAAAATATGCTATTTGGAGAGTGTAAATTGGTACAAGCACATTGAAGATCTACTGCATGATATTTAATTAAGAGTTGAATTAGTGGGGTTGATTTCCCATCAAGATGATGGAGTATGTAAGTGCTGTGCTTGCCTCCTCTCACAAACACATCATCAAAATTTCTACTAAACTACAGAACTATGAATGAGAATTGCTTGAAGTCTATTTGAACAGAAGTTCTGCAACTAAGGACATACAGAGGGGGCCACCCTGAGACTTGTAGGAGGGGCGGAGACGTGGAACAAGCTGGTCCCACACTGGTGTGTGGCGGCTGAAAATCAGGAGGGATCTGCTGGCCTGTGGAGATCCCTCTGGAATAGCAAGGGGTCCAGTGCTGGCCACAGAGGTCTCTACAACTTCTGGCTGTGAAAACTGGCGGAGATTGTGGCTGAGTGAGAAAGAGGGCGCCTGGAGTCCCAGGCAGTCCTCTTAAAGGGTCCACACACAAACTTACTCGCTGATGGACTCATTCACTCTGCACTCCAGTGTTGGGGCAGCAGCAGGAAAGGGGCTGAGGACATATGGGGAGGAAGTGAATTGTCTGGCTTCAGGGCCAGGGCTGGAGGGGCAGCTTTCTCCCAGAGAGAAGTGCTGGCAGAATCCATTGTTTCTTTGAGCCTGTGCCCACCCAGCATGCAAATACAGGCAGCAGCCATATCTGAGTTTCTATCAATCTTGCTAACTCTGCCTGTCCAGCCCTGGGGATTCCCTGAGACCTCTCCCCCGTCCCCATCTAACTTGTGGGCCCATCCAAGCTACTTCCAGTGGCTTTTCCAAACAAACAGCAGTGTCTTGACTCTTGCTGCAGACTTTCTTAAAATCTCTCAAAGGTTCACATAACCTAAACAAGCAGCATCTGGCTTGACCCGTATTCTTCCATTATGGTCACTGGCCAGTCCTCACAACCAATCAGCCCAAGAGCCAATCCCTCCCACTGACATGCAAATAGCAACCGAGGAGTGTACACAATACCCAAACAAGGGACATATATGGAGCACCTGGCTCAGGTGACCAGGGAAAACTGTACCATTGGGACCCACAGCACATCTACTACATAAGGCCCCTCTACTAAGACCAGGAGACTTAGGAGCCCTACCTAATACATAGAAACAAGCACAGGGAGGCAGCCAAAATGGTGATATGACTATGTTTCAAATGAAAGAAGAGAACAAAGCTTCAGAAGAAGAACTAAACAAAATGGAGACAAGCAATCTACTAGTTGCAGAGTTCAAAACACTTGTTATAAGGATGATCAATGACTTTAGGGGAAGAGTAGATGAATTCAGTGAGAACTTTAACAAAGTGATAGAAAACATAAAAAGAACCAGTCAGAAATGAAGACTACAATAACTACCTGAGGAGGAATCAACAGTAGATTAGATGAAGCGGAGGACTGAATCAGAGATTTAGAAGATAAGGTAGCAGAAAACACCCACTCAGGACAGCAACAAGAAAAAAAGATCCAAAAAATGAGGACAGTTTAAGGGGCCTCTGGGACAATATCAAGTGTATCAACATTCATATCATAGGGATACCAGAAGGAGAAGAGAGAGAGCAAGGAATTGAAAACCTATTTCAAGAAATAATGACTGAAAACCACCCTAACCTGGTGAAGAAAACATACAAGTCCAGAAAGTACCCGAGTCTCAAACAAAACGAACCCAAAGAGGTCTGCACCAAGACACATCACAATTAAAATGCCAAAGGTTAAAGACAAAGATAATCTTAAAAGCAGCAAGAGAAGAGCAATTAAGTTACCTGTAAGGGAGCTCCCATAAGACTGTCAGCTGACTTCTCAACAGAAACTTTGCAGTCCAGAGAAATTGGCACAAAACAATCAAAGTGATGAAAATCAAGGACTTACAACCAAGATTACTCTACCCAGAATCGAAAGACAGATAAAGAGCTTCCCAGAGGAGAAAAAGCTGAAGTCCATCAACACCAAACCGGTATTACAAGAAATAGCAAAGAGACTTCTTTGAAAAGAAAAAATAATAAGAAATATGAATAAAATGGCAATAACTACATATCAACAATTACTTTAAATATAAATGGATTAAATGCTCCGATCAAAAGACATAGGGAAGCTGAATGGATAATAAAACATGATCCTCACATAAATGGCCTATAGAGACTCGCATCAGATCGAAAGACACAAAGAGATGGAAAAAGATATTTCGTGGGAAAAAAAAACAAAAAACAAAAGCTGGGGTAGCAATACTTATACCAGACAAAATAGACTTTAAAATAAAGGCTGTAACAAGAGATAAAGAAGGTCCCAGTAATTCCATTTCTGGGTATTTATCCAAAGAAACCCAAAACACTAATGTGTGAATTCATGTGTTCACTGCAGCATTATTTACATTAGCCAAGATATGGAGGCAACCTGGGTGTCCATCAATGGATGAATGGATAAAGAGGTGATACATATGAAATATTACCCAGCCATTAAAAAAAAAAAGAATGAAATCTTGCCATCTGCAACAATATAAATGGACTCAGAGAGGTACTGCGCTGTGTGGAGTAAGTCAGAGGAAGACAAATGCCATGATTTCACTTACATGTGGAATCTAAAGAATGAAATAAGCAAAAGAGAAACAAACTCATATAGGCAAAGAACATTTTGATGACCGCCAGATGGGAGGGTTTTGTGGGAATGGGTAAAAAAGGGGAAGGGGTTAAAAAGTACAAATTGGTGGTTACAAAATAGTCATGGGGATGTAAAGTATAGCATGAAGAATATAGTCAATAATATTGTAATAAATATGTATGGTGTCAGATGGGTATTAGATTTCTCAGAGTGATCAAATCTTAAGTTATATAAATGTCTAATCACTGTGTTGTATACCTAAAACTAATATAATATATGCCAACTGTGATTGAAAATTTTTTTAATTATAAAAAAGGTTACACACATACACACACACCCTAGGACTCAGCTACTTCATAACTAAGGATATACCCTAGAAAAACTCTCATTCAAGTATGCAAGTAAACAGAAAAAATTCTCAAAGCAACTGAAAATAATTTTAATAGTCAATTATAAAACAAGGGACCCATAGATGGTGATATCTTTCGTATATTCACACAACAGAGTACAGCAGTGAAAATCAGTGTGTTAGAACAATCAGTAATAGACCCATTTTGAGTATATACATATACTGATATGAAAGGATAGAGACATTATGATAGAGTTTACATAAATTTAATGAATACAGTTTTGGATAGTCAGGGCAGTGGTTACCTTTGGGGAAGGAAGGAGGAAAATGGAAATTGGGCAGGGTACATACAATTAAATATGTAATGTTTTATATATTAATAAAAGGTTATTAATAATCTGCTTGTAAAGTACATTTTTCTCTTTTGAATGCCTAAAACAATTCATTTTTTTAAAAAGATTCTAAGAACCGGAGCTTCTATTCAGAGTCACAGCACTATTTGATTTCCTGAAACGTGCAAGCAAAACCAAAATTGAAATAGCACAAACCCCTGTGACTTTCCCATTTTGCAATCGCAGCACTGAAACTTTAGAGTTCGACAAATAAAAGTGAATGGAGAGGAAAAGAAAGAGTCAGGCTCCAGCCTGGATCCCAAGACAGGACATCCTGAGGTCCCTTACTGAAGAGAAGTAGGGAAATAATGCCTGCTTTTTTGTAAAAGTGATAATCACTTTTTCCTTAAGTGCTGTCAACTCCTCAGGCAATAGCTACTTAGTTATTATGCCATCAATTAAAAATGTTAAACCTCTACTACATAACCTAAGAAAATTCGACCTCTCAGAACAGAGGTTCTTATTGCTTTTTCCTTGTTTGAAAGAGTTGGTTAAAGTCATCTTCGGAGGACGTCTCTATATTCCTATAGGCCTGACACCTTCAAGGCCCAGAAACCCGCCCCCCCCCCCATTTCTGTGATAATGCCCTTTTATTAGTTATTGCTGGCTCTTAGGCATCAAACGCTGACTTCCTGTTCCTCTTTATTGAGCTCTGGAGACTTGGAAATGTTAAGAGACTTTGAAGAAAAGTACAAAGCCAGGAAACCGTGGAGTGGAGACAGCGACGACTTTCTGAAGGCAGGCAAATCTTAACACAGTTGTCATAAACTTTCAGACTTTGTCTGTAGCTTACATAAGACAGTGGTTCAGACACAAGGACGGAGAACTGTAAGTCACTGATTGGCCAGTGAAAACTCAGGTTTGGGCAGGCAGAGATGTTGAGGACAGGTATTTTGGATGTTAATATCATGATCCTGGCTTATTCTAAACTCTTAGTATCACTAACATTTCCTTTCTTACCATCCTACAAAGAAACTGACGGGGTGATGTGTTCTATTTGGGTGTCAGCCTAAGTGCTTTATTAGACCTAAAATCTTGAGAGTACAGACGACCTTGAATGAATCCTCTTTGTAAGGCAGTCCCACGTCCAGTGCCAAGCGCTATGCCACCACTTCACAATATGGAAAAAGAAAGCACACTCATGACTTTTAAATTCTCATCATTAGGTCCCCAGCCATCGCTTAATCCAGAAATATGATGCTTTTCCTCTAAATGGCTTCCGCCCTCTGACCCAAGGCCTGTTTCATGATCCTATTATACTACAATGGTGTTTTAACGAACTGTGTTTGAGTGTTGAATCTCATTGGTCATGCTACTGAGGCAATTCACTAAGCACAGGCCTCCCCCCTTCTATTCTGCTGTCCTGCACTTTGAATTCAGGGTTTGCTGTCAGCATGGAAAGCACCAGAGTTCTGATATGGCAGCCTCTGGTTATGTTCCACCAAGGGCTTTATCATCCACAACCTACTCAAATCCCTCCCCTAACAGCTACCAAAAATTCCCCTGGTGAGAAATGCTATTATGAGAAGGAGTGGCTGCTTTGTGACTCACACTGTTTCATTAAAAAGATTTTTTTTTTTTCAAACAGATTTTCAGTAGAAGAATCCAAAGGTTTTCCAAAGCCACAGCAAACACAGAACAGCTCATAATACTATTTCTCAAAGGTCTGCCACTTCATAGGAGATTCCTATACCTCAAAATACTGGAAATGCTCAGATTCACTGTCCTTTTATGTTGCATTTGACCTCTCAGCTGAGAGAGGAGGTAGGAAATGGATCGATTAAACACAGCCAACATGACTGGGCTCATCAGATATTAAATTAAGATGGAAGGCAGCTACGGTGCAAGCCAGCCTTCATCACAACATCTTAGACTTGCCATAGTTCTCCGGGGCAACTGGCTGTAATGGTATGAATGATTTAGCCATCTCTGACCAGGATTGAGGAAATCTAATAATGTGGTTTACATATAGGTATTCAGTGATGCTTATTACAACAGCTGACATTATAAAAAAGTTCCCCTGAAAAGCTGACTTAGATGACAGCATACATTAGAGAGCACTCAAAGTGTAAGTGATTTAACTAGAACATAATGACGGAAAGTTAATTTGTGTTTATGGTAGACCAAGTACTTCATGGGTTTAGGTTGGAAGCCCAAGGATTCTCTCAAATCTTTGTGGGATTGCCAGAGAACCTGGGCAGCCACCAGGACAAAAGAATTCCAACAGCTCTAACGAAAAGCACTTTCTCAGCAGGGAAAAAGGTTATTTGAAGGAAACAAATGAAATTGTCTCCAAAGAGCTGAAAAAGGTGGGCAAAATGACCAAACCGTTGCCTGGGGTTTAGGGTCTTGGGTTTTCCTCCTACCTCTTACCCAGATCATCTGGGTAACTACAGATTTAAGTTTCTCCCACATGCTAACAAATAAACATTGACTTTAAAAAATACTGTACAGGACAGAGGTAACTAATTTCAGAACAGCCCTTTGTGAAGCATGGCTTATTTTAACTATACTTCGAGGGCTACAGGTACTACCAATGAGAAATCTTAAACCATGTTATGACAAGCCCGATTCACTAAGATCGAGATGACTGCATATTCTTAATGTAAGCTGAGGCGTCTCCGAAAATTGCCCTTCGGAAATTAAGGTACCATCTTAGAGCCAAAGTCTGCAGAAAGTCTCTTAGCATGGAGCGTTCTTTTAAATTCTTTGAGCAAAAAAATACTCAAATGTAATACAGATTTAATAATTATTCCACGGGGAAATGACATCTCAGTCACCAGTGTTATAAACAAGGCTTTAAAAATTACTTAAAACAACACGAAAGTGTCAATGTCGTGGTGCTCAGAGACACACGCTTACAAGACTAAGGAGGAAAACTGCTCTTTACAGTACCTTACGGCTATTTGTGGCTGGGGATAAATTTTACAGAGACAGATTACAGAAGTGGTGGATCATGCCTCTATAAAACAGTGTGCTCAGTGACTAGAAAGAAAAGTGGCTAAGACACTAAGTCAAAGATACACATGAAGAGTTTGGAAAAGTTTTTTATATATATATATATATATATATATATATATATATATATACACACACACACACACACACACACACACACACACACGCGCATATATATATATATATATATATATATATATATATATATTTTCTCATTGAGGAAATAGAGGACCACTTGTATTGAGACATATAAGGAATTTCTTAGTAGGCACTTGACTGGAAGGAACCACAAAGAAAGGATCACCTGCCCCAGCCCAGAACTAGGGTTTAGGAAAGAATGAAAGGTGTGAGTGAAGAGTAGAGAGGAAATACCATCCACTTAGCAGCCGTATGGACAAGACCCTGCACTTGTTAATTGTACAGAGGAACTGATGAAGAAGGTAAAATCTTCCACAACCTACAATATTCAGACTTTAAGGAGGGAGGACATAAGGATTCTTAGCAATGCGGACAAAACAGGAGTTTTACAGAAAGTAACCTCTGAGTGACCTGATCATAAATTCCTAACGGGACAGGTCATGGTGGGTAGTCATGCCCCAGGCATGTAACCTCATTAGTAAGAAACTTATCTTTGCCTTAAGCCAGCTCTGTCCATTGTTTCTGTGCATCTAGGTTACCACACCTCTGAAATGCCTCTCTTCACACCCCTCCTTCTACAGGTGACCACCCTCAAGAGAGCACAAAATCTTGTTACCTATTCTATAATCCAGTCCCTACCAAGCTTTCTCCCATCTTCATGTAATCTTCCTTAGTGCTCTAATTCCAAATGAATAAAAGAAGCTGCAAACTGTCATTTCTTGGAAGCATTTATCTCAGTCTGTTGGGATCTTGCTTCTAGGCATATCCTGTTTGGCTCAAATAAATTTTTATAAAAATTCCCTACAGGTTTGGATGGTTTTACATCAACAGAACAAAGCAATGTTAATGTAAATCACCCTTGTAATAAATGTATACTCCCAGCACCCAGCACAGGTCTTAGTATACTGGAGGCCCTCGATAAATACCAGGGGAAGAAATGAATGTCTTAGCTCAACAGATTCCACACATAAACACAAAAAGTCATACTGTTGGGTAAGAAAAAAGGAAAAAGAGCTATTTTGTCCATTTAAAATCTGGATTCATCCTAAGAGCTTGACTTGTCTAGCTGCGAGCCGGGGATATATAAAAGAAGAGGATCTAACTGAGTAAGCCTGTCTGTAGCCTAAGCAGCCAAAGGCAACTGTGCTGTAGAAGAAAAATCAGGGAGGGGGAAGACAGACAGCACAGAAGGAAAGGGGCCACTGCCACAATTAACTTTTGTTTTGAGCAACTTCAATTCTCAAGAATCAAACCAGACTGGCTTAGACCTATCTATAGGAGAAAAATGCTTAGCTCCATGCAAAGGAAAACCATTTGAATAATAAACAATGCTTTTGCTGGGTAAACCTACCCTTTGGAAGCAAATTAAAAGATTTCTTTGGATCCTGGTTAGGAAATATCTACCTGGTTTAGTAATATTGAAAATACTCCTAATGAATGCACCAAAAAAGTGTTCAGAACTCTTTTCTCTGCGTGGAGAGAGAAAGGCTACATCCATTGTGGAGTTGAGGTTCAGACAGAGATAGTCTTCTGATTACATTTTCAGAAATCATTTGTGATTGAGGTCTCTCCTTAGCTCTACTGAATTCCAGAATGGTCATCTGCATTGTTAACCAACCCCCTAAGGAATATTAGGCAGAGTCAATTTGAAAACCCTCCCAACTATTCACAGAAATCAGGAGAGCTCTTCTTTGTATTTCCCTCATTATAGATCTAAGAGTTCACTATAAATTCTTAACAGGCCTCCTCTAACTCGGTGTTTACAGGGACCCTGTGAATTTTCCCCCTCCTCTGTATTTCCAATAGAGGAAGGCGGTACTCCCAATTCTAACAACTCCTGGGAGATTTCAATGTAAACAGCCTCATCAGTCTAGAAAGTACCCCAGCTGCTGCTTTAAGATTAAACTCGGTCCGTTTGCTTCATATTTGAGGGCTGATCTCCAGGTTATTCATAACCCCTTACTCATTCAACATTACCAAAATCAGGAACCAAACTGTTGGATTCAAGGATAAACCTGTGTGCTTATGAGAAAATTAAGATTCAGAAGTGAAATCTGCTAGGTCTATAAAGTCCCTTCTCATCCTCGAACCTATACCTACAGTAATCATTAGGAACCTTGATTCAGAATAGATCGTGAGAAGGCTTGGAAAGGAGACAGAGGGAAATTTACTACACTCACGCATCATTCTAAAAGACTGGGATTAAGATTGAGGTTTGGGGTTAAGTTCAGGATTCTGACACCACAACCTCAGTTACCCACTGTCATTAAAAACACCCTTATTTAAGGGTTAGTGACCCATTTAAGTTATTGCTACTTCCCTATTTAGTTTTTTCCAATTTTAAAACTGTCGAAATTGAAGTTTAATTTCTGAATTGGGTGTTCTGAAAGGTTAATGCCCAATAAGCTTGGGTTGAATACCACATTTGTAAAATATAAAGCATGTTCCTTTGCCCAAAAGGAACTAGAGTTGCATTTCTTTAGTTAAGAGTAGCCTGGCTCAGAGCATTCTTTATGACATCTTTGAGGTGTGTCTTTGCTTAGTGGCAAAATGTACACATCCCATAAAACAAACACTTTTAAGACTGAAACCACTGTTTCTTGCAACACCTTCAAACCCCACTGAGGAAGTGTTAACTGTTACCTTCAAGAGGTTACCTTCTCCTGGAGGGAACTTTTTTTATTTTATAGAAAATAAGCCCTCGTGGTTTTTAGAGAACTAAAGACTCTGCTTAAAAAAAAAAGTCCCCATTAAGGACAGAATTCTGTAGTGCAGGGGACCCATCATGCTCTCTGGAGACCACAAAATGCCTTTCCTTCTTCAGAAACCATGTAAAGAACTATTACCTCTAGCACACCTGTGGTGAGGCACAAAGAGGCTTTCTGATCCACTCCAATGGAGTTGGCAACTCTCCCTAATTATTTAAGAATAGAGAAAATTAAAACACTTGAGAACCTTAGAGTGGCAGCAAAATAGAACCCACGAGATACCCTGCTAGTATGTTTAAAGACTTATGAAAAGTCACATTCTATCAGTCCCGGTTGATGGCTTGGTGACAACAGATTTTTCTGAATATGCACGTGTAGACATACATATGATTAACAAGTTGGAGTGAAACTCTCAATGACCAGCCATTTTATAGTAGGACCCAGAAAACAGGAAACCTCTTCCTTCCAACATGGTGGATCCTCTATGTTTTTTCCTCACATCTAGAAATCCATATTCTGAGATAAACAGGACGGACGCTATCAGGAGTTAAACACCTTCCAGCAAAACTTACATTTTAACGTAGAAAGGAAAGGACACTCTTAACTCCACTTCCATAAAGCAGTTCTTCTCAATGGCATTTGTTATTATTAAGAATGGCCCATCAGTGTAGGTTAGATTTCAGTAGAGAGCATTATCTTCCATTTTGGGGAAATAGTTCACATAGTTCTAAATCTTTCTGCTCAGCAAATTCTGAGAAGACGAAATAAGGCAGAGAACTACAGGAGAAACGGCCCTATAAGAATACCACTTTTCATTTGTATGTTATTGGGCTTTTGTGAACACTATCTCAAGAGATCCAGCAAGATAAGCTAAAGGGGTATTATTTCCATCTTACAGATGAAGAAATTGTGACTCTGAAGCTAAATGACTCACTTGCCCAAGACCACCAGTCAGGTAGTTAATTAGTAGCCCAACCAGGAGATAAGCCTAGTCCTCTGACTCACAGGCCAGTGGCATTCCCAGGACCCCACCAGCTTCCTTACGTTTTAAGGATGGGAGGCAGCAGAGTGTAATGATTAAGAGCCCAGATTCTGACTCTGGACAACCTGCATTCCATTTCCAGCCGACCTGTGAAGGTTCCTTAACCTGCCCCCAAACCTCAGTTTCCTCACCTGTAAAATGGGAATAAAGTCTCACCTTTATAGAGTTATAATGATGATTAAATGAGACGATGGACACAAGACACTCAAATTCATTCACTCAACAAATATTTGTGCCAGGCACACACAGTGCAAGAGTTACAGTAGTGATCAAGAAGCACATTCCCGATCTCATGAAGCTTAAAATTTAGTCAAATTAAAAAGAAAAAAAGTGGATAAATAAAATACTTATAAACTATAAGTGCTTTTAAGGTAACAGGTGACTGGAGAGATTAACAGGAGGGAGCCAATTTTTAAGAGTGGTCTTCTGAGGAGAAATTTTAAGTTGAACCCTAAGGGATCAGAAAGAGCTACCCATGTACAGAATGACAGGAAAAGCATTCCAGGCACAGGGAACAGGGCGCGCCAGGGTCACAGACCGTGCCAGTGTAGGAACCAAGAGAAGACGAATATTACTGCTGAGTATCCTCACAGGAGTTGGGAAACAACCTTTACAGGCTGGCTGCCGAGGATTACACATCTATTTTTAAAATAGCAAAGATGAGGCTCAAGAGAGGAGGAGTCTCACCCAAGGTCACAGCTACTCAGAGGAGGACCTGGAACCCCAGGATTCTACCTCCCAATACAACATCAGCTCGCTCCCTTTCACACTGAACTCCCCCACTTATTTTACTGACAACTATTTTCTGTGCCCAAGAAGAGTTCCAAAGCACCCTGAAAACACAAGCAAGAGCACAGCATCAACTTCCAGGCATCTAGTCAACTGTGCACCAAAATCTTTACCCTCTACTTTTACAACACAAAAGCAGACACTGCTCAGGCATGACTCAAAGGCTCCAGAATAGAAATGAGTTTTGCTTCTTAGAGGAAAGGGATATATGACCTGGAAGGAAGACCTCTTGGCCTGTTCCGGAAGGGGAGATAGAACCACCACTGCAGAAAAGCAGAAAGGTGAAGGTTCATCTCAAATGAATTGCACAGGACAAACTAAGTACTTTATTTGAATAAAAGAATAAATTCTTAAAGCAGTGGATCTCAACCAGGGTAGTCCCCCTTCTCCCCCACCAAGAGTACTTGTGGGGGCATTTAATGGGCAGGGCCTGCTATGCTGAATGTCTTGCAAAAGGGCATGAGGGTCTTAAAAAGAATGTTATTACCCAAAATATTAACAGCAGCCCTCAACACACGCTTTAATATTAATCCCTTAAGGGATTAATATTAACTTTCCCTATATTCCCATGGTTCAGTACTTCCTACCCTAACCACAGTTGGATGAAGAAAAAAAAAATTAAACTATATTTTCACTGCTGAGGAATCTGAAAGTTTGGAATCAAACTGTAAGCTCACAACTCCAGCATGAAACCTGGTGGTGGAATAAGAAAAAATAAAATTTCTAGTAAGAGACAGGCAAGAAATTTTAACAAACCGGGAACTCCCCCAAACAAACCTCTATGAGATTACATTTGTTTTGCAACATGCAAAATTCTGTGATTTTAGAGAACCTTCTGATAGTGCTTCTCAGTTTAAAATCATATTCTAATGACAGCTCTTTTAAAAATTTAACCACAATCATCTCACAAATACAGCTGCCTCTTTCTGTATCAAATTTTATAAGAAAGATTATTTATTTTAAAATATCTAAAGCTGATCAAATTTCTAAAAGTTCCAAAGACAGTCACATCTTGCATCTCATCAGGATAGAGTTTGATATAGGTCTGAGAATCACCAATGATATCTAGAGGCCTGCTCAGGGATTAAAATACCATCCTTGCAATTCAAAAGCCACTTTCAAGTATTACCTGAAATGTCACTATCTACCCCCCAAAAAAATTATTTCACAAATTAAAGTTTATAGAATTGAAAAAAGAAATACAGACTGTTTCCAGAAATAAAAGCTAATTAATAAATAGTGGCCCCACACCCCTTTTGACCAATTTTCTAGAAGCCTAACCTGGCTTCTCAGGTTAGCTGAGCAGACAGACCTGTTTTCCGCCAGAAGCTCCTGCCAGTCAGAGCCTGGGAAATCCTCCTCCAGCTTTTTGCTGGTCTGTCACCCGAAGTTCACAACATGAATTCATCCAGATTCTTTGAATCCTCATCTGTCCCTGTAATGTACCAACAGCCTGGCAATAAAATCCCACCTCTCAATTTCAAAAAGATACAGGTTATCTGGAAGGCCAAGCACTTAGCATGGAGGGGAAGAAAAAAGATGGAGGGATGTGGGAGTCACTGAGCCAAGCCTGCTGCATGCAGCACAGGTGACCAGGGCTCTGATCCTTCCAAGCTTTGGAAGGAGGCTCCCAGTCTGGGCCCTCCATTCAGCAGGCCACACCTGTCTATGCCAGCAGCCTGCTGGCTGCTCCATTTTAAACAATTCAAACAGATCTCCAGCAGGGTGGCAAAATTGAGCGTCCCTCTCTCCCAGCAAGAGTGAGAACCCTAATCCAAACACCACTTGCCCCCAATTTTATTTCTTTTCACTCTCTTTCTTTGGGAGACACTGCTTGGTCAAATTGGATCTCTCTGTAAAGCTGGGGAAGGCACAATGCTGCAGTGACAAAAAGGAAGCACCAAGGCCCACTTGCTATAAGCCCGGCCAGACCTCTTCTCTGAAGACGCTGATGCCAATAAGTGGGACTTCAATAGGCAGGTTTCACTCTGCCAATCCACAAGTGAACCAATGCCTGAGTCCTCAAACGGCTGGCTCTGCAGCCTCGCAGAAAGCCTCTTTTTTAGAGGGTCGATATCGCGTTATTCCCTTGGCTTGGGGAACCAAGGTAAGGCAGGCAATTCCAGGTAGTACACTCCACATCCAAACCTTCGCACGCGCACCAAGGCTTGGGGCGCCCAGATGCGCCCTGCGCTGCGCACCACCCTCCCAGGTTTCCACCACCCGCGGACTCACCACTGTGCGAGCTGAACCACCTGGGTGCGATGTGCAGAGGTAGAGCATCCGCCAGCGAGGCTCGGGAGCCCAGGTAGAGCATCCCGTCTCTATGGTGACCGCCGCCCGTCTCCTGGTAACCATTGCCGTGAGCATAGGTGGACTCAGACGCTGACCCTCCGCCGCCCGGCGCCCTCTCGGAGTCGCCGGTCCCCCGGGAGGCGGGGGTGTAGAGGCCAAAGGGCACCCCTCCGGCCGTGCTGGGGTCCATGCCCATGCCTGCCACTGAGCTGACCGAGCGGCTGCGAAGACCCATGGCTCCGCCACCCGTCCGGTAGTGCCCAAAATGGGGCGCCCCTCCTGGCGGGGGCACGGCGCTGTCATCCGTAGAGACTCCCGGGAAGGGGCCCCGGGAACGGGCCGCCGTGCTCTGCTTGCCCCCCATGCTCGCCCGGGCCCCGGTGGGGCGGGAACCTGGAGGCCGAGACCCTCCCCCCCACTTCTTAGCAGCGGGGAGAGGGTTGGGCGAGCATAAAGGAGGAAAGAGTCAAAAAGGAGACCGGGAGGGAAAAAAGATTAAAAAAAGAAAAAGAAAAGAAAATCCGCGAGGCGGAAGAGGCAGGCGGGCGGGGATCCCAAACTAAGAATTTAAAACGATCCAAGCCAAACGCATGTTTCCCCTCAAGGTCCAAAGAGGCGCAGTCCGGCGCGGGATCTGCGCGCCACAGGCCGCCCCCGGGCTCCCGAAAGCCGGGGGAGCCGCAGGGAAGGAGGGAGGGAGGCGGCGGGCGAGCGCGGGGAGGCGCCGAAGGAGGCCGCCCGCCCGACGGAAGGAGGCAGAGAAGGGTTGGGGGCGCCGGGTGCGTCCCCAGCCTCAGGACGCCGCGACCATGGACGTCGGCCCGGACCCCGCCAGGCCTCGGGCGAGCTGCGGCGCTGGGCGGCCAGGCGGAGCTCAGGAAGCCCCGGGCGCGATGCGTCGTGCTCTCGCTCCAGCCGCCGCCGACCCGGCCAGCCGCACAGCCCCGCTGGGTCCCGGGCTGCGCTCGCCGGCGCTCCTCGCCGCCGTGGAGACAATGGAGGGCGGCAGAGCGCAGGCGCGGCCCGCGCCCCCTCCCCCTCCCCCTCCCCCCCGCCGGCTTAACCCCTTCGCGGCCCCTGCGGCGTCCAGCTGCTGATGCCCGGGAGGCCCCCACCCCGCCACCCAGCTCCCGCGGACCGGTAGGCTTAGTGGCCTGAGGCACGGGGCGTCAGGAACAGAAGCAACGCGTTTTTCAAAGCAAGCACTCTTTAAGTCCCTGAAAGTGACTAATAATTCAGGGGGAATCACTTGTGGGGGAGGGGCGGCGATGGATCAAAGGGGTGGGAAGGAAACGAAAGACTGAAGATTACTCAGAACACCTGGCTCAGAGGGTCACTGGTCAAGCTCACCTCCTGGCACAAATTTGCCCCTACAGCACCCTCTGGTGGATGCGCTGTCTGTTCTTTCGGACGTTCCCCATCCAAGTACCCCTAAGATCTGGAAGCTTAGTATTTGTGGGATTTTTAGCTGTTTGAGGGTCAACAGCGCACTGAGGCACTTGTGACTCAGGATTTTGCTGACAGTAGATCAGAACTTCCTATCTGAGGCTTAAGCAAATGAGTAGATAGATACCTTAGCTAAAAAGTGATCCTGAAAATAAATCATTAGTTGTAGGATAAAAGGTGAAAAGAGACTTGAAAATGGAATAATGCGGTTAAAACCAGTGGTTTTAGAAGCTCCCTAAGCCAACGTGGGTCCCCTGTTTTATTCATTTTTTATTCTGGCTTGCACCACAGGGCTTGGGACACAGTAAATATTTATCAACTAAGTCTGCATTTTGCAATGTGTCCCTCTCACATATTCTCATTCATTCATTCATTCACTATTTTTCAAGTACTGAGTGCTGGCTATGAGCATCACCCAGTCCCTGGCATAACTGACTTTCAAATCAAGAAGCCAAAACTGTGTGGATGAAAAAAGGGTGCTGTAATAAATCTAATGGTAAGTAACCTCACAGGGTGATCTGATCATAAATTCCTAACTGGGCAGGTCATGGTGGGTAGTCACACCCAGGCATATAACTTTTTTGGTAAAAGGCTTATTTTCAGACCCCCTGAAGGAGCACATAAGTACATTCAAGGGAACATATAATCTTGTTAACTATCCTATACCTTGCTTTCTCCCATCTCTGGGTAATCTTCCTTATGTTCCCTGCTTAATTCCAAATGTATAAAAGAAACTTCAAAACTGTCATTCTGTGGAGCATTTGAGATCTCGCTTCCTGACAACTGTTATCAGTTTGGCTCAAATGAACTCATAAAAATTCTCTATGGGTTTGGATGTTTTTTATGTCAACAAGGGTATAGAGAAATATTAAATGAAAACCCCCAGAAGAAGAGCTGGTCACAAGTATTGATTGTCCCAGTGTGAGCAGCTTGGAATGAAACAGGAAGAAGGCTATATGTGAGCATGGAGTGCTTGGGAGTGAGGAAAAGCCTTGCAGAATGAAGTCAGGAGTTCTGCAGGAGAAATGAGCACAGGAAAAAACAAAATGTTCCAATACCCAAGAAATTATCTGTAAGTGCCTAAATGATGGATCTGTGCACACCTAAGGATCCAAATGAGTGATCTGAAGAAAAACAAGAAAGCTTACATTTAACTCAATTTCCTCCCTGAAGAATGACCATGGTAACAGAAAAGGTCTAGTTCAGTACTAAGCAGAAAAAAGAATACTGAATCCCTTGACAGATCTCTCTTGGAGAGATAAATACATGATAAATATTGTAATCATCTAACTAGCTTCTGATTTACCTATTCATTCAATACTTTTTTTAGTATATTGAACAAAATATGAATATCTTATAAATGCCAAGCACTGCACTGGGTTCTGGGATACAGTGGTGAGCCAGACAGAGGAAGTCCTTGTTCTCATAGAGCTTCAGAAGAATCGCATCATACCCACTAGGATGGCTAAATTGAAGAGGACAATAACAAGTGTTGGCGACATGTTTTTGGAACACTTTTAAATGCTGGTGGGAATGTAAAATGGTACAGCTACTGTGGAAAACGGTCTGGCAATTCCTCAAAAAAATTAGAGTTATCATATGACCCAACAGTTCCACTCCTAGGCATATTTCTGAAAGATGTGAAAACGTATGTCCACAGAAAAACTTATATATGAATGTTCACAGTGTTATTCAAAATAGCTAAAAAGTGGAAACCACCCAAATGTTCATTAGCTGATGATGAATAAAGCAAATATGGTATATCCATATGACAAACTATTATTCAGCCATAAAAAGAAATAAAGTGCTGATACATGCTATGACATGGATGAACCTTGAAAACATTATGCTGAGTAAAATAAGCCAATCCACAAAAGACCACATATTGTGTGATTCCAGTTATATGAAATGTCCAGAATAGACAAATCCATTGAGATAGAAATGTTAATCATTTCCAGGGCCTGGAGGGAGGGGAAAATGGAGAATGACTGCTGATGGTTTCTTTTTGGAGTGGTGAAATGTTCTGGAATTAGATAATGGTGATGGTTGTACAAACTTGTGAATATACTAAAAATTGTTGAATTATACACTTAAAAGGGTGAATTTATGGTATGTGAATTACAGTGAAATATGATATATGTATATATGAGTTTGTGGGTATATATATGTATATATATATACACACACGTGTGTGTGTGTGTGTGTGTGTGTGTGTATACACACATATACACACAAAGATATATGAAGCATTGAGGCAGCCAGTGACAATACAGTGTGGTAGATGAACCTAGAACAATGCCTGGCATGCGATTGGCACTAGATAAATATTTGGCAAACAAATGAATGACTGACTAAGTGCTATGAGAGTAAAAGTACCATGAGAGTGAAAGAACATGGTGCTGATGAAAGGAGATGGGCACAAACACAGTGATTCTGAGCCAAGACCTTGTTAAAAAACAAAATACAACCAAATAAATTCAAAGATCTAATTGGCTTTCTTAAGCAATTCATGAATTGGGCAGCATCCCATCTAGCAACTAGAAGGGCATTGCCATGAATTGTACAAAATGAAAGATATTTATAGGTAGAAAGAGAGTGGGACTAAGAAATTAAATGAGTGGATTATTTAGGCAAGAACACCTTCTCTTTGGGGAAGGCAGGGGAGGGGGTCTTATCAGGCAGATACCTCACTGGTGTTATTCAGAAAATTCCAGACTGATTGACTGAGATTACGCTTCTGGGAGAGGTTAAAACTGCAATTAGAATCAGGTATTAAATCTAGGTTTGATATCATAAGCTTTCAGCAGGAGTGATGCCATTTTGGGCCTGTGGTTTTCTGTTAAACACACTAAAGGACAGTTGGAGATTAGCCAGAGGATGAGGTGGGAGGGGAGAATGTGTTTCAGGAAGAGAAGAATGTTCCAAGCAAAGGGAACAGCAAGTTCAAAGGCCTGGATAACATGGCATCTTTAAAGAACTAAAGGATAAAGTAGAACTGCCATGAAAGGAGGTGGGAGCCAAAGATGAAGCTGGTCCTTAGAGCAGAAAAGAGGGTTCTGGGAGCCATGGACCATATCCTGAGGGGATGGGGAGCTGTGGAAAGGTTTATCAACATCATTATCCTTAAAAAGAATAATGACCAATGATTAATGAGTACTGAAGATGCCAAGACTTGAAAAATTCAGAAAATTGCCTCCTCTCCAAATAAAGATCTGTATTTTTCTTAGCCTATATGTTCACAAATATACAGGATGGAAACATGAAACAACATAGTGTAGTCCCCTGGGGTGTGGGCAGTAGGAACAGGAGAGTTGGGTGATGGGATGGATGAGAAATATTTCGTTTCATTATATACTTTTCTGTATTTGTGTTTGAGCCATATAAATTCACAGAAAGGTAGGTAGGCAGAGAGACAGAGGTACATATAAAGTATATGCCACATGTACACTAAAAAGTCACATAGCTGGTAGGAGTAGAGCTTTACATGGAACAGGCCGATCAAGGAATTTTGGGGTGACAATTTCATTTTCTCTGTGTGCTCTCCAATGGGGTCTGCCTAACAGCTGTATTTCTTTTTGTAAATTAATAATTTGCCCTTCTGTTTTATATTCCAGTCTAATGGTTATCATAAGCCAATCCCTCACATCTGGCACCACTGAACAGCTGAGGACCTGAACTGCAAAGGTGAAGCCTCTCCTCTTGGCAATGTGATGATAGTTTAGGTACCCTGTGGGACCCTGAATGTCATCTTTTCTTAGACAATGCCACTGTTATCTCCTTGTGTACTTATTCACACGACAATTTCCCCTCTGAAATTAAAATACTAAGATACAAATTCCTGTATTCAGTAGCTTAATTCTATCCTTCACATTTTAGAGAGACTGGAGGCATAGAGACAGGCATCCACAGAGACCTGCAGCCCCAGGTTAGTTTCAATTTGTCATTTGTTACATGAAAAATCTAGTATGTGTTTTGCAACAAGTTTCTCTTGTGGGTTCTTGGTTTAAAGTAAATGGGTCTGGGGTGGTATCAACTCATTTTGGACTTCTCAGTGCAAGGATATCACATGCGGAAATGACCCCAGCTAGATTTGGGAATCTTCTTTTATTTATGTTTTTATCTTCATATCTTCATGCTCTCACTGACCCTGGGTGAACTGTTTCCTGGCTCTCCAGCTGTGACACAGGGTAATTAAAGCACTGACCCACCTACCAGAACAGTCAGCAGAAAGAGCTGATAAAGTCATTGTCACCAAAACCTGCAAACATGAGTGCATAACAATACTACAAAGCCCATTTTAAACATCTCCAGAAGAATGTTAAGTCTGGGACTTGAAGTGTTCAGAAGAAGGGGGAAATGTTAGGATTACTCTGAGAAGCCTTGGGAAACCCTTGGCCTCCTCTCTGCTTCCATGAACCAGAGGGTAGAGAGGGTGGAGAGGGCTTTAGAGGGAGACACCTTACTCCCATCCCCGTGTAGACTTGTCTCCCAGTAAGAAGCTTCCTTCCAGAGCTCTCAGAGCTCTTTACATTTTTATTGTTTTTCTTGAAAAAAGAAAACTTACAGAGAAACCAGAGTAATGGGCAATCAAATGCACCTAGCAAGGTGCCTGAGCATATGGGCATGTTCACAAATATTTGTTGACTGATTAAGAGAGGAAAATTACCAGTGGGGCTCAAGGCAGGATTCCAAGACGTAAAGGATGGAAGCGTCAGCAAACTCCACTGTGTGTAGAAGAGGAAACAGAAGACTAGAAAGATAAAAGATTCTGTTCAAACTTGCAAGGCTAGTTGCTGATAAGAGGCAGCCAAAGCCCTGGATTTCTAGGTTGGCCACATATCCTGCCTTCCTAGCAAGTGACCTTCTGAGAAGACATTGTTTGGCGATAAGCGTTTTGGGGCCTGGTCAGCAAGTTGAGGTCTATTTGATGAGGGACTCCTAATGGTCCCTGGTGTCTGATTTAGACAGGATATTCGTGTGTGGATCTCAGAGGTGCACAGCAATGAAACAGCAGCCAGAGAGCTCTGGATTTAGCTCCAGAGTCCCCACTCTTTCATGGTGACAGTGTGGGTGGGAAACAGAAAGGAAGGACCCAAGGAGGCAGTTGCAAAGGTGCTCACGCTCCCTCTCTCAAAAATTCTACTGGGCTCTTTTCACATTTAAGAAAGAAAACATTGAGAGAACACAGAGCACCAAGGACTTGAAACCCAAAGTACTTTCTGTGCCTACGAACCATGACAAGCAGATTTTGAGAACTAGACAAACATGAACTAAAGAGGTGGGAGTAGGAGAGGGTTGTTGAAATTCTCAGGCAAGAGCTGGATCTTTATTGTGTACTCACTACATCCCAGGCAATAGGCAAATAAATAAATAAGAATATGGTGTGTTAGATGAATTCATTCATATTGTAGACAAAAAAAAGGGGTTCAAAGGAAAATAATCTCACAGGGTGACCTGATCATAAATTCCTAATTGGGCAGGTCATGGTGGGCAGTCATGCCCCAGGCCTATAATTTTTTTTTAGTAAAAGTTCTATCTTTGCCTCGAGCAAGCCCTGTCCACTGTTTATGTGTATTTAGGTTAAAATAAGGGTAACCTCTCTCAAGAGAGCAAATAATCTTATTAACTTTCCTATAATCTAATCCTCCCCTTGCTCTCTCCCACCTCTAGGTAATCTTCCTTAGTTATAAATGCATGGAAGAAACTGCCAAACTGTCATTCTCCATTTCATTTGAGATCTTGCTTCCTGGCAATTGTCACTGTGGCTCAAATAAAATCTTATAGAAATTCTTTACAGGTTTGGATATTTCTTGTCAACAGTACATTCCTATGTGATGCATGAGCACACATAGAGAGTATTCTTTATCTTTCCTTCTCCCTGCCCTTGAACCTGGCTTAAAGTTTTCCCTCTTCCTGGCCCTCTGAGCCGACGTGAGACCCTTTACTCCAGAGTAGATTTTGGTCTTTTATGATGAAGAATTGGGAGAAAAGTGGGAGATGGGAAGAAAGGCCAACACAGGAAGGTGGAAGCCAGAGCTGCAGTGTGTGAAAATAACAGATAGGTAGATGGGAAAAAAAGCAAAGAGATTTTAAGGAGAATGAGTGGTCATTCTGAATTCCCTTCTGGGTGTAAAGAATTGCAAGTTAAGACCTTGAATAGTTTCAGAAAATACTTTTGGTTTTACAAAAGACCTGACTTCATATGCTTTTCACATTCATTCATTGGACAAATATTTGTGGAGTGTTTTGTATATGCAGTACCACGCAGGGCTAAACAAAGCAGACCTGGTCCCTGTCCTCCTAAAGCTTAAAAATATTAAATAAACTAATAAATATTGAATTATAAATTGTGATGTGTATTTTGAAGGAAAGAAAGCAGTTTCTGTGTTAATTGGGGGAACTGCTTTGTATCTTTGGGACACGTTCTACTCTTCACATTTGGGGTCTTTGTTCACATTTTTAATGCTGACATACTTTTTTTGATTGTGTACTCTACCAAAATCCTAACAGTATACTGAAAAACTTAAATGTTACCTCCTTCCGGATGCTATGTCAGGTCCCACATTTAGGTGTCCTCTCCTGGCACATTGCTTGTAAGTCTTTTATAAAACCCAATTCATTCTGCCAAGTATATACGTATTGTACAGTGATCAACTGTCCCAGTTTGCCTGGTCTGAAGGGTTTCATGGGGTGAGTTAGTCAACCTGTTGATAAGTCCGTCTTCCTCATTACATTCAACACTTCAGGAGGGAAGGGAATGACATCCTTCTTATCATTTCATACAAGGACTTGCACATAGAAATAGTGATAGTAACAATAGTTTACACTTGAGTATTGATTACATTCCAGGCCCTTAACTCTTTACAACAACCAAGTGAATGACGTAGGTCATTTTCCCTTCTACAAAGAAATTGAAGCTAAGCCAGTTAAGCCTGGATTTGAAAAAATGGGACAAAAGAGAACCTAATCACCACTCGTCATGCTATCACATCAGTTCTCAAACTTTTTGATTTCAGGACCCCTTTACACTCTTAAAACTTATTAACGACTGCCCCCCCCCAACTTTTATGTGGGTTATATATACTAATTATTAGAAATTAAAACTGAGAATTAAAAATATATTTATGATTTTACTTAATTAAGGCACATTAACGTTAATAATAAATTTTGTAAACGAAATTACAAAACAAAAAAAATGTAGTGGGAAAAGTGGCAAATAAATCTCTTTATGTCAGGCTTAATAGAAAACCGTTGGATTCTCACATCCGCTTCTCCTGTTCAGTATGCTACAACATATATCAGGTAGCCTCTGGAAAACTCCCCTGTATATTGATGAGAGAAAGTGAAAAAGGCAAACTCTCATTAGGATTACCAAAATTGTTTTGTCTTCAGAAACCCCTCGAAAGAGTCGTGGAGACCCCCTGGAGTCCCTAGACAGCGGCAAGCGCCGCGGTACGGTACGAAACAAATCACACCTTCAGACTTTTCAATGCGTTTATCGCAAATCTCAGGGTAAGAGGTAACCTTTGTTTTGTAGTAATGTTGAGTTTTGATTTGTAGACATCCTGGGCCTTGTCGGGGATACCAGCGAGGAGACACGGAGAGCAGTATGCTTCTCACCTCCGCCAAACCTTAATCCGCTAGCTCTCCCTGTGTTACTCACGCGCTTCTCGACCTTGGACTACAACTCCCGGCACAGCTTGCGGCAGGGGGCGTGTGTTTGCAAACGCGAGGAGCGTGAGTGACTCAGTTAGCGTGAGGGAAGATTGGAGGAGCCTGGAAGAGGGGGCGGATCCGGCGATAGGGTCAGCCAATGGTTTGTGGTCCGGCGGAAGGGGGAACGGGGCGTGGCTGGGCTCATTCGTGGGCTGCGTGTGGCTCACCTAGACCTGGAGCGTGGGTTTAGGGGGTGGGAACGCGCGGTCCTGGGATCCGGGCCGGCGGGTGTGGGACATGGCGACGCGATGGAGCAGCGAGAATGTGGTGGTGGAGTTCCGCGATTCCCAGGTGAGCTGGGGGCCAGATGGAGTCTTCTGGGCATGCGCCCTCCCGGGTTCCCTTCCCCCACTCTGCCAAGTCCGACTCGCGCCGATCCCCGGGCCGGGACTGGCGAGATGGACAAGAGGGTGGCTTGGAGCTGTCAGACCCGAGCGGGCGAGTGGGAGCCTTGAGGACCACTGGAGACGGTTGGGGCGGGCACCGACAGGATTTCGGGGTTCCCCCATGGGAGTACGGGAAGGGCGTCTTGTCTTGGGACACCGAAGCTCGGTGATTGCGCGCGAGTGAATGCCAAGGGGAGGCTCCCAACCTGGGTGGTGAGAGAGGGGGCGTTAGCTCCTCGAGGCCAGTGGTTGCGCTTAGTGACTTTGGACAAGTCGCAGAACTTCTCTAAGCCTTAACTGTGTGGACTTTACCCTTTCTCACAGGACCTTGGGGTGGATTTGATCAAAACAAAACAAAACCCTGTTTCAGAGCCTAAGCTTTTAAGTGGTTGCTAATGCTAGAACAATGGAAAATCCCGTACAATGAGTGAATAGGAGTGTACACTGCACCTATTACCTGCGTTGGAATCCCGGCTCAGCCCCTTGCTTACCATCACTCTGCGCATCGGTTTGCTCACTTGTAAGAAAGTGCGAATCATATCTACCTCAGAGGGTTGACCTGATAATTTTATGAGGTCATACATTTAGAACGTGGGGCATAGTGGCAGACACATGGTAAGTCTCAAGGAACGTTAGCGCTTACTAGGGGTTTTTCCCTAATTTTCTGTTTTGTGTTCCATATACCAGGACTTGTGCTAAGTGATTTATCCACGTTTTCTTATTCTAATTAAGGAAAGAACCACACAAATTAAGTAGATCTTATTCCTTTTTTCCAAACAGGGGACCTGATCCGGGTTTGGCTGATCCCAAGTGACTTGGCCAAGGCCTTCCATTATGTGGCCGCTTTGGGATTTGAACTCAGGCCTCTGGCTGCAGAGCTCTTGTCGGCCTCATTACATTACTTTGCTTCATACTGTATGAGCCTGTCATACAGTGGTTCCTCAATAAATGTCATGTCCCTCCCCCTATTCTGAGCACCTAGGATAGTGTCTTTATGATTCTCTTTTTTATGTTTTTCATGCAGCAAATATTTATGGAATACCTTCTGTGTGCCAGGCTTTCATTCACTCATTTATTCAACAAGGATTTATTGAGCTCTTGCCAGGTGCACACTGTGCCAAGCACTGTGTTGATACTGAAGGGAAATTTGGATTACAACAAGGGGGTGATGTGGTTTCTTTTTTATAAAACCCCATCTCCTCTTTTGCTATAAAGATAATGAGTTGGGGAGCCACCTGCCATCTTGCTCTATGGTGCTGTCTGATACGGAGTTCCCATGGAGAATTGGAGGCGCAGTATTCCAATTAAAGGATCCTGAAGCACTTTGCACCGTCAGCACCTGGTGTCTCGTGGAGGCAGGCTTTCCCAAGGGAGGCGCCAGACTCTTTTCACCCTTCTTGTTAATTGCTTTCACTGGGGACTAAGAACAAAATCATGTATGGTACCTCTGAGCCTGTTAATTGGAAAGCTACTAATCTGTAAATCCTTTAATTCTCATAGAAGCCCAGGTAGTCTCACCCCTACTTCTCTCTGGAAATGTAATTGAAGAGACCCACAGAGAGGGTACTGATACATATATTAGGATGCTATGAAGTAGTTTTAAATAAATTGAAACAGCAGTTGTCAAAGGAAGAGGACAAAGTAAATTGGCTAATTCAACTGTTTTGTGAAGTTGCTGTTTTTCTGATTTTTCTATTCATTCAGTTGGAATGGTACATACTGGTATGAATTAGCATGGTTTTGTGGTTGATTCTGGTGGTAACTGTTGGGGGTAAGGACCCATTTTATTAACTTACATTAATGAGACAAAAAGTCGAATCTCTTAATATTGTCTTTCTGAGAAGGAAGGCCAGAACAATAAACTTTTAAAAACAACTTGCCACTTAAAAAAAAAATTTTAGGTTTTCAGTGAAAAACCTTAGCCTAAAAGGTAAAATTTTTTTTTTTTACAACTTATACAAACATCATTTATCAAACAATACCTTGAAATATTACTGTCACCGATTAATAGTGAGGAACCTATGCTGCTAGGCAACTACTCTGCAGTGGTCCCTGGAATCAGTGAGTGTTAACAGTGTAAGAAAATTTAGAGATAATCTTCTATGGCAACATCATCAAGTAGAATTTTCTGCGATGATGGAAATGTGGCTGTTGAACACTTGAAATGGGGTAGTGCAACCGAGATATTTTATTTTTAATTTTAATTAATTGCTATTTAAATTGCCACTCGTGGATAGTGGCTATGGTTTTGGAAAGTGTAGTGCAGATTGAATAGCTTCCCCTCTCAAAGAGAGGTAAGGTGACAATGTGCAGTTAACAAGTCTCTTAACAGTAAATGCAAAAATACTACAGGATATGACTATTGTGGTAAAGATAGGAACTTTGGATCCATAGTAACTGTCTGCTTAACATCTCCACTTGAGCATCTGTGAGATATCTCAAACTCAAGGTCATAGTAGTTGGACATATTCTGGGACCTCTCCTTGTATCCTAGCTTTTTGTCCTCATTCCATATATCCTCCACACAAGTGTTTTTTAAAAATCCAGGTTGATTGAGGTATAATTAATGTACAATAGAATTTACCCTTTTAAGTGCACATTTTGTTGAGTTTTGACAAATGTATATAGCCCTGTAACCACCACCACAATTAAATATTGAACTTTTCCCTTATACTAACAAACTCCCTTATGCCTCTGCATAGCCATTCTCCTTCCCTTATTCCATCCCTTGTCAGCTTACTGAAGTTTTTTCTGTAACAAATGAATCTTAAGTTGTATAACCTTTTGAGTCTGGCTTCTTTCACTTAGCCTAGTGCTTTTGAGATTCATTCACATTGAACATACCAGTTAGTCTGTTCCTTTTTATTGCCCAGTAGTATTAGATCACAATTTGTTATCCATTCACCTGTTTACGGACATTTAAATTGTTTCCTGTTTTGGGCAATTATGATTGAAGCTGTAATAAACATTAAGGTGATATATTTAAAAACAAATTAGTTCATAACCCTCTGTTTATGAAAATCTTTCAGTGGCTTCCTATTGTACCTAGAATAAAATATAAATTCCTTATTTTGGACTGTTTTTATGTGCCGGTGTCTGCCTACTTATCAGATCACATCTCATACTACTTTCCCTCACTGTTTATTTTCATCTTTCTCCCCCCTACTGCAGTATAAGTTCCTTGAGGGTGGAGGCTGCCTCGTTGCTGTGTCCTTGGTGCCTAGAATAGTCCTTGGTGTGCAGCAGCACTCAGCAAATGTTTGTTGAATGAATACATTTGACAAATCAATACATTGATTAATAATAAGGAATTAAGAAAAAGTATTTAGGTTTTCATGATTTTCAAAATAAATTTTTGTTTTAGATTACTTTAGATTTATAAAAAAATTGGGAAGACAGTAGGGAGTTCCCGTATACCTGCACCCAGTTTCCCCTGTTAAAAACTCTCACACTAGTGTGGTACATTTTCTGCAATTAATAAATCAATATTGATATATTATTATTAACCAAGATCCATACTTAGATTTTCTTAGTTTTTACCTAATATCTTTTTTCTATTCTGGGATTCCATTGAGAATACCACATTACATTTAGTTGTCATGTTTCCTCAGGCCCTTCTTGGCTGCGACAATTTCGTAGACTTTGATGGCTTGACAGTCTTGAGGTGAGTTAGTCAGATATTTTGTAGAATGTCCCTCAGTTGGGATTTGTCTAATGTCTTTCTCATGATTAGTCTGGGATTATGGGTTTTTGAGAGGAAGACCCGAGAGGTAAAGGGACATGCTCATCACATGATATCAAGTTTATATGCTATGATCATGACATTCCATTGTTGATGTTGACCTTGATCACCTGGCTGAGGTAGTGCTTGTCAGGTTTCTGTACTGTAAACATACTTTTTGCCCTCTGTCCTGTACAATAGTCCCCCTTTATTGGCCTTTTCACTTTCCATGGTTTTAGTCACCTGCAGTAAACAGTGGTCTGAAAATGTTAGATGGATAATTCCAGAAGTAAACAATTCATAAGTTTAAATTTTGTGCCTTTTTGAATAGGATGTTTACTGTCCCTCTCCATTTTGCCCAGGACATGCATCAGCCTTTTGTCTAGCGTATATGCTACTGCTGGTTAGTCAGTAGCTGTCTCAGCTGTCGTGGTATCTCATCGCTTGTTTTCAAGTGACCCTTATAGTAGCCTAATGCTAGGTCATTGGCTTCATTTCATTTCATCATGTAGGTATTGTATCATCTCACATCATCATTGTAAGAAGGTGAGTGTAGTACAGTAATATATTTTGAGAGACCACATTCATGTAACTTTCATTAGAGTATATTATTATAACTGTTCTATTATTGTAATTTCTTACTGTGCCTAATATATAAATTAAATGTTTTATTATGGGGGGAAAAGCATAGTATATATAGGGTTCAGTATTAGCTGTGGCTTTAGGCATCCACTGGGGGTCTTTGAATGTATCCTGGTGGATAGGGGGTCACTACTGTACTCTTTGGGAGGTAATCGCTGCATGCAGCCCATGCTTAAAGAGTGGGGAGTTATTCTCCCCCATTTATTTATCAATTATTTGTTTACATCAGTATGAACTCTTATTTATTTTGTATTTTTGATTAGAATCCAATACTTTATTTGTTGCCCAAATTGTTCCAGCTTTCACCACTGGGAGCTCCTTCATTTGGTTCTCGTGTTCCTTTGGCATACCCCACCTTTTTTTTTTTTAATTTTTAAATACTTTTTAGTACTACAAGATGCTCAACTCTCATCATGTGTATTTCCTATCCCAGTCCTAAAATTAGCCATAGCTACAAGAAACCCTGGTTTCTTTTATTGGAGAATATTAGAAACCAAGATTTGATGCTAGAGGTGCTTATTGCTATTGGAGTGTCATTGCCTCTAGGCCCTTTCAACTGACAAAACAAGAAATGTATAAATGTGTACTAATCCATGCATATACACATAGCTGTAAATATTTGTGTATGTAACCATCTTTGTCTATATTAAGCTGAACATGAGTTCATACTAACATCTTCAACTGTGATCCATCATCTCAGGGGTCGTTGTGGCCCCCACTCTTGGCTTATCAGTCACCTCCCACTCCCACAGTGAGAAACCTGGCTCCTATCATCTTCCATCCATTTCCTTACTTGTCATTTCAGTGTGCATGTACAGTGGTTTCAGAATTGTTAACCTGTACCTTCTAAGGAAACTACCTTAACAGCTGGAATACAGTGCAGTTATTTTATTATAGAATATGTCGTACATATGAATGATTGGTACCCCATAACGAATAATAAAATATGCCCTCTGCACAACTTAAGGAATAGGTCATTCCAGTTATTTTTAAGTCTAAATATCTTTTCTCTAGCACATATCTCTCTCTTAAGACCTTTTAGAGGCAGAGACTGCCCTGAATTTTGGATTCATCATTTCTTTGCTTTTCTTTGTAGTTTTACCACACACGTATAAATGGAAACAATGTTTTATTTTGACTGTATTTGATCATTATACAGATGGAATCATATACTGTGAATTCTGTGACTTGCTTTCTTTTTGCCCTACGTTGTTTTTGAGGTTCATCCATCTTCATTACCATGCCCATGTTTTACTAATTTTGCTGTGAAGTAGTGTTCCATTGTGTGAATATGCCACAGTTGGTTTATCCCTCTGTCATTAAACATTTTGGTGGTTTCTAATTTTTTTGTTATTGTAGATGACGATATATAAGCATGATATTTACATAGGAGTAGAAATGCTAGATTGTGGGATGTGTTACCTCGAAATTGAAAACGAAGCATCTCGGCAGAAAGTTTGCTCTCTGCTCCCCTAGTGGTTGATAGCTTAGTAGTCTTAGCGTTGCTACAACTTGTCCACACAGAGAAAGACTGAGGACTTTTTTTTGCTTTGGAAAAACAAAAACAATTTGCCAAATTATTTAGCTAAGAGGGAAGTTATGAGTACTGGGTAGTCCATGTATTTTTCTGGAGCAATCCAGCTTTGGTACCTGCTTTTCTTATGTCACCTATCTGCCATGTTCCCGGACAAGTTACTTCCTTTCTAAGCTTCGATTTCTTCATCTGTAAAACAAGGATAATAGTACCTGCCTATGTCCAGGATTCCCCCCAGCCTTCCCAGTTTCACTAGGAGGATTCACAGTTGTATTTGCAGTTATGACTTATTTTAGTGAAAGGATACAAAACAAAATCAAAGGGGGAAGGTAAAGTCAGGTGGAAACAACGCACAAGATATCAAAAGTCTTCTCATCATAAAGTCACTCAGGACATGCTTAATACCTCCAGCATCAAACTGTAACAACACGTGTGAAATGTTATCTACCACCGAAGCTCATGAGAGACTCGGTGTCCAAGGTTTTTATTTGGGGCTGGTCACATGGGCACCCTCTGGCCCTCATGTACCAAAATTCCAGATTCCCAGAAAGGTAACAAATGCCCAACAAAAACCACGTTGTTTGTACATGCAGTTTAGGCACAGTGCGCCACTCTTAGCAGTGAGAGAATGATGGAAACACTTCCCAAATGAGAGTTCTCAGAGCTAAGGGCCACCTTGCAAGCAGGCCTTTCTAAGGTTAGCAGTCTCATACCTGCTGATGACTCTTCTGCTCACTACCTTATAGAGTTGCTCTGAGAATTAAATGACGTAATCAACACAGCACTTCGCACAGTGGTCAGTGTACATTAAGTGCTTGAACATGTTAATTATTATGATTATATTAGAAACCTTGCCTCAGAAAGCAACAAACTTAGCTTGACAAAATAGACTCATGATGCTGAGAGGACTTTTAGAAGACATCTCTCCTCTACCCTCCTATTTTATAGGTAAGGATCTGAGACTCAGAAAAGTTAGGTGATTTTTCTAGTGATAGTTTGTGCCATTTTCATTTGTGAGGAAGTGAAGATGTTTTCATTTTAAAGGGAGAAACTTTCTGAGAAACACCCAATATTATGGGTGTGTAAACAGAACCCGGGAGAGATAACCTCTAATAAGCATTAGACAACAATGGTTCAAAAACGGCCTTGGCAGCAGTGTCTGTCTCTAACTTAAAGAGATTGGCTCTTGTCGTTTGAAACGGTCTGATCCTTTTTATATCAGTGGGTTCAGTTTGGTTTCTATGAAATCTGATAATGCATACATTATAGTCTTTGCTCAGGTGTGTGACATTAGGCATGTGCTATTAGAGGAACTGACCTAGCTCACCCTTCACATTTCCGACTTCCTCTGTCTCTGACCTTTACATCTAGATTTAAAGGAATGATGTAATTAGGTCTCTATATCTCCCCACCACCCCCACTCCCGAGAACTTTTTCATCATCCCAAACAGAAACTCTGTACTCAAACAATGATTCCCCATTTCCCAATCCTCTCAGCCCTTGGCAACCTCTATTCTATTTTTTGTTTCGATGAATTTACCTATTCTGGGTACTGCGTATGAGTGGAATCATGCAATATTTGTTCTTTTGTGCCTGGCTTATTTATTTAGCCTAATGTTTTCGAGGTTCATCCATATTGTAGCATGTATGCCATTGTATGTATATACCGTGTTTTGTTTATCCATTCATCTGCTGATGGACATTTGTGTCATTTCAGGTCTTTCTATCTTAAGGTCAGTTGATTCGGGACCTTAATTACAGCTACAAAATCCCTTCACAGTAGTACCTTGATTAGTATTTGAATAATGGGGAGAATGTATGCGTATACCAAGGGCCCAGAATCTTGGGGCCACCTTAGGATTCTGCCTATTGCACACCCTCTCGAAAGATGGTACTACCCCTGGTTGGAGGTACCATCTTGCTTTCTTTCTTACCTTTAATCTGTAAATCGCTCAGAAGAGTTCTGAAAATGGCATCTCATTTCACAGCCTGCCTTTCCAACTGGGCTTTTCTCTGCTCGCGACTTTAGTAGGATGAAGGATGCATAATAAACACTTTCGGCCTCCAGTGGGAACACTCTGGCATCTTGTCCCCAATATTACCTATGATATGTTTCTTGAGGGTATATAAGTATGAGAATCCCATTAATAAGACCAGTGAGAGAGTAAGAGAATTTCTGTTCACCATCTGTAATTTGTGAGGGTAGTAGCATATACAAAATGGTTTCTTTCTTGATAGTCTCTTAGAAATAACTTAAAAACATTTAATAACCAAACAGTGGCACAAACTGTTTCAGACAGTGCCCTGAGAATGCAGCAGGATTTGAACTTGTTCGAGTAAGAGAATTTAGGGCTGTAACTGCCATAATTAAAATCAGCCTCATGCTTCAGCCTGAATGTACATTCATTTGATTTGGTGTGGTCTCTTGGATCCTGAAAAGATGGTGTTTCCTAGGAATTGGGAGACCTGAGAAAAGGAAAGTAGTGAAATGTGCTGGAAATCTCATGAAATAGGAACTGGGCATCCCAATAACAAAAATATGACTGTGGATTCAGTCGGGTCGATGTTTGAACATTACCTCTGCAGTTCAGCGTGGAGGAGGAGTCCATGCCCTTTGGAAAGGCGTGGGTGAGGGGTGTGTGTGTGTCTGTGTGTGAGATTTGTCTCAGGTTAGGTTTTGCTTGGAAGGGGCTGAGTAGCTCTGTGTGCTCCAATCTAGTCAGATTCTCCAGTAGCTCCAGGACCTCTGTCTCCTCAATTTAGAATCCACCAGTTTTGTTGTGTGTGGTCCTGGCATTGGAGGGGAACAGACAGCAATTGCCCTACTGTGAAAGTGAATGTGGAATTTGAATGAGAACTAGAAGTGGGTAAAAGTATCCGCTAGAGACAACTAATGATACCTGCCTGCTGGGGACTACCTGGGCTATGGGAAGAGGAAGACCCCAAGGTGACTGACTACCTGCCTGTCTTTTCCAACCTAAGCTGGCTTTGCTGGCAGAACTGAATCTGTGTTCTCTCTCACAGGCAACTGCAATGTCTGTGGACTGTCTGGGGCAGCACGCAGTGCTTTCCGGGTAAGTGAGCTTGCTGTTTCTCTGCCATGACTTCTGGGAACAAATAACAAATCAGGAGGTTTCTGGTAAATTGGAAAATACTCTTATATTCGAATTACAGTTATAGTGTTTAGTTCTGCTATCCTGGTGACCTCAGGGGTACAGGTAGGGATTATTTGCAGTTTATTTTTATCTCTGTCCTAACAGGTAAGCAATAAAATTCCTTTGAAATTTTAGTGGCTGGTAGTTTGGTCTTGAATTTTCTGTTTACTGAACAGACTCTTCAGAAGGATGCTATCTGGTATGATCTCATGGATAGTTAGTTACTAGGATTGAGGGGTCTGGGTTCCCATTTGACAAGGCTTTAATTATGAGCCCTGGACATTTATTCAGTTGGCCTCCCTAGACTTCATTTTTCTCATAAAGGAATTCTGTTTCATCGTGAAGAAATTGAACTACATAATTTCTATAGTGTCTTTTAGCTCAAAATTTTTAAGATTCTGGCATTGAAGGGCCATCCCTGCATTTGCTAATCACCCTAACATTGTCCCAGTGTGATAACATTTAATGGTCAGTCCTCTCTTCCCTTTTATATCGCTGTAGATTACTACCCCAACTCTCAAATTCAGCTGTGTTTTCATCAACATAGCTGTTTATGGACCCATTTATAAATCAATGAATATTTTCTATTCCATTTTATTTTGAAATTATGTTTTAATTTACCTTAAAAAAAGCACATATCAGACATTTAAATAATTGAAAAGGATATGCAATGGAAAGTAACTTTCCCTCTTCCCTCTGTCCCCTCTCCCCAGAGACAGTTATCAATACCATTTTTTGTGTTGCATATGCAAAGATAAGGAAAAATTAATATCTCTTCTGTGCTCCCTTTCTATTCACTTTTTTTTTTAAAAAAGCTTTATTCACATACCATACATTTAAAGTGTACAATTCAGTTATTTTTGCTATATATTATTAATTTTCTACTTAGTTTTTAACCTTTTTCTTTGAGAAATACCTATACATATCAAAAGTCATGTAGCATTTCATTGCAAGGCTTATATTTTCAGACAGCAGAATTGTATCTCACCTTTCGGCCACCCCTGATCCCACCCACCAGAAGCAACTACTTGAGACTCTTTTAGTTGTTTCTTTTGGATTACTTCAATTTTTCCACACAGTATAGTGCTGTGTCTTGATTTATGCATCATAGATATTCAGATTGACTTTCTGCAATAGAAAACAAGGATTTAGCACTTATACTTTGCTCTGTGACTCTTACATGTATACCTGCCCTTCCCCCTCCTTCCAATATAGTTATATAACAACAGTTGTTGAGTTGAGTCGGTATTTGGGGTTCTTTTTCTCAGTTATTGTCATGAGGTCCTATGCCATTCTGATTCTGGATTCTGTATGTGACCTGTTTTTTCTCTTTGAAAGCTTTAAAATCCTATCTTTGTCTCTAGTATTATCTTTATCTCGTGTGTGTGAAATTTTCACCATGATTGTTTTCATGTGTATCTTTTTTCATTCATTGTGTAGGGAACTACAGTGCCCCTGCCTTTTTTACATTATTGCTTATTTTATCTAAACAAATAGAAATATAACATACACTTAGCCTCATATAGCTATATTAATAATGTATAAGATACTCTTAGGTGTCCTACAATAACTGTGTCTCAAATGTTAGCCTTCTCAGCATTCACTGATGTGGATATTGCCACTTGTAGCATTCTAAGAGAAAATAGGGTTATGTGAATAGAAATCATGCAAGTGTTTCTGTTTTGGGGTGTTCCTAGATATGATTGCATTCATATTATTTTTCAGCATGATTTTTTTCCAGCATGATTTTAATTGAAGCTCACCATTTTCATTTTCTTATTAGAACTTTAAATATGTATATAAAGTGTATACTTAACTGAATAGATTAAATAAATTTACAGACCTATACACTATGTGGTTACCATTCAGATTAAGATACAGAATAATTTTTAGCACCTTGGGTGGCCCTTTTGATCTGGAAATCTGTGTCTTTGATAATTTCCTCCTCTCTATTTCTTCTCATTCTTTCTGGAGCTATTGTTATTTGTGTTAAATATCCTGTACGGATTCTCTTTTGGTCTTCTTTTGCATTCTGGTACTTTTCTTTAACTTCCAACCCTTCTACCGGATTTCAACTTAAATTTTAATTTCTAAGAGCTCTTTTTTTGGTCTCTGTTCTTTACATTGTCCTCTTTTGCCTCTGAGAATATTAATTCTAGATTTTTCTTTCCTTTTTCTTTTTTTTTGATTGTTTTGGTCTGTCTTTTAGATTTCCTCTGGTGGGTAATACTCGTGGGCTCTGTTAGTATTAGAGAGTGATTGGAATCTGTTCACATGAGCAGTGGTGGGGTTCACTGTAGGCTATTCCAGTGGGAACCAGGTCCCTCTGTTAGAGGGTGCCCAAATGTCATTATCCCCAAGGTTTTGTTGTTATTATTTGTTCGCTTTTTCTCTTTCTTGGGCTGTTCTTTTCTTCCTGGGAAGATTTCTCCTGTCACTAGTCGCTGTCTGAAGACTAAAAGCTAAGCGTTGACCAAGAGAGAGTCCCAAGGGTCTCACATCTCACTTCACTGTTCTGAGCACAGCCCCTCTCGTTTACTTTGCTGTGCCTCTTGTCCCAGCACCCAGCTTCTCCGATGTCGTTTCTCTAAAGCATATCACCTACCATTCGCTTGGGTGAAGGAGAATGGGGAGGCGGCCACCTGGCTCTGTGGGGTGCGCTTAAACCACTCTCTGGAGCATTGCTTCAGACAATTCTCTGGTTCTGTATTTTGTTCTGCTTTTGGTTGTCCAGCCCTCTCCCTCTTCCTCTTGCCTGCAGCCCGCAGCTTGCTGCCTGCAGCTCCTGAGTGGGCCGGGCGCTGTGAATCAGCTTTCTTCTCACTCACTTCTCCTCTGCAGACACTTGGGCATTAGCTTCCTTACTCTAGATCAATTACCATTTATCCGTCTGCTTTTCATTGCCTCTTTCATTTTTTTTTGTTTTTGTGGGTTTCTGTCTTTTATGTTTTCACCCTTATTTTAGTGAGTCTTCAGAGGGGGCCAAAGATAAACACGTTTAATCAGGCATGTTTTCCCCGAAGTTCCCACTTTCTGTTCTGTATTTGCTTTGGAATGTCTATGACTCTCCTGTTGACACACACCCCATATGTATAGCACTTAGCCTTTTCCTGTTTTTCATTCTAATGACAAGATGCCAACCTGCCTGCCATAGGACTCGGTGATTCCTTTGGAGGAGGTCAGAGGTTCCAGATCTTTGTTCTGCAGCAACTTTCTCAGAAGTCCCAGAAGTTCCGTGAATTTGTGTCTTACCTGTACGTTCTTCTCTCATAACCATCCCTCCTAGGGTTTCTGCTAGCTTTTAACATGCCACCTTACCTTTCTGTTTCCCATCTTTTCTAAGCAGGGCTTTATCTTTTTCTTCATTATTAAGCCCACTTATCACTGATATCCAGGGCCTTGGAGTGCTCTCCAGTAATGAATCAATGGCTGGTGGTTGCTGAGATGGTGATTCATACACCAAGGATTTTTCACTTACAAAAAAGAAAAATAGGTGAACATAGAACATCTTTGTTTTCAGTTCTTTTACATTGATTGGCACCTGGAGCATTATATGCACTTAATATATTATTTTCATTATTATTATTATTTGGTTATTATTTCTACCCTCCTGATAGACTTAATTTCGTTCCCTTTCCAATTGGCCAACTTGCAAGGGAATTTGAGATTTTTCTGTAGGATATTTGGCTAAGCGATAAGTGATGTGTTTAATTCAGCACACATTTATTGACTACGAAGCACTCTGCTTAGTGATGCTGTATGTACAGAGATATTCGAGACATGGTCCATATTCCAAACACTCAGTTGGTTTGGGATGAGAGCCTTAGCATTGGCAGTTCTGCTAGAGATAAACACTGCTGTCGAAGTGCAGACCATGTATTAGGAGTAACATAGAAACGTGACTGTCCTAATTGGGGAATTGGAAGAGGCTGGGGTGGGGGGTGGGACAGGGTTTGAGCTGAGTGCAGTGGGAGGAAGTCAGACTTTCGTGGATATGGTAGGGAAGACTGTCTTCAGAGGTAGACTCTCACAGGGATATGGCGCCTGCTTGTCTAACGGCCACCTTGAATTACTCTTGTCACTTGTGTGCCTTTCAGAGGAGACGAACAGTTGTATATATCTGGGAATTTTTTGAGCATTGCTTGCAAACCATATGTCATTCCGAATGTGCTTTTCTATCTCAGTGCTAATGCTGTTATATAGTCATAACGTTGGTGTTGTTTTCCTAGCCGCCGATTCCTGTACATCGTTAATCTAGATGCCCCTTTCGAAGGTCACCGAAAGATCTCTCGCCAGAGCAAATGGGACATTGGAGCTGTGCAGTGGAATCCTCATGACAGCTTCGCGCACTATTTTGCAGCTTCGGTGAGCTTACTTAAGGAGAACAGGAAAAGGCTTTTAAGCGTGTGATCTGGGGCTGGAAGCTATTTATCTTATGTAGAGAAGAGAATGTAACTCTCATTTCTCAGGTGGAAGAGAGGTGTGGAAGGAAGATGGAGACAAATTACAGATGAAAAAAATATATGAAAAGGTTTTGCTGGTGCTATAGGTGCCAGACCTTGTGTTTTTAAGGATTAAATCCATGTTTTGAAAGGGAAACATTTCCATGTGTGATGAGAACCTGTTTTCATTAGCAGCAATGTAACTAGTCAGTGACCATGAAGGATATTCAAAGGGGAAACTAGTGAGCTGGTGTGGCATTGACCTTCACTCCTTTCAGAGGAATTAGAAGGTTCCATATACCTTTTCACTCAAAGGAAGGGGTTCTTTCTTGATTGGAATTCATTAGATCAGTTGACCCCCTGAAATTTTATGTGTGAATTTTTCCAGGGAAAAGATGTATACATTTTATTAGGTTTTCCAAGGAATTCATGACCGAGAGAAGATTCTGGGCACATCATCTCCGGTATCTTTCATCAGAGTCTCTGTCAGCATTCTGAACAATTAGAGATCTTGATCTTTGGCTCCTTTTGCACTGGGCTAGAAGGACAGTATCTCTAGGAACCTTTCTTATTGTCCGGCAGATGTGACCATTCATAGTGCCTTCTGAGGCTGTTCTTATTTGGACTGATAGTCTGTGAGAGGAAAGCATCTGAGAAAAGAGTGACATTGTTAGCTTTTGAAGGAACCTTTCAAAAGCTGCTCTTCCCCATCATTTCCATAATAATATCTGACTACCTGACTTTTACCGTGGATGTCTGAGCTTGAACTGGTTTGGGGACTGTTCTGAAGGGGCAGGGGAGAGTCAGTCTGCTGCTGTCCCATTCTCCACCTCTTTCCTGTGTATTAGGAAGGATGCTCTTTTTGTTAGCTGGTCTCAAGGCCTTTTAGCTCCCCTCTCATGCTCAGCCTCTCATTTGGTTTAAGGTTTCTCAACCTTAGCACTATTGACAATTCAGGCCAGGTAATTATTTGTGGCGGGGGCTGTCCTGTGCGCTGTGGGAGATTTAGCAGCATCCCTTGCCCCTACCTACTAGCATCCCCTTCTCTCCCCTAATTGTGATAACCCAAAATGTCTCTAGACATTGTTAAATATCCCCTGGGAAGCAAAATCGTCCTTAATTGGGAAGCACTGATTTAGGCTGACCCCTTAGTACTCGGTCCAAGTGAATTAACACTGCATTGCATTTATTTACGAGTGGCGAGAAAGACTACCTTTTTTTTTTTAAGATAATTATTTTAAAATGAAAATATAGTGTCGTTTATTGCATTCACAATGTTGTGTTACTGCCACCTCTATCTGGTTCCTAACATTCATCACTTCAGCGTAAGACCATTTGCCATTAAGCAGTTTCTCCCCATTTCCCTCTCCCACAGCCCCTGGCAACCACCAATCTGTGTTCTGTCTTTATGGATTTATCTGTTCTGGATATTTCATATAAATGGAATCATACAATACATGACCTTTTGTTTCTGGCTTCTTTATCCATGTTGTAGCACGTATCAGCACTTTATTCCTTTTGGCTGAATAATATTCCATTGTACAGATAGACTGCATTTTGTTTATCCATTCATCCACTGATTTATGTTTGGGTTGGCCTTCGTGCATAGTGCTGATATGAATATGCGTGTACGTGTACTTTCTGAGTACTTGTTTTCAGTTCTTTGTGGTATATATCTAGCAGTAGAATTGCAGGGTCACATGGTAAGTCTGTGTTTAACTTTTTGAGGAACCATTGAACTGTTTTCTACAGTGGCTGAACTGTTGTACAGTCCCGCCAGCAATGTACAAAGGTTCCAATTTCTCCTCATTTTCACGAAAATTAGTTATTTCCTGTTTTATTATTTAAAAAAATTTTTAAATGATAGCCATCCTAGGGTGTGTACAGTGGTACCTCACTGTGGTTTTGATTTGCATTTCCCTAATGACTAATGATGTTTAGCATCTTTTCACGTGCCAGTTGGCCATTAGTATATATTTTTTTGGAGAAATGTCTATTGATGTCTTTTGCCCATTTTTTAATTGGAATTGAGTTGCTTGTCTTTTGCAGTTGAGTTATAATAGTTATTTATATATTTTTGATACTAGACTCTTATCAGATATATAATTTGCAAACACTTTCTCTAGTTCTGTAGATTATCTTTTTACTTTCTCGATAATGTCTTTTGATACGTAAAAGTTTTAATTTTTGATAAAATTCAACTTATTTTTTCTTTTTGAGCCTTAGTCGATTGAGTCTCAGGTGCCTCATCTACATGAGATGTGCTCCATCTGTCATGGGTGATGACACCACCAGCGCACAGCGTGGTGGGAAGGAGCAGAGGGCAGGTTTCCCAAAGTGCCTAGTTCGTAGACTGGCACTAGCAAACCCTCTGGAAATGGCAGATAATGTTATAAGATGAGGGGACTTTTTTTTTTCCACTTCTGTTCCCAGTGGAAGCTATTTTGAATCCTAACCTTTTCACAGGAATTTTACCTATTTAGAATTGGAATCTGGCATTTCAGGATAAAAATCTCAGAACTCTATATATCTATCTGACTCTGAGCTATAATGAAAATCAGTTACATATATCTATATACATCAGTTCAGAAATTATTAAATGGCCTATTAGTAATCTTTATTCACTTTTAGTTTGGTTCATAAGCTCATGATAGTTAGGGAGCCTTTGCTGGTTTGTTTAAGTGAAATATAGTTTAATCAAACCTTTTTCTTCTTATTTTTTTCTGTTGTAGTTATGGTTTCTTCTGGCCCATTTTCTCTGTATCTTTCTGCTTAAATCTTTAAGAAATTCAATACAGGCCTATTTTAAAGAGTCTGTGTAATTTTGCCTTCTAGGATACCCCTTTGGTGGTGTTTCTGTTTTCTTTCTTGGGCCTCTGCTGTGTAAGTGTGGTAGATGGACTCTAGGCATTTGATAATGGGAAGAGTGAGCTGAAAAAACCCCGTGTGACAGCAGCTGGAGAGATGGGTGTGTGACCTTCAGAACGAGGAGGAGGTTCCCCTAGTGGTTGGGGGACAAGTCCATACCATAACTCACATGCTCAGTGGTGCCTTTGTAGCTTCAGTTTAGCTGTAACTTTTCAAGATGGGTTCATTTTGAAGATAGCAGTGCCTTTCTGTTTTGAAATTCAAAGTCCTTGTACTGAGCTGAGGTTAGCTCAGATATTAATTGTACTTATTTCCGATGGCTTTTTTAAAAAGTTCAACCCGTATGATCGTTGCAAGTTGCTTTCCACATGGCTCCCTCTGCTCGGCCTCACGCAGACTGGTGGGAGAGCGTGTAGCCTGCTGTGCTGCCCGCTGCCTTCTTTGCCTCGTTTCTTTTCAGAGTAACCAACGGGTCGACCTGTATAAGTGGAAGGACGGCAGTGGGGAAGTTGGCACGACCTTACAAGGCCATACTCGTGTCATCAGGTAGGCGCCAGCCCTCCACGGCTCCCCGGACTGTCTCGCTTCGTCGCACCCTTCCCCTCCACAGTCTGACTGTCCGTGTTGTGTTGGCCCTGGGTGGCTGTGAGGTCATTAACTTGCCCTGAGGTGATGGCTTGTACAGCGAAGAGCAGCTGGTGTTTGGGAACCAGCATCGGTGCAGTGTTAACCCCGATCCCAGAAACTTAGACAGGTAGAGCCTGGTCCAGAGTACAGATTAGAGCTGATCTTTGCCTCAGGCGGGAGACGAAGTTATGCCAGAGGCGTCCCTCAGGTCACAGTCGGCAGTGCCTGGGGGCACAGAGACATCAGGGAGCAGCCTGGTGCTCTTTCTCCGACAGCCATGGGAGCCTGCCTCATAGGCCATTGTCCAGCTGCACAGTTGCCGTACACTTGTGGCCTTCCATTGGCTTCTGGCGTGTTCCTCAATCCACCCTTGCCTGGATCACTGTTTCTGGGTGGGGAAAATTTGTCCTGGGAAGTAGCAGCAGGGAGCACAGGAGTGGTGAAGTGGACCTGGGGAGTGATGAGAAAGGCTAGATCCTCAGCCTGTGCCAGCTGTTCCTGTGGTAACTGCCTTTCTAGGGAGGAGGGCACAAGTAAGGGGACCGGAGGCCTGCCCTTGGAGGCCGTATGGCAACGTGGCGGTTTCCCACTGCTTTAAGAGATATGAGGTTTACTCACGGTACCTGTGGTTGAGTCTGATTTAGAACAGGACAAGTTAAAAATTGCTTTATGTGTTTTTCCTTTGTTGTGTGTGTGTGTGTGTGTGTGTGTGTGTGTGTATGTGTGTGTTTGTGTGTGTGTGTTTGTGTGTGTGTGTTTGTGTGTGTGTGTGTGGAGTTGAAACGCTCCATAGCTAGTGATGACAAAGGGAAGGACCTGAAAGTTTCCTTTGCAGCTCAGTTAAATCTTGTTCATTCCCAAAGAGTTTTGGAGACTCTCAGCTTAAACCATATTGAGAGGCCCATTCACAGTGACTTTCTGAAGCTACTAGAGACTAAATCTGCTAGTGCTTTGGAACCAGACTCTGAATTTTTTCTCTATGTTGTTGTCCTGTTTATTTCTTGTATTCCCAGCGACTTGGACTGGGCAGTGTTTGAGCCAGATCTCCTCGTTACCAGCTCCGTGGACACCTACATCTACATTTGGGATATCAAGTAAGAACAATTAAGAGGCATAACCACTTGGTTGTGGGACGATTTGGGGCCTTCATCTTCGAGATCAGGTGTCTTGGTTTGGTTTCCCCTAAATGAAGACCCCGAGAGAGGGGTACTTTGCAGATACGTTATTTAGGAGGTGAGAGAAATTCCATGAGGGGATGGAAAAGAGAGACAAGATCAGGAGGGCCACAAATAGAGGGTGCATTATCCATCCAGTACCATTGTGAGCAGGTGGGACTTAGCCTTACTGGGGACCACTAGGTACTACTGTAAAACTCCCTCCTCAAAGGAGGGAGTTCCATCCCCGAGGGCAGGAAGTGGGGGTGATGTCCACTGTCAGTCATTGGTTACCCCCAGAGGCCTTAATTCCCTGGCATTTCATTCTTGTCACAAAGGTTTGCAAAATGGACTTCGGGATCCAGGCAGATCCTTTGGCAAAGACACACAGGTCCTGGCATTTGGAAGTCAGGCTGGAGTTTACTGAAGTGGCACGTGAGGATGGAGGGATTTTGATGGTCAGACACACATCTGCTACAGCAGGCAGTGCTGCAGACACGTCTGCTCAGCTCTTTACTTGCTCTTTGTGAGGCTTCAGTTCCCCATTTGTAGAAGGGGGCTGAGAGCCACCTGGTAGGGTTACTCTTCATGGAGTGAAGAATAAAGAGCACCCAGCCTAGAGCCTGGCGTGTTTTAAGTTTTTAATAAACGTCTATTCCCCTCTTTCTTTGTAGAGAAAAGTTCCCTTTACTGTAACAGTTAGAGGTGATGAACTAGAGGATATAGTCTGTAGAGTTCCCCTGATGGGAGACCCTTTCCCCTCACGAGGCTCTTCTGCTCCGATATGGCAATGGCTTTGTGTGATTTTACACTGAAAGGTGGAAGACAAACCAGACAGACCAGCGAAAGGGATTCTTAGGGAGGAGGGGCGAGTCTGCTGACTTCTCCTGTGTTCCCTGCAGATTAGCGCTTCAGAGGTGATTAGTTGAGGGCAGAGCCTGAGGAAGCAAAGGACAAAATCTGGGGAAATGAAAGAGAGAGGCTCTTAAAGAAACAGACCGTCCAGGGAGCTATGGGGCTGGGTTAGGGTATGCCTCAATTACATGAGACAGTTGTTTTTATAACTTAATGATTAAAAGACACAGCACTGACAGTTCCTTTTCAGGTTTTCTAAATAGTAAGCGGGAGCTACACATGTGCCTTGTCTGGCCTTCCCAGCCCTAGGGTGCCGCTCAGTTCTGTCATTTTACCATTCGTAGTGAACCATAATCCTCTCCAAGAGTTTCCGGTTGTATCTAGGAATAGTTGTTTTTTTTTTTTTTCAGTTGTGTTATAAAACATAAAATTTACCATCCTCACCATTTTGAAGTATACGGTTAGTAGTGTTAGTATACTCACATGGTTGTGCAACAGAGCTCCAAAACATTTTCATCTTGCAGAGCTGAAACTGTTGTACGCAGTAAACAACAACCTCCCCACTCCCCGCCTGCCCGCCACTGGTCCCTGGTGACCACTGTTCTACTTTCTGTCTCTGTGAGTTTGACTACTCCAGGGACCCCAAATAAGCAGGATTGTACGGTACTCATTCCTTCAGGACTGACTTATCTCGCTTGGCATCAAGTCCTCAAGGTTCATCTATGTTGTAGCACGTGGACAGGATTTCCTTCCTTTATAAGGACTAATGACGTTCCATCGTATGTGCATACCACGTTTTGTTTACCCATTCATCGGTCACGGACACTTGGGTTGCTTCTACCTCTTGGCTGTTGTGAACATCCAGAGTAGTTTTCCACCCCATCTTCGAAATGCTGTTAGGAAGGTTCTTGCAGAGTTATGCCTCCATCACTGTCCCCTTGTTCCATTAGGAGGAATGACACCAGGATGGTATTCTTTTGGCTTTTTCCTCTCCCACATCAGAGTCACCCAGGCTATGCTAAATCATGTATTTCGTTTTCTATGGATATGGCTGTATGATTTGAAATTCAGACTTGGCCACAATTGAAGTGACTGACAAACTTCATCTCCCCTGGAAAGGGATAGGCTTCTCTTTACACTCTTTTTAAGGCCCTCCTATTCCTACTGAACTTCAAGTACCCACTGAAAGGAAAGTGAAGAAATGCATGCAGAGGTGGATGGTGGTGTATGAATTGGGCATATGATTTCCTACTTTTATATTTCAGAGACACAAGGAAACCTACCATTGCACTGTCTGCTGTAGGTGAGTGTATATTCCCCGGCTTGTCTTCATTCCATTCCTCCCATCCCTTTTCTCACACTGACCACCCCACACCCCATCTTCATCATGGCTGGGTGGAATTGTAAGTCCCACATTGCAAGGGCCTTGCTTCAGGCTGCTCTTAGAATTTAGAGTCAGGACTGTTGTTGATTGTGGTCAGGAACTTATTTCAGAATTCAAGGACAGGAACCAAATTGGTTTGTTCTATTGTAGAAACTTTCAAATGTTTATTAAAATAGAAGAAAATGCCTTTGAACTGCCTCTTGTTCATCGTCTAGTATCATAGTCGTCAATGTGTGGCCAATCTTATTTCATCTTCCTCCACCCACTGTCCGACCCCCCCCCAGCCCATCCCCTTGGGGATTATTTTGAAGCATTATTTTAAATCCTCGTTATCATCATTTCATCAACAAATATTTTAGTAAGTATTTTTTATGAGAGGAATCCTTTAAAAAAACATAATCACAATACCATTAATCTACCTAAAAATATTAACAGTAGCTCTTTTATTATCATGAAATATTTAAGCAATATTCAAATTTCCCCAAATCTTTCTCTCTCTCTCTTCTCTTGGGGTTCTTCTTCCTCTCTTTTTTTGGTTTGTTTATTTTTCATTCCCTGCAGTTAATTTATTGAAGAAACCAGGTTGTTTGTTCCGGTGGTTTCTCTACAATCTAGATGATGGTGATTGTGTAGCCATGGTATCATTTAATATGGATGCACTGAGTCTTTGAAATTACTTTCTGATCTGTTTTCATTGCTCAGTCGGAATTGAATATTTTTGGGATTCTGAACTGGGGCTTTCATGGAGTGTTCCTGCTACTTCCTGAAAATTGAACTTGGGTATAGAACTGGTATACCTTATTCACCGTGATGAAGCCTGATCATCAGTATTGTATTTTGGCATCCTTGATAAAAACTTAACTTATCTGTTTCTTAAATACTGTTCCTTTGTATATCTTCTTGTTATATTTGAATTTCCATTTGGCGTTTGTTCCAAAATGATTGCATGATTCTTCTCTTTTTCCCCACACCTCCATACCTCATCATTTAAAGGCATTTAGCATCACGACTCTATTAAGCAGCCAGATTGTCTGTGAGGTTAGGGACCATGTCTGTCTGATTTGGTGCTATAGACCAAGGTCAGCATGTGTGCCTGACCCAAGGGGATGCTTCATAAATATTTGTTACTTGGATGTAGGAATCAAGCGCCTGTGCCTTTGTGCTCAGAGCTTAACAATTCTTTTGATATGATATCCCCCCACCCCCAACCTTTTAGTCAATTATAGTCTCAGATGTAGAATGGTCCACAGACATGGTTGCAGAGGACATCCAAATAAAAATACAAGTGGTCTGTAACGGCCTTATTCAAATTCCTCTGACTTTGTCATATCCATGTAACAGGTTTCTAAGTTAGACTGGTCATAGAGGAACCCTATAAATAAAGGCAGTTCTTTTTTTCAGCCCACTTATTCTAATTGCTTTCTTTTCTGTTATAGGTCCTTTAAAAAAATAGAAATAGAAGACTTTCCTTTTTGCACCTCAGCGAGGTTTCTCAGTGGTAGGAAGGCTGCCCTGGGAGAAAAGAGGCAACTGAGAGGCTTGTGGACCTTTGTAAGCTGCCCCATGTGACCTTCCCTGAGAGGTGCAGCCTTGGATGCTGTTGCTCCCCACATCTGTGGTCCTCATCTCTCTGGGAGTAACCTGTTCATACCTTCGGGGTAGGGTATCAGTGAGGGCACCTCTGGGTGTGCTCCAGAGTGTTCTGTGTCTGGAATTCTTATAGGCTGGGACCTTTGTTTGACCCTGACGTCATGACCTAGTAGAGCAGGGTAAATCTTTGGGAGGCTTCCTGGTCTGATAGACCCCACGCTCCCCCACTGGGAAAAGTGTTTTCTTGGAACTTATCAAAGAACCATCATGAGGAAATGGAGCAGGCTCTTCTTACTCATTCTCTAGCCGATATGTTTTCTTGTCAAAACAAAACAAAACAAAACAAAACTGGGTCTCTTAAGTAATACGCTCGCTTCCTTCCTTCATCTTAAGGGGTCTCCACCACTTGTGCTTGGATGACTCAAGGAAAAAAAAAATCAGACAAATAAATATCCTCACCAAAACCAAGAAAGGATAAATCCTGGGTCTTAACTCTATTTCCTGTTAGATCCTAAGTCCTTGCTTTATCTATCACACTCTCTCGACTTCCTGGGTCAGATTATTCTCCAAATCCCTGGATCTACTATGGTGTCCCCAGGAATAACCACCCACCGAAAGGGAGAGGCATCAAAGCAGAATATCATGTGTTGTCTGAGCAGAGGACAAGAAGAGGTGGGAGGGAGGGTAGGCCATTGTTTGGTTCTTAATTAACTTGATTATTTTTAAGAGACAGCTAGAATTACTGTTATAGTCCAGTTTTCCAAACGTCTCAGCCCCTTCTGACATCTTGCAGTGCACCTCCTCTCTTAAGTTTGCTCTTTTTTCATTGTTAACCTCTGTGTATTGGCAGAGTTGGAAAGGCCTAAGTGCACACGGTGCCAGGGTGTCCCTTTTGCTGACTCAGCACAAGGCCGGTGGCCACGTCTAACTGCAGATGGGGAGATGGAGGGAGGGATGCACATAACCTTCTGAGGGCAGCATTGGGCAACACTGGAGCTTATTCATCTAGCTTCAGCTGTGGGCTTTGTTCTTTCTAGACTGTTTCTCAAAAAAAAAAACAAAACAAAACAAAAAAACAATGCTGAGTTGAGGCTCTGTTGGTTGGGAGCGCAGGCGTGGTCTTCGGAGATGATGAATGAAGAGCCAGGTTGTGCGATGAGTCAATTACCAACCCGCAGAGCCATGCTCGCCCTCTGCTCGCTAAGAAACTACATTTCCCCCGGATGCTGCTCTGAGATAACCTGTAGGTTTTTTCCTAAGTGAAGTTATTGCCTCAATTATGTGACTCCGATCCTGTTCCCATGTGTTATTTAATTCATTTATTTTGGGGGCTTCTTTTACTCTTTAACGATGGAGTTGGCGCAGTCATAGAGACTTGAAGGGTTCTGTGCTTATTCAACTAGAACTCATTATCCAGCTCCCCTGGATGTGCTCCCTCTGGTTCTGAAGTTGTTGAGGGTGGCAGCTTTCCTCCCCTGATTTTTCTTTGCAGCGGGTGCCTCACAGGTCAAATGGAATAAAAAAAATGCCAATTGCCTTGCCACCAGTCATGACGGGGATGTGCGCATTTGGGACAAGCGGGTAAGTAACCTCTCCTTCTCCCCAGTTGGCCTTTCCCTCCCAGAGGGTAAGAAGAGGATGTCATGAGTGGCAGGACTTGCCTCGAGAGTGTAGGGTGCCCTATGCAGCGTGGTAAATGGCATTTTAAGATCATTGTACCAGATGACATTTGCTTCCTGATCAAACCTGTGTTGAAAGAAGATAGGGAAGTGAGGCATTATGATCGGTGGTTAAGACAATGAACTCGGCCTGACCAAAGTTAGAGTCTCGCTTTGCTGTCTCCTAAGTATGATATCAGTTGAGCCACTAAACTTCTCCAGGCCTCTGTTCCTTTATTTTCAAAGTAAAGATGATAATAATAGTGAGCGTATCATTGAGGAGGTCAAGCCTGGGCGACCGGACACTATTCTAGTATGGTCACCTGCCCCAGATTGCAAAGTGAAAAGTAGTTCTAGGACATATACCATTCTGAATACCTCTGGTATAAACCACTGAGGGAGGGTTCTCAGTACGTTCAGATTCTCCCTCAGAAGCCTAGCTGTGCCATCAGTCCCCAGAGGGCCTACAGACCATGCGTTCTCCCTGCAGCAGCCTATGTAACCGACAGGCATGAAAGAGGTGCCAGGGTCCCAGGCTGTTCTGTAATGGAAAGTCTGTTGGAAATTTGGTATGTTTGCATCAGTGAAAATAACGACCCAGGGAATGGGCCTACCCCATCTCTAAGTGCCAGAGGGAATGACGTAGAGAGCAGTTGGCTTCCGTAAGATCTGGGGTATAAATACTGCTTCCTGCTGTGTGAAACCTGAGGCTAGAGATCCTCAGCCTTTATGGGGAGCACGTACCTTGGGTTTTTTTCTGAAACTCGTTCAAGGGCTGTTCCAACTCAGGTGCAGACTGGAAAGCCTCAGTTTTGCTGCTGGCCGCCCTGCTCCCTTCCCCTTCTAGCCGGCAGTAAGGTCTTAAGAGTTAGAGGGAGGAGAAGGAAGTGAAGCAGAGATTGGGAGTCGACTGGATTAGGAGCCAGGACCTGCTGGGAAGAAGTGTTAGTCGAAGCCCTCCCCTTAGGTAGCTCTTAGGTGAGAAGATGATTTTATAAGTAGAGGTTGGATGGGTACATCTTCTCTATGTTAGTTTTTGTCTCTGTCCATTTAGTCCAGTGTGGTAATAGCCATTCCCCCCACTCCTTTAGTTCTTATATTGATTAGTTTTATTTCTTTTGTTATTAATATATCATTTAAATATAGCGAATGGTTTAAATAAAGTGTTTGGTTATTTGTCTTTGCTATGGACTGTTTTCAGAGCCATAGGCAAATAAACAGTTTGGTATTTAGCCATGAACTCTGTCAGTACCTGTCAATACTTGTCGAAATGTACTGCCAAACTCTTCCTTCTTAGTCCTCTCATTGGTCCACTAACAACCCTGACTTCCCTCAGCAAGCCTTTTATCTGTTTTGTTTAAAGGATTTTAACTTTATTTTTGACTATCAATACTTAGGACTTCTGCTCAGATGGATTGTAAAACTTGTTGGTCATATTTTTACTACTCTGGCACTTTCTAGTGTCAAACCAGTGCTATGGCAGCAAGCATCAGAGACTTTAAAAAGTACAGTGTGAGTGATAATGTTGGATTTCATTTAAACTCACACAGACTAATAATACTAACGTTCACTAAGCATTTGTTATGTCAGGCATTGTTCTGAGAACTTTATGTGTATCGATTCATTTCTCTTTATAACTAGCCTTTAAGTAGGTACTATTTTTATCCCTGTTCTACAGATGCGTATGCTGCGGATAGTGTGTTGTGGGATTTGAATTCAGGGAAGCTGGTTGTGGAGACTGTACTCTTAACCTCAGAGACTAATGCTAATTATAGGAGTAATGGATGCTCTTTGTAGAAAATATGAAAGAGAAAGTAAAAATCATTCATCGTCCTGTTACCCAGAGACAAATGCTAACATTTTCGTGTTTTCTTATGCTTTTTTAAAAATATGATTTATCACATTAAGTACATAATTATGTATACTTTTTTCATTTAACATTACAACATATGCATTTTCCCCATGTTATAACCTCTAAGTATAGCTTTTAATGGCTATATCATATTGTGTCAGATAGTTTTACTATAATTGATTTTAAAATTTAATTACTCTCCACTTCCTATTTGTGTCATTTCTGGTTTTCTTGTGTTCCAGATAACACTAAGATAAACATCTTTTGTATCTAAAGCTTTTTTTGAATTTGGAATATTCCTTTAAGAAAGGAAAACTTTAAATCTCTTGATAGATTTATCAGATTTTCCCCAAAAGGGTCGTACTACTTTATATGTACACCAGCAGTTACAAATGAAGCCTCATGGAGTATTATTTATATGTATCTTCTCATTTGATAGTTGAAAAAGATCTCATGTTAATGTATGTTTCTAGGTTTTCTGAGTTTGTTTTAAATATGCTTATTAATCATATATTATTTTGCAATGTGTGTTCATTCTCTTTTTGGGGTCTTGGTCACTTTAAGATTGGTGGGTTTAGCCTCAAGATTGAGGTTGGACCTGTTTGGCCGTCACAGCCCCTCTTAGGTGATTGTGAGGAAGGGGAGCGGGAGTCGCAGACCATGCTACTAAAGGGGAAAAGTATCCTTCATTAAAGCCATGCATAGGCTGGAGCAAAAGGAAATGACGCTCACTGGCCCATAAACAGAGCATGCTTGGAGAACTAGATTAGCCTTTTTGTTGTCGTTTTGCTTGTTTTAAACAAAACGAAGTGGAGTTTCTTACGGATAGAGGTGGTATCCGGTAGTATTCTTATATCCCTACTCAGTACCCAGCAAACTGTTATGCGGTAGACACTCAATAAGTTCTTTCTAAATTGACAATGCTCAGTGCTGATCCTTTGCAGAAACCCAGTATAGCAGTGGAATATCTAGCAGCCCACCTTTCCAAAATCCATGGTCTGGACTGGCACCCAGACAGCGAGCACATTCTTGCTACCTCCAGTCAAGACAACTCTGTCAAGGTGAGTGGTACCCACTGGGGCATTTGGGGGAGCTGTGTTGGGAGGCATCAGATTGTGCAATAGCACTTTTTTTGGAAGGAAAGCTACAGCATATTAGCATAGTATGTGCGTGTCAGGGGTGCATATGCTTCTTGGGGAGCTGGGCAAGTAAACCTGGTTATGTAGACCAGCAGGAGTGATATAGTAGCATATATCTGATATGGCTCCTGGACTTTGTTCAGAGGGTTTTGTTCTTTCCCTTTGTGGAAGGAAGTCAGAGACAAAAGCATTTAGAAAGGAAAAGGAATTTACTTGCAAATAAGTTGCCAGGAAGTCAGATTTCAGAAAGACTGGCTCATCAAAAAAACACCACAGATGTAAAGTAAAGGAGGAACATCCACAGAATTGTTCAGGTTCCCAAGTTTACGATTAGTCTGTCCGGAGTGGAAACACAGCAGTTTTCTCACATGATTATATCTGCAAAATTATGACATATTCAGACATCAGCATTGCGAAAGTTGGGGATAGAGTTGTTTTATTAGAGATTCTCTAACTTACAGGAAATGCTCACAGTTTTATGTCTTTCGGTGACCCTGTTATTTTTGGTCTTCATCAGAGTGCAGTATTTCTTATTGTTTTCCTTTCCGACTGGGATGTGATGTGCACCCTTGTTCAGAAGGATGCAGGGCACAGAGTCAGCTTCACACCCCAGTTCCTCCTTGTGGTCAGGTCTCTGCTGGGAAGGACCACGGAAGTTTGCTTAGCAATTACTAATTTAATGCCTTGTTTTGTTTATATAGACGTGTAGAGTATCTTTTTTTGGTTTGGTTAACAAAACTAGAATCATACACTAAGGCTTAAAAAGTTAACTTCTGTTTTGAGGTTTGTAAGTCCCTTAGGGTTGTAATTTACTTTTATGTGCCAGAAGTGGTTTTTTTTTGTTTTGTTTTGTTTTTTTTGGTTAGTTGGTTTGTTTTGGATTTGGGGGTTTTTGTCCCCATATCCCAGTTTGTCTCCCAAGTTCATGAACTGGCCTCTTTTTTTGATGTCCTTAGGTTTGTCAGTATTCAGTGACATCTTTACTACCTGTCAGGCTGGGATTCCATAGATAATACAGCAGGTAACAGGCCAGTTCCATGGATGAAACACAGTTTTTGTTCCATACTAGTTAGCTTATAAATTAAATGAAATTTTTGGCATGGTATTTTATTTATTTTACTACCGGGTAGGAAGGAAGACAGTTTTTATTGAATGTATACAACAATCATAAAAAGTAATTTAGAGGCACTTTGCATAATATTCAACCACTGTTTTTAGCAATTTGTAGATAAAGATGAATATGTCATTTCCCCCCTACTTAATCATTTTCTTATGTTTACCTGACAATTTATTAGCTTATAATTTGTAGTAATAATTTTCATTGTATTTTTATGTTCTGAATTCTGTGGGGTCAGCTGGAATAAGATATCATTGAATGAGTGTTTCACTTCAGTTTATAAATTGTTAAACTGTGAAACTGTTGAATTGAGGTTAGAGCTAGATTAAGAAGAAATAAAAGGATTTTCCTTCCTGGCCATTAAAAATAGAACATTAACCACAATAAAATTAGTTCAGATCATTTTTGATAATTGTTGTTTTCCTGATGTTGGTTTAAGCAGTCTATTTTACAAAATTGCCTTCTTCTATATGAAGTGTCCTGAAAATCCAGACAGGATCCCTTGGGTACATCCTGACAGATGTGTGTCTGCCCATGGGTCAAGGTCAGCCTTAATGAGAATCCTGTATCCATGAGGCTGTTTAAGAACCTGGTTCTTTCTTTCTTGACTGAGGCCTTTCTGGTGTTTCCTCAGAAAACTTACTTTTTGATCGGTAGCTCATAGCATGGACCCTTTGTTAGTGGTGAGAGAAAAGTGGAAATCACCTGTGGGTAGGAGGACGGCATGGCTCCGGTTAATTTGTTATATTAACCAACTCTATCATGAAACCGAGTGAATTCCCCTATTCATGGATAACGTAATCATTTCATAACGTTCCACCACTGATTGCCTTGAGAATAAGAATGTGTTACGAACAGGACTTTGTCAGATCCCTAGGGTCCTCTAGTTAATTTATCTCATCAGTTATATGTTATAATTGTCACCAATTGATAAGTATATCTTTTTTTTTTTTTTAAAAAAGGATTGATTTTGTTAATTATCATGGCAAGTACCACACCTTCCATGCTGGCAGGATGAATGAGTGTGTACATGAGTGGGCTGGCACACAGATAGGTATACAACCACCTTTTTCCTGTGTGACCTTGGGCAAGTTACATCGTTTTGTAATGTAGCTTCTTCATTTTTAAAAGAGATTAATAACACCCATTATATGGTTGTCGTAAAGATTAAATGGGCTGATAATCTTAAAACTCTAAACATCTGTCTGAAATGCAATAAGTAGTCAGCACGTTTCAGCTATCGTTATTAAATTACCCTTCATGGTATAAAAGTGATTCAGGGTAAAAAAAATGTCACTCTCACCTTTCCACTGCGAAGATTGTTTCATCGGTAAGCTGGTAGTGGTCTGCCCTGAGGGGTGGTCCTCATGAAATCTGAAAATTCTCCTGTAATGTTTATAAATGTGAAAGGGAGGGTTTATTTTTGGTGTCTGTGTCACAGGCGCATGGCTGTGGGGGCTGACTGAAATGCACTATTGAGATGTATCTTTAGAGGACAGAAAGCAATGATTTGAAGGTTGTGCTTATTATAATAGTTAAGTCTTTTTTAATGCCATTTATTTCACAAAATATCCTGCTTGCTTTCTTCCAGTTCTGGGATTACCGCCAGCCTCGGAAATACCTCAATATTCTCCCCTGCCAGGTGCCTGTCTGGAAGGCCAGATACACTGTGAGTGTGACACCTGCCTGGTGGTAGGAACCTTCCATCTCCGTGTTCCAGACACAAGAGACCAAGGGCTGTTTTCTTTGCAAGGCAGTTTTCTCTGTCTTGATCTATGGGTGGGAAAGTGATGGTTATGATGACATAAAAGGTGTTATCCATTTAAAAATTTGCCCTTGGAATGTTGGGTAAGCATCTGTACCAGAATTGCTAACCATAGCCAGACTGAGAAGCTAAGCAGTGTGAACGCAGTCCCTGATGGCGGGGGTAGAGGGTGAGCTGGGAGCAGAGGGTTCAGAGGCTTGTGGTCAGTGGATTGTGTCAGAAAGAACTCTGGCTTTAGATTCAGAAGACCTGGGTTTTAGGCCCAATAATGCCTTTTAATTTTTTCCCTAGCTTTATTGAGATGTCATTGACGTATAACATTGTGTAGGTTCAAGGTCTACAGCATGGTGATTTGATACACTTACATATCACAAATGGATTACTATCCATAATGTTAGCTAACACCTCTATCGCCTCACTTAATTACCATTTCTTTCTTGTGAGGAGAACATTTAAGATCTAATCTCTTAGCAGCTTTTAAATATATATTACAGCATTATTAACTGTACTCACTATGCTGTACATTAGTTCCCCAGAACTTATTTATCTAATAACTGGAAGTTTGAACTCTGACTGACAGCTCCCCCATTTCCCCACCCCTTAGTCCCTGGTAACTGCCATCCTGCTCTGTTTCTGTGAGTTCAGCTTTTTTAGATTCCACATGTAAGTGATATCATACAGTATTTGTCTTTTTCTGATCTATTTCATTTAGCATAATGCCCTCAAGGTCCATCCATGTAGTGCTAAATGATGGGATTTCCTTCTTTCTCATGGCTGAATAATATTCCATTGTATATAGCAAATCTTTATCCATTTATCTGTTGATGGACACTTAGGTTATTGTCCTATTTTGGCTTTTGAGAATAATGCTGCAATGATTTATTTAATATTTGTATGCCCTTGGGCAAGCCACTTGATGTTTTTGAGCAGTGATTTTCTCCTCTAGAATCTGAATAATAATTTTCACTATGCCTTTCTTTTTCATTGTGGTAAAGTTCACCATTTTAAAGTATGAATTTTAACTCAATGGCATTTAGTAACATGCACAATGTGCCTTCCTTTTGAAAAATTGTATATGAAAATGCTTTATAAACCATAAAATGCTACGAATATAGGGGGCAGGCTATTATCAATCTTCCAACAAAATTTTCATTGCCGCATTGATGGCTGCTGATCAGAGGTAATGTATTTCTTTTAACGTCAGTTTGAAAGGGAGCACGGGAATGTATAAAGCTACCTTTGTATATTAGGCTGTCACCCTGGGGCATTGTAGAGCATGGAGGATAATTTGGGTATTAAGTGGCTTTTGCATTGGGGAACACTTGTCAAGGAATCAGCTACTGTTCTTATGAATTGAAATACTTCTCTGGATTAATATATTTGCTTAAAAAAAATAAATGGAGACATCTCAGGATGCTGCCAGGAGGGGAGGTGGAGATAAATGTGCTGTTAGGTAACACGGCAGTTTATTTCCTAAAGAACAGTGTCTAATTATCAATCAGACGGGCCCCTGAGCTACCTAGCAGGTTGGGGGTTGGTAAGTAAAACCTGTCAGACCTCAGGCTGGAAGGTTTTCCTTTGAACGGCTGTAGTATTTGGGGCAATGGGAAGGTTGTGCTTCGTGTAGATGGTGTGCCCCTGGTGCATTTCCGCGTGGCAGGAGTTATGCTTGCTGCTCTGGACTTGACCCCAGGGTGTCTTGCATGCTCACTCTGGGAAAGCACTCAGTAACTCTTAGAGGGAGATCAGGGAGAGGAGCTAGAATGTGAAACAGTATGTTCCAGTGTGCAACAGTCAGAGCCATTTGCTTATTTTAGAATATTTTAAAAGTTTTCAAAGTATTTGGCTCATCTTCATTTTTCTACTTATGGTAGTCCCTTCTAGAAGCAAAGAAAAAGTCAAAGAAAAACAAAAGAAAAGTAGAGGTGATAGTCAACTTATGGTATATGGAAAAATTTTCCCCAAATGGGTTAGAACCTTCTATCGTCCAATTTATTTTAGTTTAGAAAGAATTCTAGCTTTGGTAACTGAAGACTCAGCTAAATTCCCCTGGAATAATGACCTGCTTTTCCCTTTATTGCTGTAGCCTTTCAGCAATGGATTAGTGACTGTGATGGTTCCTCAACTTCGGAGGGAGAATAGTCTCCTCCTGTGGAACGTCTTTGACCTGAACACCCCAGTGCACACCTTTGTGGGCCACGATGATGTGGTGCTGGAGTTCCAGTGGAGGAAACAGAAGGAAGGTGAGTGGGAGAGAAGGCCACTGCCCAATCCCTTCTGAGCTCTGATCAACGGTGACTCCGGGGTTGCCTGGGATCCAGGGAGGACGGCGCACTGTAACAAGGCTGGGCTTTAGGGACGAGAGGGTCAGGGACACCACCACCTGTGATTGCAGATGGGTAAGGGGTGTGCGGGCTGCGGTTCTTCTTCCAAATTTCCTTCTCTTATGTTCAGCGTAGTCTCTTTCCTGTGTGGAAGAGGTCTGTAAGAAATTGATGGACTTGATGTTGGATCATTTTTAGGGTGGAAAAACTCTGGGGTCACTACCCTCAGAAGCTTCCAGCAGTTGTCCCTCGCCGTTCTGTTGATGAGGGAGACCCTAGGTCATCACTAGTACTGGCCACCACATAGTCCCTGTTCGCTTCACAAATACATACGTTCCATCCCCTTGAAGATAGGTTTGGCCAGATGGCTTGCTTTGATCATGAAACATGAACAGAAGTGATGACGCAGTCTCTTCTGGTTTGAAGAATTAACAGCCAGTGTGCTTATATGTTCTCACTGCCTCTGCCATGGCAACTGATGAAACTGCAGATAGAGCTGTTCTGGTCAAGAGTGAGGATGAGGTGGAGAGTGGAATGGCCAGGAAACCCTTGCTTTAAGCAGCTGAGATTTAGGGTTGTTTAGTACTGCAGCTCGATCAGCAAGCCCTCACTGATGCGGGATTCAGGAAACCCTCGGCCTCAGTTTCTCCACCGACTCACCATGCAAATTTAGTTGCAGCCTCTCTTTTCTTGAGATATCGTTGCCGTGCTCGCTAAATGTTCTACTCAACAGGAGTGTATTTCTCGTTCTTTCCCTATCATAGAAGGAAAGGCAGGCAGTGGAGTGCTGTGACTTGTCCAGAGCCCAGGAAAGTTCTCTGGTTGACCTGGGATTAGAGCAGATCTTACCCCAGCTCTTTTGTGACCCTCATAAACCTCTTCCAGGGTTGTTTTTCAAAGGGCTCTTTTGATCATCCTCTTAATTTTCCCATCTTTTATTTCCATAATCTCTCCTGCTTATAGGCACGTGAGGCTGCTTGGCCTCCATCCCATCAGTTTGCATGACTTTGGCTTTCAGCTTGTTCTCTTGCGTTTTGCCATAGTGAACAGATGATGTAGTTTCCCCAGAGTCTTTAGCAACACATTTTCAGTTATCTATGTCACCTTTAGGCTGGTAAGGTGAATTGCATAAATTCGGACTATCTAGCCAGTAGCAAAATTTTGAGTACAAGTTATAGGTTTAAGAAAAAAAATTTTTATGGTGAAATATATCATCTACTTAGAACATTGCACAAAATACATACAGTTTAACAAATTATAATAAAGTGAAAATCTGTGTACAAATTACAACCAAGGTCAAGAAAGAGAATAGTGCTAGAATCCCAGAAGCTTCGTGATCACAATCCCCTCTCCTTCCCCAGAAGTAAATACTATCCTCATGCTTGTGCTAGTGATTTCTGTTTTTCTTTTTAGTTTTACTAACCATTCACGCATTGCTCAAAATAGTTTAGGTGTGCTTGTTTTTGAACCTTTTATCAATGTAGTCATCCTGCATGTATTCTTGTGTTTTTATTTTAAATTTTACTGCCATGTCTTCATAGTCAGTTTTTATTGGAATATCTTAAGCTTTGGTTTTGTGTTTTGCTGTGATGCAGGAGCTCTCGGAGGTAGGAAGAAAGTCAGAATGTCATAGCCAAGAGAAGAAGGTGCTTCAGTAGGGAAGTGGCAGTCATTGGTTTCAGGCCTTGCTGAAGAGAAGAGCATTTATAGGAAGCCATAAGAGAGGTGTTCCAAAAGCAGATTGAGGGTAGAAGCCAGATTGTAAAGTCGCTAACCAGAGGCAGCAGGAACTGGTTTTGTGAATGAGGTTGCTTTCAAAGGCAGGGAGGAGGCTAGGTTGATGGGCAGAGGCTGCTGCCCCTTCTGTTTGAAGGCAAGGAGAATATGCAAGAAAGGGGGTAAGTATGTAGGGAAGCAAAGGCCGTTTGAAAATGAGATGGACTAGGGCTGAAGGTAAAGGTAGAGGAGTTGGGTTTAGAAAGGAATTAGGCATAACTTTTCCTCAAAGTCAAGGACGTGAAAAGAGGCCAGATGGGGAGTCAGAAAATTGTTGACATGAACATGAGTCTCATAACAGCTTCTGCCTTATTAGGTATGGAACTTATAACAGGAACTCATAACAGGCAGTAGTTCAGTATCGCTTTTGTCTTAGTTGGTGTGCACAGGGATATATTAAAACACTGATTGAAGGCAGTGACACAGTGAAGAAACTTTTGTCTCTCAGTCACTCTTATTAGCTTCAACAGACCATGTCCTCTGTTGATTCAGTTTCCCCATCTGTAAAACAAGGGAATTAGATGAAATTACTTTTAAATTCTTTGCTTTCTGAAGATGGCCATGAAGGAGATTTTAGATACTATATAATTACCCAGAAATGTCTTGATCTTTTATAAAGCTCTTTTATAAAGCATTCTGAACCCTTCCAGAATAATTGCCCTCTGACCAGACCTAATATGTGAAAATATATTTCAGTCAGCTCAGAACATTGAATATTGATTATTCATTTTATAAAGAGATGCATGCATCTCTTTACCAAAAAATTCTTTTCAACAGTAAGATGTCATGATGCATTTAAAGCAATTCATTTTACAAAAATTGTATTCTTCCCCAGCTCTTCTGGAGCATATAAAAGAAGAACATTTGTGGAGGTGAAAGTTTAATGTGACATTAAACCCCAGCATCACTCTTCACCTGCTAATTTGCCAGTTATTATTTCACTTCATTTAAGTTTCTGCTCAAATGTGACTTCCTCAGGGAGTCCTGTCTAAAAATAGCTCTCCTATCAGTCTCTGTCCTCTAAGCCTGTGTTATTTTTTATAACACTGTCACTACTGAATATTTTATTACATATTTGTTTGTCTATTTCCACCATTGGAATATGAGATCTTTAAAAACAGATTATTGTATTCGTGCTATAGTCCTAGCGCCTAGAACAGTACCTTGCATATAGGAGATGTTCAATAAATATTTGTTGAATGGATTGATGAATGAATGAATGAATCGTACTCCATTGCAACGTGTAGCAAAATTGATGTTGAAGCCAAAAATTTTCCAGGGTATTTATTTGGTGATTTCTAGGGTCCAAGGACTACCAACTGGTTACGTGGTCACGGGATCAGACCTTGAGAATGTGGCGGGTGGATTCCCAGATGCAGAGGGTACGTATTCATTGCTATTGTGGAGGACTGTAACTGGATGCACTAGAAATTTTAGAAAAATACACGATTTTGCATTTATGAAAGTTAGAGGATACATGATAGAAACATTAAATACATACTTGCCGGTTGCCAAGTGGCTCACATATGCCACACTGAAGCTTTGAGGTCTTCAAGAGCCAATTTTGGTTTTCAGCACTTGAGGGCTGAAAAACCTCTGAATGTCTGTTTTTCTCTTGACCTGGTATAAGAGGGTGTGGTAGCATACCGAACAAGTGGCTGTGGGCTTCATTTTATTCTCTCCTTTTAAATGGTTTAGGAAGTCTAAGTTTTTCTGCAGTGTTCAGAGCCTTCTACATCCATCAGTGACACTAGTTCTATGAAGCCTTTTCCAGCTTTTGCCCCATAGATGGCATGTTTCTTATATGAACCACAGTGGTACCTGGTATGAACTGCTAATTGGTACTCGCTTTGCTCTGTGTCATCACAGGGTTCTGTATTCTAATTTGGTGGCTACATTTCTTGAAGGCTGGAACCATGTTTTACTTGTATTGATGTCCCCACAGTGCTCTGTACAGAGTGGATAGAAAATGCTGGGTAAAATTTGCAGCACTGTTTAGTACTAAGTCACTCCTGAGTATTTTAGTCAATTATTATAATCTTACTGCCTTTCAAATTTGTTTTTTTCCAAAGAGTAACATTTGTTCCAAATGCTTTGAAGGTTATGATATTTTTGGTTTGGGGTTAGCTGGATAACTCCATCAAGGCTTGGAATTTAAAATAATGTTTTCTGAGGCTTTACATAAACTATGGACAGGATGAAGAATTTCCAGAGTGGAGTAATACTCTATTCTCCTGACTATAGGGAGAGTTGGTGATGGGTAAAGCCTATTTTGATTGCATCAGTTTTTGGCCAACATCTCTCTCCTTTGTGATTCCCATTTTTAAATTAGAATTCTAACCAAACATGATGATCATTTCCACTGACTTCTCTAGACCTAGATCTTCTAACCTTTCTTGCAGCTTTGTGCAAATGACATATTAGATGGCGTTGATGAGTTCATCGAGAGTATTTCTCTTCTGCCGGAACCAGAGAAAATTCTTCACACTCAAGACACAGATCACCAGCACAGCTTAAGCCATGGGGAGGAAGAAGGTAATCGATCAAACTGGTGTTTTAGGTGAGGTGCCCCTCTGCGCTTTTCGGAGTTGTAGAAACTACCCCACAACTGCTCTCTGACTCAATTTCAAAATGTTTGCCAACAACTGAACATTCCTCTCCTGCTAGTCTTAAAGGAAGACCCCCCGAGCAGTCTTCTGGAAGAGAAGAAGTCAGATCAACCGGGACTGCCTCAGACTCTGCAGCAGGAGTTTTCTCTGATCAATGTGCAGATCCGGAACGTCAACGTGGAGGTACTCGGGGTTAATGAACCATCTTTCATGCTTGCGGATGGCAGTTGATGCGAGAGGGGACTGTTTCAGCTATGAATTTGGTTAGCAAATATCTTTGCTGCCCTAATAAGTCTCTCTGCTTGCTTTTTTATTTCCTAGATTTTCTAAAGAAATAAGTACTTTACAAATCCAGGTTTTTTTCTTAACCATATTATGTTCTCATAAGATGAACTAAGGGTTAAACCAGTGCTCATGTGTCTTAAATCTTAGATGCTCCAACACCTTGTTTTACTATATGTAAAAATACTTGGTTCCTCGAAGGCTTAGTGATTTGGCAAGTTAACTGGTGAAGTTAATGGCGAAGTTAGTGGCAGAGCTGAGTTTGGAAGCTAAACCTCCAGACTCCAGGGCTTTGCTATATGATCTTCCCTTAAAGCTGGTCATGTCCTTGGTGATTTAGATTCAGTGTAATAAGATGACCAAGTCTCCTTGTTCACTTCACACATAGAGAGATTTACTCTTTTCCTTTGGGCAAGTATGGAAATTCTTTGCTTCAGAGAATTGAGTCTCTCTCTATAAAGGAGTTTAAAGACTTGATTCGTTTTTCTTTTGCCCAGATGCAGTGAATAGGAGGCATGGGTATATACACTTACACAATTATCTCATTTGGCATTTAAAACAGCACTATAGTAAGTGCTTTTATCCCCACTTTATGGATGAGGAAATGTAGACACTAAGAGGTAAAGTGATATCTGAGGTCAGTAATCCTTTGAGGGAAGAGATAATATTTGAATCCTAGTCTCCAAATTCCCTGCGTGTGCTTCTTTTCACTGTACTCCAGGAATCTTCTGTAGTTGGCATCACAAGAAATCCAAAGAGATAAAATATCTTTGATTAATTGGTTCTGTCAACTCAGGTTATACCCCTTTGTCCCCATTGAAACTGTGGATACCAGTGATCTAGTTTAAGAAGGAGATCTTGATTCCATTTCTAGGAGTGCCTTCTAAAAATTGTTGAGATATAATTCACATACCATAATTTACTTTTTTAAAGTGTGCAATTTAGTGGTTATTAGTATATTAACAAAGTTGTGCATCCATCACCCCATCACTACTGTTTACTTCCAGGATCTTTTCATCATCCCAAGAGAAACCCTATATCCATTAGCATCACTCCCCATTTCCCTCTCTTCCTAGCCTCTGGAAACCACTAATCCACTTTGCGTCTCTGAATTTTCCTAGGAGAACTTGTTAACTTGTCAGGTATTTAACTTTTTTCCTGCTTTATTTTTTCTTGTCAAAATAAATAAAACAAGTTTCAGTCTACCTCACAGTTTTTGGATGAAGCTTTTTTTAAGTCAAAATACTTTGAACTTATTAAATCAGTGCTAAAATTAAAAATCTGTTTTAAATGAGTTGTCTAAATCTTCCAAATTCATTTATCTTTGGAGATTTGCCCTTCATCTTTGGAGATTCCAGGAACTGAGAGCATTCAGTCCACATGTACCTAAGGGTTCCCTGTGGTTTGTCTCGAGCAGCTGACAGTGTGTCCTTTGCAGATGGATGCTGCGGATCGGAGCTGCACAGTGTCCGTGCACTGTAGCAACCATCGCGTCAAGATGCTGGTGAAGTTCCCTGCTCAGTACCCAAACAATGCCGCGCCTTCCTTCCAGTTTATCAACCCCACAACCATCACATCCACAATGAAAGCTAAGCTGCTAAAGGTGGGGATCTGCGTTCACATGTTCTTCTTGATGTTCTAAGAGGAGAGCTCTGCTCATGCGCTTGAGTGTCTGAGCTGCGTAGTGAAGTTGAATGAAAACTCTGATAAGATGCGGAAGTCACCGTCCTTACACACTGCAGTGTTAGCACTTGCTGTTCATTTTGTGTAGAAAACATTAGAGCAGTGGTTCTTGACCTTTTTTGTTCGTGGATCCCCTTTGAAAGTCTAATGAAAACTGTGGACCCTTTCCAGAAAAATTTATGCAATGTTGCATATAATTTCAGAAATATTGCTTATGAATAATGTGCACTTCTATAGCTGCATGTGATCTGCTCACAGCTCTCTTTAAAGCTATGTATTAATCTCAGGTTAAGAGCCCTGCAACATAATTTCATTTATCTGGAAACAATAGGCAAGATATATTCTGAAGCTAAAAGGTACTTTTAGAAAAAAAAGGTATGTAAGGTTATTTAAAAAATCCATTCCATAAAGAGAGACGGTGCCTTTCTAGAGTGAGGCCGACTGGCTGCACAGGTGAGTGTGGGAGAGGATGGCGGTGCCTGCGTGCAGGTGGTGCGTCCAGGCATTTGGTCTTCGCCCCTACAGGTTCAGAAGCTTGATTTGTCACTTTATGTAGAACTAATCAGCCAGAATCCTCATGAAAAAGCCCCATGAGCCATGTATGATGCGCTTTTTCCAGTGCGAGCAGTGTCACGTGTGAAGTAATGTCAGTGTCTTGATGAAACCAAGTCAACCTGAGTGCTGTTCACCTTTGCCTAGTTTCATATGTGATTCATCTCGGCGTATGATCTGTAACCAAGAAATTTTTCAAGTGTCGTAAGGCTCTCTGAGATGCTAATTACTCAGATTTTGTGGCATTTGGAATTTGAATATTTCATTGTCTTATTTGACCATACAAAAAAGATAGATTCTTCTACTGCTATAAAAATTATAGAATAAGAAAATATCTTTAAATGTCCAATTCAGTGCTGTCCGATAGAAATATAATGCAGGACACATAAATCTTTAAATTTCTAGTAGCCACACTAAAAAAAAATAATAAAAGTAGCAAGTAAATTAATTTTAACATTTTTTAAATCTAGTACATCCAAAGTGTTATATCAACATGTAACCAATATGAAAATTAAAGTTATTGAGATAGTTTATATTCTTTTAGTTTTGTACTAAGTCTTCAACATTCAGTATGAATTTAACACTTAGATCACATCTCAGTTCAGACCACCGCACTTCACGTGCTCCGTATCTGCATGTGGGCAATGGCTTCCGCGTTAAACAGCACAGACACAATTTACATGCCTGATCTTCAGTATGTGTACGTCAGTTTACATCTACAACATGTACCTTAAAATGTTGAGATTTACATTTTTAAAGAACCAAAAAAAGGATACATTATAATTTTCACTAAAGTGAAATCTGTTACCCCTGGCTTGTATGTGAGCAATTTCCAGTTCAGCCCAGTGGGTGTTACTTGTGAGTTACTGAGATTTCTCCTAGGGGGTGGGGGTAGGGTAAGGAGTGAGGAAAGGAGTAGAATTCACTGTAAATAAAGAATAGTCGTTCCATTACTGGAAACGTGGCCTCTCAAACCCAGCGTGTGTGCCTGCCCTGGCTAAGGAAAAGGTGTCCTAAAGTGGGCTCAGAAATGAACCTTCTCTCTGAGCCCCTAGAGGAGGTGGGAAGTAGGATGTCGTGTTGAAAGTCTCAGGCCCAGCCGTGCTCCAGTCTCTCTGCATCTTCACCTGTTCCTGAATAAGCAAATCAGGAGGAAGAATGTCGCCATTCTTGACTGTATTTTGTGCCTTTTCCAGATCCTGAAAGACACTTCTCTGCAAAAAGTGAAACGCAACCAGAGTTGCCTAGAGCCCTGCCTGCGCCAGCTGGTCTCCTGCCTTGAGTCTTTTGTGGTGAGATTCTTGTACTAGCTATGCTTCGATTTTTTTTTTTTTTAATTTCTTCCTCCCTAAACTCCTGGGCACCTTGATTTTGTTATAATGTGTTTTTATTTTGTAGTTGAGCTTTAAGACAGGTTGTGGTTTTCAGTCTGTTTGGTTTTTATATTTCAGAACCAAGAAGACAGCGCATCCAGCAACCCCTTTGCACTCCCAAACTCTGTTACTCCACCCTTACCCACGTTTGCCCGGGTAACCACTGCCTACGGGTCATACCAGGATGCCAATATTCCTTTTCCTAGGACCTCGGGGGCCAGGTTCTGTGGTGCAGGTTGGTCTCTTTTTGGGTCTCTGATTCTAGATTTTGAGAGAGATCAGCTAAGAGTGTCACAAAGTCTATATGAAAATCTCCATCAGACAGTTTTCCTTTTTTATTTCTTGAGAACTGAGAAGAACTTATGCAGTAGTGTTGTATGGTATGATGCCGAATTGGTGTCTATGGACATAATTCTAAGAATGTTCACTGGAATAACAGTCTGGATGAGCATGATTTTGAGTTACTCAGAGCCCCGATTTCTCAACAGGGGCAGGTACCCTAGCTGGGAAATATGAAGTACCTGTGAAGACTTTTTCTAAACCACATATATCCAGTATCTCCTGGATCCTGGAGATTCTGATGTTTGTTCTTAAGTGTGGCTGAAATCGTGAGCCTTTGCACCTCATGAAAATGTGTTGTACCCTTCAGGTATATTGAGATAGACAAAAGATTGACAATGCTGCCTTAGGATTGATTTCCCATGTCCAGCTCATTGACCTTGATGTGCACACATGATGTCTCCTTTGTCAGGGTATCTGGTGTATTTCACAAGGCCTATGACGATGCATCGAGCAGTGTCTCCGACAGAACCTACACCAAGGTGAGTCAGAGATTCAGGCGTAAGCTGCATTCATGGGCCAGAAGTGGGCAGGCATCTGGGAATGACCACTGAAAACTCAATCCAGACTCTGGATAATTTGTTTTAGTCTTTCGGTAAACATCCACTTAAAGATTTATTTGAGAAAAATCAGGTTAATTAAATTGTAACTAGGCGAGATTTCTACTGTCAAGTTACTACCAACGCATTAGAAGGAGTAGCTTGATACAATCTGTTGTCAAAACAAGACAAATTCCTTTTTACTGTGCTCTTCCCCTATTGCTGAAGCGTTATTTGAACATTCAATAAAACTAGGTAAATAATAAGAGATCATCTGTCATCCCATAACACTAATATGCCACTTCTAACATCACTACAATATGTTTAACTTTTTAAAATGAACATAAATAGTATGTTGAAAAAACTCAAACACTAAGGAAGTTCTAAATTAAAATATGAAAGTTCTTCCTTTTTATGTCTCGTGAAGAGCCACTGTTCACAATTTAATGTGTTTTCCGTTTAGTCTTCATTATTTTTGTTTTTTTGTTTTTTTTTTTGTTATTGTTTGTTTTTCAAGAGGCTGTCTAGTGTAGCAAATGAGAATATGGGCTTCAGAGCCAGACTGCTGCGTCCAGATCTCGGCCCTGCTGTCGTCTGACCTTAGGACTGTGCTTTAGTTTCCTCAGCAATAACCCAGGGAATCTAAGGGCCTCTATCTCCTTGAGCTGCCGTGAAGATTAAATGAGTTTGTCTCTGAAAAGCATTTAGAACGCTTCCCGGCACAGTGCTTCCTCTTACTGCCACTGTTTTTTATTAAGTTTTTATTGACAGTTCTATTGAGATTTAATTCCCATAGTATACAGTTGACTCATTTAAAGTGTGTAAGTTCAATGGCTTTTAGTATATTAACAGATATGCGCAGTTATCAATACAGTCAATTCTAGAACACTGTCATTGCCCCAAAGAGAAACCTTACATTGCTTGGCCGTCACCCCCTCCTCCAAGTTCCCTATTCCTTCAGCCCTGGGAAAAACTAAGCTACTTTCTGTCTATAAATTTCCCTGTTCTGTACACTTCATATAAATGGAATCATATAGTATGTGGTCCTTTGTGACTGGCTTCTTTCACTTGGTGTAATGTTTTTAGGCTTATACATATTGTAGCATGTATTGAAACTTTATTTTTTATTGCCAAATACTGTTCTATCTCACACACACACACACACACACACACGCACCATTTTATTTATTTATTAGTCAATGGACATTTGGGTTATTTCCACTTTTTAGCTATTATGAATAATGCTGCTATGAACAATTGTGTACAAGTTTTTTGTGTGGACATATATTTTCATTTTTCTTGGATATATACCTAAGAGTGGAATCGCTCAATCATACTGTAAAATTTTTTTCTTAGTAAACTTTATCTTTTATAGCAATTTTAGGTTCCTAACAAAATTGGGTGGGTAGTATAGAGTTCTCATATTCCCCAGCCCCCACATACATACAACCTCTCCCAAATTATTGTTGTTGTTGTTGTTGTTTTTTAATTTAAACATTAGTTATGTACCACAGACTTCTGGTTCTGCAGTATAGTGACTAAGATAACTTGGAAACCCTCCTGCTACAAACACCGTATATATCGTTGTAATAGAATTTGTATACTTGTGAACGAATAGCTGAGCTAACAGGAAGGAGAGAGATTGAACCACGTATGTGAGCAGGCACTACTGCAGTCCTGGGAGTTTGGCAGTCTCTGCCGTGACCCAGGCAGATGAGACCTAGGTCCCACAAGAATTGGGAGTTAAGTGCCAGAGACCTGATATTATAACAGGTCCCTTATTTGAAAAGGTTGGGATAGAAAACAATCACCTACTCTCAAAGGGAAATAAGAATATATCTGGACTTCAGATCAGAGGGAAAAATGTTCCTATAGAATAACAGTATTTTTTTTGAGGTATAATTTATAACACACAAGTGTGAAATGTATATCTTGATGATCAGCGCCCAGATTAAGATACAGAGAACATTGGCCTCACCCCAAAAGTTTCCTGGTCCCTTTACCCAGAGGAAACCAGTCCTCTGACTTCCGTCATTGAACTTCATCTAAATAGAATCATGCAGTCTGTAGTATTTTATGTCTAGCATATTTTACTAAACTTAATGTTTTTTAAAATTAATTTACATTGTTGCATCTATCAATAGTTCTATTGTATGAAAATAATAGCTTTTTTATTCATACTCCTATTGATAGACATTAGGATAATTTTCAGTTTGGGGCTATTATATGTAGACCTACACGTACAAGTCTTTTTATGAACATGTGTATTAATTTCTCTACCCAAGGAATCGAATCCCTGGGTCATAGCATAGGTATAAGTTTAATTTTATTAGAATTGCCAAAAATTCTCTCCCCAGTGGTTGTGTCATTTTACACTCTTTACCAGCAGTGTTTCAGAATTCTGGTTGCTCTACATCTTCTTTAAAAAGTAATGTTCAAGCTTTTCAGCTTTAGCCATTTGGTGGGTGTGTAATATCATCTCATTGTGGCTTTAATTTGCACTTCCATAATGAAGACTAATGATATTGAGCCACTTTAGTGTGCTACCTGACCATTTGGGTATTTTCTTTTGTGATGTACCTGTTCAAGTATTTTGCCCATTTTTTTTTGGACCGTGTTTCTTATTATTTATTTGTGGCAGTTTTTTATTCTGGTTGCACATCCTTTGCTAGATGTATGTATTGATTTCCTTCTAATCTGTGGCTTTTCTTTCTCCTTTTTTAGTGACTTTTTTGATAAATAGCAGTTTTAAATTTTGATGCAGTCCAGTTTACCACTTTTTGTATTTTATACTTAGCACTCTCTTTGCCTACTCCAGGTCATGAAAATATTCTGTGTTTTCTTTACTAAATTCCTTAATTAAGGTCTATAATCAATCTCAAATTAATTTTTGCGTATCATGTGAGGTAGGGGATCGAAGTTTATTTTTTTCAGTAGAGATATATAGTTGTTCCAGCACCATTTATGGAAAAGATTTTCTTTTTCTCATTGAATTTGCATTGATATCTTTGTTGAAAATCAATTGAGCATACGTTTGTGGATCTATTTCTAGACTATTTTTTCCTTTGATATATTGGTCCCTCCTTATGCCAACGGTACACTCTTAATGTAGCTTTATTTAGTAAGTCGTCCAATCTGGTAGTCTAGGTCTTCCCATTTTATTATTCTTATTCAGGTTTGTGTTGACAGCTAACTAGGTCTTTTGCATTTCTGTAAAATATGAAATCAACTTATTGGTTTCTGTAATAAAGCTCATATTTTGATTAGAATTGTATTGACTGTAGATCAATTTTTCAGAAAATTGGTATCTTAACAATATGGAATCTTTGAATCCACTAACATGATATAGTTCTCTGTTATTTTGGGTCTTTAATTTCTCTCAGTGATAGTTTGTATTTTCAATGTGTATTTTTTTTTTATTAAATTTGTTTCTAGGTACTTGATGTGTTTTGATGCTATTCTAAATGAAATTTTTAAAATGTTTATTTACCAAATGTATGTTTATAATGTATAGAAATATAGTAGATTTCTGTAAATTGATGTATCTAAATTCACTTATTAGTTTTAGCAGTTTGTAGATTTTTTTGAATTTTCTATGTATATAATCATAGAAACATTCTCTGCTTCTGCAGACAAAGCACTTTTCAATTCTAAAGGTTCTCTTTGTTTCTTTTTTTTGAGTTTCCGTTTTCCTCCCCATTTTATTCATCTTTTCCTCTTGGTTTCATCAAGTGCCAAGAACAGCACTACTTAGTAATATGGAAAGACCGACACCAGTATGGATAATTCTGCATTTTCAACCGCAGATCTCTCTCAGCCTTGTCTGCTTATCACACTGGCTTGATTGCGCCAATGAAGATCCGCACAGAGGCCCCAGGGAACCTTCGTCTGTACAGTGGGAGCCCCACGCGCAGCGAGAAGGAGCAGGTCTCCATCAGCTCCTTCTACTACAAGGAGCGGGTAAGCAGCAGACCCACGGCCTGCGATTCTTCTCCCTTCCCTGGATTCCCGTTTTTTGTGTCCCTTTCCTGCCACACACAGCAGCTCAATTAGTAATCTCCTAAAGGCTTTCCCTCTGACAATTAGTTTTTTCAGGAAAGTCTATTGCTTTGTGCCTTTTTGTTGGTTTTAACTACTGTAAATTGTATGTGTGTGTGGGGAGGCAGGGGATGAGTTCTTACAATCCATAGTCTTTCCTCATTTAATCCAATCCTTATAATCCCCATTCACTAAGTTGATTTTCATTCTTTTAGCTAGAATAATTTACCTTCAGATGTCCTTGGTATTCTGATGTTTGTCAAAAAATTGATGGGTGTTAACAGAGGCTTAGAATCTTGATATATCTAGAATTTCAGAGTTCTGAGAAGTTTTAAAGTTGATCTCTAAAACATTTTATACTTTTCCTAACTCTACACTGAAGTACGCATTTGAATGGACCAGTTTATATAAAAATCACCTGAACCTGTCCTTATGTTCCTGGGTTCTTAAGGAACTCATCATTTCTAAAGTAGCTATTAAGCTGTCAGAAGTCTTGGTGACGACAATGAAGAGAGTGTTGGCAGAGCGTAGGAAGGATTCTGAGAACTCTTTCTTGTCAGATTGAGAGTCTGGCTTAAACCGGCTTTTAACTGACATGATGTTTTAAACAGGGCTACCACCAAGCTACCACAAACTCAGTCCCTAGGGATTCTTTGTTGTTGTCCCCCACTAACTGAGAAATGATTGACTATAATTAAATTTAAAAAATTGAATCATTAAAAAAAAATTGCTAGCAAGCGTTCGAGGTATCTTTACCTAGATCGCAGTATTGTGTCTAACATTCTTCACAGTGCTCGTTGGCCATCTCTGACTTTGTCTGGTTTTCGGATTGTATGTGACTGAAAGAGTGGCAGCAACTGACGCTTGAGAAAGGACCAGTCTTGAGAGAAACCATTTAGTCAAGTAGGGGAAATGATTTTTAGTTCCCGTCTTCATACTCTGATGGAATTCTCTCCCCTACACCCCATCCAACTATCATAAACTTTCTTGAAACACGTATATCTTCCCAAGTCCTTTACGTTCAAAAATTCTTTTTCTTCTTCTACAAGCTAGCAGGTAACTTAGATTAGATGATTTGATAAACTGGTTGGAAGTAAGGCATTTTCTTATTGACAGACCAGCCAAACAAACTCATTGTTGGATAAGTGTGGGAATTTTCTTTAGGCCGAGGAGATCTTATAATCGATGAGGCAGTTCTGAATTATCTTTGAATCGTGTCATGCGCTATTCATGCTTGGGTTTGAATTGGGCACAATACATGGGCTAGCACTTTTGGGTTGTGGTAGTGTGTAAAGGCCATGTCTAGTTAAAATAACACCTGTCCCAAGGTGGGACCTCTCCTAATGCAGAAGCATTCGTAAAGCCTACATTCATGTGTTTGGTGGTCTGGCCTCTTACTGTAAACACTGTAATCATAAAAAGGGGCTGAAGGAAGGATTGTGATATTTTGTTTAGGGGTGGTTCCCATTGTGTTACTTCTCCTCAGAGAATGGACTATGATAAATAGTCCCTAAGGAAGACAAAGTAAGTAGTCTTTGAGTTTTATTCCAGATAGTGATCATGTAAAATGAGGGAGATGCTTTTTTTTTTTTTTGTCATTTGACATAAAACTTTTGTATTGTTGTATAAGTACAGAAAAGTTCACAAATCACGAGCATGTAATTCAGTGAATTCACAGCCATATTGGCCAAGAAACAGAACATTACAACAGCTCTTAGAAGTCCTGGGGAAGAGAGGCATGCTTCAGTGGATGACATGTAGTAATTAGTAGGTTAAATCATATGAAATTGGTGATATTTGACTATTTTTGACCTTAAAGAAAAGTTTCATGTGGTTCAACCTAAGAAGTTAAAATGAGTAAGTCAGTTTTTTTGTGATGAGTCTCAAATAAATTCATTTCTCATTGAAATTCATGTCCATCTCATTTACATGGGGCAAATAGGGAGGATTAAAGAATTGAAATATGGCCATGATATTGGTTTTATTTTGGTCTTACCTTGCTCTTGGAGGGAATACAGTATTGTCCCTCAAGGAGTATTTTCTGATTATCAGATGTCTAGTTTCACATGTCAAATAATATCACTTTCATTACTTTTATTCTGGAAATGATTCCAGTTTGCTAAATTTCTCTGTGCTTAAGTCTTCATTTTCAGATCAGATTTTTCTCCTACATATTTCTATTCTCTTTTAGATTTCTACCGCTAAGATCTTTGAGTAAGAATAAAGGAAAATAATATAACTGCATTAAAGGACAACAATGAAGGAATTAAAACATATTTTGAAGATTACAAAAAAGTCTTTATAGAGCCATTGAGGGATTATTGTTCATTTCTCTTGTTTTTGTGTGTTTTTAACCTACCCTACTTAGGCCATGTAGTTATATTCAGCCAAACGTTCTCCAGATGGAATTCCGAGGTTTGTTCCTGAAAATTAAAAAAAAAAAAAAAGTGAGACAGCTAAAAAACCATCATAGGAAGTCAGAAAGCACAGAGAGATGCTAACATTCATTTGGTAACTGGATCAGCTATTAATAGTTGATGAAATGTTGCTTATTCCAAGGGTAAATTGGAAGGCCTAGAACTTCTGAGAAACATTAGGCATTACCCTATAAACATTTAAACAGTTTGCAACCTCCCACGTTTGCTTCAGTTTGTTACCAAAATAACTCTAATGTAAATAACTGGGGAGGTCTTGAAGTTGCTAGAATAATTTCTGATTTCCATAAACAGTGTTGATGCTCCCAGTTTCACACTGTTACTTATGACGTCAGCGAGAGTGCCCTCGAGAGTGTTATGTCCTCAGCCCTAGCTCCCTCTCCGCTGCATTTCTCTGGGCCTCTCCTTTCCCCATGGCCTCACTCTCAAAATAATCCTGTCGTCCCAAGGTCAAGGCTTCCAATTTCCCCAGTGCCCTACAGCCACACACCAAAAAAAAAAAAAAGTAGTATTGAGGCAATTGAAGAACTTCTGTTTTAGGAGTGAGAAGCTTCTCGCATGAACGTGGGCTCCTGGAGGGAAAGCCGAGGTCCACCAGTTTCTCTACTCGGGCTCTGATCTTAATGCTCGTTGGAGAACCACAGACCTCCATCGTAGTGCCTTTGTCGGAGCGGTGTGCCCTTAGCCTCCATACATGTTGAAATGTGCTACGGCTGAAGGGCAATGACGTTGGAGCTGCATTTGGAGTGTGACAGGTTGGGCGGGAGGTGAGGGAAGCCACACTGCTGTGCTTAGGTCCAGATTTTTTACTCATTTCAATCCCGATTTTTCAGCATGTTATGGTATCTTTTAATCCATCAAGTTGTGGGAAGCTTTCATTTTATTCTATATTTTTCCCTTTTAATTTTCTTGGTGTTTTTCTTCCCTCCTCCTGGGTGTAACGTTTTCACACACAGATGTCTCCTCGCTCTGCCCGGCGACGTTGGTCCATACAAGCAATTAACGACTTCCCGGTACTGTGCGCTGTGCAAATGCTCTCCTTGACTAATCCTGTCTCTGCCCAAAGGCCCAAGAATAAAATGCCACCTGCCTGGCTTTGAGGAACCTGCAATGACAGGCTGGCTGGGTTTCAGAACTAGCAACACTAAATTTCACTCTTGGGAGTCAGGCACCTAGGGCGGCCACCTTGTTCCATCACAGTTTCAAACGAGTGAACACTGATACTATTAAAGATTGTGAATGGACTTCTTTGAAAAGGGAGCTTAACACAGGGTTTCTTGGAAAGAACCCCGATTGTAAGCCTTTAGTTCACCTGATTTCATTTGGAGTGTTTTTATAATTCCATAGAACTTTCAAAAGCCTACCTTTGGCATAGGGGGAAGCAGAGGAAGATATAAGAGGCTTACACCATTTTGTCTGTTTTTATCGTCTTGGTCTAATTCAAAAAGGGAACTTCCCACCTGCTTCATGGCATGATGCATAAGCTAGCTTTTATCCTTTGGGAATTTTCTGGAACAAATTTTTTCCTTATCATTAATATTTTGCTTTGACAGTAAAACCTCCGCTATGAACATTCTCTCTTCCTTTTCTTTCTTTCTTACTCATTCCTATTGGCCATCTCTCCTCTTCTGTCTTCCTCTCCCACCTCTTCATGTTTCAGTGGTGCCACGGTGACCTCAGGCTGGTGCAAGGCAGCCTTGAGGCTTTAGCCTGAATTTCATTTGGTGTAAAAAAATATTTAGGGGAATAGTTCTATAGCCTTTTCATACAAAAACCAGTTGAAATCAGGAGCCCCGATTAACAAGCACCACTGCTGCCAACAGCTTGCAGGTGGAGCCGCGAGCATGGCCACCTTTTCTCAAAAAGCCTGTCCCAGCCAACCGACTGCTGAATTTCCACCGATTTTTCCAGCAGTCCCTGCTCCCACTGCTATTTAAATAGGAACGCATTTTGACTCACTGCCCACTCTGCTGATTATGCATTGTTGATGGGGTTGCTGCGAAGCAGTTGGTGGCTTATTCTTGGGCTGTTTTTACATTTAACCCATTTACTGGCATCGATGTTGCCTCCGATTGTAGCAGTAACATGGTGGTACAGTCGCAAGCTGGCTATTGGTTGTCATTCAGTGCTGTTTGCACCAATGCCTCCTTCCCTTCCCCTCCCACCCAACTCCTTTCTTCCCTGTCCTCTTTCCCGAAATTCCATGAACACCTTCTTGGTATGTTCAGAGGAGCATCCTGGTGCTCATTATGTGATAATTTGTCTGTCTTGCTTTGTCTCTCCCCTCAATCCTGCTCATGAAATCTCTGGGGAAGGGGCATTTTCTCTTGGTGGGGCATTGAGAAGACCGAAGAGAAGCTCAGAGTCCATTGCCTCTCAGAGGTACCGATTTACCTCACAGAAAAGGATCCATGTTTTAGCCTGTCAGAGTGGGACTGGAGCAATGCAGGTTTAGGGGGGCATGTGGGCCATAGTGCCCTCCCCTCACCTGGGAAGATCAGGGCCACACCTCAGCCTGGTGTGTCTTTTTTCTCTGTGTTGTCACTTGACAGTTGCATAGTAAGAGAGACTCCTAAAACCTGCAGCAAGATATTAGGGGAAAAGGAAGTCTTGGGGATGGACTATGAACTGTTTTTGTTGGCAAAGCTCTGGAAGAAACACCCTGAAAAATTATCCAGCAAGGATTTTGAATTTAACATGTCTTCATTTAGGCAGCTTTGTTTTATTTGAGTCCCCAGAGTAATTGGCTACTAGACAGGATTACTGAGGGACCCCTGTATCCTGGAGGGGAGATATTTCATATTTTAAAACCAACAAATTTTTAAGAACTATGTTTTGTGACCCCTTAAAGATTTTCGATAATGTTTTGCAGTTATTCCTTGCTGGATTAAACGAGCAAATAGTGCTATTCCATAATTGATTTTACATTTTGATTCTTGGTGGTAGCTATAATTAGTCACTTCTCTGACCTTGTGTTGGGGAACTTTTCCTATTATAGGCTCAAAGTCAGCTTAATGAGTTTCCATAAAACATCACCTGTACATCATCAATACAGACCAAAGAGAGAAGCACCTAGAAGCCTAGAGTCTCAAGAAGTTTACAAGGAAGGCCCAGGAAATATGGACTGTGATTTCCGTAATTCAGTGAAAGATAATTGCAGAAAGTTGTCCTAACACCGCCGTCTTTACATAGTCATCAGATACTTACTGATGCTTCACACTGGTTTGTTTCTACCAATCTCTCACCCGATCTCTAACCCAAGACTGCAAGTGGGGAAAGAGTCCTGAGGCATCTCTCTAGACTCTAAGGTGTCTTCTCTACGAATGCACCTAATCTTCACAGATCCAGAAAGGCGATGAAACGGTGTGAGGTACAGGCTCTTGAGCCGAGCCTGAAACACAGCATCTGAGTGTGAGCCTGGCGTGCCCCGTGTGGAGCCACGTAGCTGCAGATGTGACTTGCCCCTGATGGTCCTCAGCACACCGTCTGGCTCGGCAGAATGTAGCCATGGTGCTTGGCAGAGAAGTGACTTTAGAAGTGAATGATTGTAGATGATAGCGTGCTGGATAGGCCTCGCTAGAATCCGATGTTCATCTCCTTATGTGCAGAAATGGATCCATTGAAAAGTGGACCAAACTATTTACATAGTGAGTTAGTCAGGACTTAATTTTTTCCCTTTTTAATCTAAAATCATGCTCTTAAAAACAGGTTAACAAGTATGGGCTTAGCAACCTGAGAGGCCTGTGTTCAAATCTCAGCTCTCCTGAGTGTGGCCTTGAGTGATGGAGACAGCACCCACTCTGTCAGCGAGCTGTGGTGAGGCTCACGCCCGCACGGAGTGAGCAGTTCATAGCAGCAGGAGCCGACATTAATAACAACAGGCAAGCCTTTAAATCCTAAGTCAAACATCTGTACGCTTGGACTTGTGGCCAAGACATCTCATTTCCTACATATGGGCTCCTGTGCAGCCATCAGTAGAGAAGGCTCCGGGGAAATAAGATAATTGCTCATGTTCCTCCATGTCCATTACCCACGTCCCTCTGCTCAAGTATTTTTGACATTTTAAAATGATCATTTTTAGAAAAAATTCAACTCTGTTAGGAAAAACATTTTTCAGTGAGCTAGTCTATTTGCAAATGAACCACTTAGTATTCTATTTTCATCAGGTTTGTTTAAAAAGTCAGGGAATTGTGGTTTTCACTGTGGTCTGAAAGCCGTAGACCCCATCCCTCATGAGGCTTCGTTTATTTTCCAGTTAGTTAAATGCAGCTATAGTGAATTGCTCAATTGTTCAAGTGCTTCTCATTTTCTCTTTGTAATAAGGAACCGGGGCGCCTGGAACAGCATTGTAAAAGCCTCCCGACCAACCCAATGACCATATTAGATGGATCATATTCCCTTCTAAGTTGAATCTTTTTAGTGTAGATCTTCTCCCTCCTTCCTTCTTTCCTCCTTCCATCTATCCCTCCCTTCCTCCCTCCTTCCTTTCCTTCTCTATGTTCTCTCCCTTCCCCCTCCTTTCTCTCTCTCTCTCACACACATACACGCACGCACACACAACCCCCCCTTCTCTCACGCTCATCTCTCTCTCCTCTCACTCTGATTTCTCTTTCTCTCTCCCTTCTCTCTTATCTCGTTCTCTCTTTCTCTTTCTCTCTTTAAAATCCAGTACCCTAAATCTCATCACTGATGCCCAGTTATGTGGAACCTGTGGGTTTGTCATTTCCTGGGATTTTTATACTCCTGGAAACGAGGATGAAAATCACAGTGACATGAGTGTGTGCACTTATAGCCTCCCTGTTCTAGTTAAGCATGTTGTACTGACCCTGTTATTGCTGGGTAGACATATGCACATTACACTCTTTAAAACCAGCCGTGTAAGAGTACTACTGCACGCGTGACGACATCGTCTTGTGTCCGTTAACACTGCCTGGCTCCAGCCCGTTCTGACAGATTGTTTGCTTTTCAGCACATTCTCCTCTTACTTGCACCCACGTCAGGATATTTGTGGCTAAAAGGATAGTGAGTACACACATAATTCTTTTTTAGAAAATAACCTAGGTTAGCAGGGAATTGAAGGGCTCCTCCACAATAATAGATTAAGCTTCCTCTTCTATTGCAGAATAATGTCTTGTGAGTGGATAAATAGTAATTAGGAACTGAACTGCTTCTTAAGATCAAATGGGTTAAGGTCCATATTGATAATGTAGCTTATGTCTTTACCAGTTATGATAAGGAATTCAGATACTTCAGCTAAACCTCATTTACTTTCTGTGAACCAAGTCTGAGTGTCCTGGATTTACTAGATTCTATAACACTTCCCAGTCATGTAGGAAGTTACATGCATTGGGCAACTTTGGATGTTAGAAGGGACATCAGTGGTAAGAAATGCTCAATGTGACTTAATTTATATCAGACTGATCGTATGAAAATCACTTGTGGAAAACGAATTTGTGAGTCATCTAAATAATGATCTAATCTAAATTCCTTTGGGTTTATATACATTTCTAAAAATTATAGATTTTAAAATTGTACTCTTTCAGTTTACACCATTTGCACTCACACCTTTTCATTGTACGCTTATTAACCTGGTGAGATTGGAACAACACGGCTCACCCTGAGCCACAAGTGACCAGTGAGCGAGGAGAGAGTGACATGAGATTAAATTCAAAGCAAATAAGTAGCTTGCCCGGGGTCACCTCGAACCAGTACATGTGGCAAAAAGACCAGTAAACCTTGATTTTTTTACTCCAAATTGCAGACCCTTTCACTAGCTCCTTTTGCTTTCTTTGTTAATAAATATGTAACCTCCCTCCTGAGTTGAGTCACTTTTGTGGCCCCCTTTTTAATTTCTGGCAATAAAATAAAATAGAATATCACTCCCTTGGTAGGTTGTCATTTTGAAGATACCAGATGTGGCTACACTCTAATAATTCTCATTTTTTATGACATCTGTCATTTCCCTCATACAGTAGGCTCCTCTGTAGCCATCTGTAGGTAAGGCTCCAGGGAAATAGGATAATTGCTAATGATTTTCCATGTCTATTACCCACGTCCCTCTGCTCAAGTATTTTTGACATTCTAAAATCATCACTTTTAAAAATAAAACAGGGTAATTCTCCTTGAGCTGCTAAGTTTTTCAGTCTGCCTACCATAGATTAAGGTTTGCAGAGCCCACACTGCTGTATCTGGATTAAGTTCTCAACAAATCCTATTAAAACTCTCTGAGAAGGAAAAAAAAAAAAAACTTTGATTAGTTTCAAGCAAGAACTTTGAACCTAGGGCTGAACCCAGCCTTAAAAGTTGCTCTTCTCCCACATTTTTGTGGTCTTTACTAACTTGCTGTTCTTTTTCTTCTCTATTTTTTAAATTCTGGCTTTAAGGTATCTGTTTTTGAGCACCTGCAGAATGTATACAGTTCTGTAGTAGGTGCTTATTATTGTTAAGGTTTTGGACCAAGAGCTCAATGCCCTTTGTCATCCTTTAATTTCCTATAGATGCTGATTCATATAATTGTGGGCATGATGCAATTCAGATTATCTGCAAATTACCAATGACCCAACTATTATGTGCTCTGCAACTGCAGTTTCCATTTAGCCAAGTCCCCATTAGTTATAACTTGTCGTCTCACCCAGAAATCAAGGAGATGGAAAAGTAAACGTGAGGGATCGGACTCTGGCAATCGACCAATCAAGGCTGCTGGGAAAGTTATCATCCAGGATATTGCGTGCCTTCTTCCCGTTCACAAGTCACTGGGAGAACTGTACATGTAAGTTCAGAATTTCAAGTATGCCATGCTTATCACTTAGGTGTGATTATCAAAGTTTTTAAAAAAATTTACGTATATTTGTAAGATTGTAGTTGACATACAATATTATATTAGTTTCAGGTGTACAACACAGTGATTAGATATTTATGTAACTTACGAAGTGATCATAAATCCAGTACGCATCCGACATCATACATAGTCATTACAATACTACTGATTATTATCAATTTTTTTTTGAAGTATTTGAACCCTTTCTTCAAAAGCAGTTTTAAAGTGGGGAAAAAAAAGCAGTTTTAGGAGAAGTACAGTGTATTAACTTTCTATTGCAGCATAACAAATTACCAGAAATTTAGTGGCTTAAAACAGCATGCTTTTATTATCACAGTTTTCATGGGTTGGGAGTCTGGGTGTGGCTTAGCTGGGTCCTTGCCCAGGTCTTACCAGGGTGAAATCATGGTGGTGTGCTTATCTACTCCTTAGCATCCTCTTCCCAGCTCACTCTGGTTGTGAGGAGAATTCAGTTCTTTACACCCATAGAACTGATTAATTTCATCTCCTTCCAGACCAGCAGCAGTGTCTCACTGATGCTTTACCGTGTAAGATAGTCCCTGATTAAGTCAGGCCCACTCAGAATAATCTCCCTTTTGACAAATTCAAAGTCGACTGATTAATAATATAATAATAACCTAATCATGGGAGCGATGTCCCACTAGTATTCACTGGTCTCACCTGCATTTAAAGGGTGGGGCTTATACAGTGTACCTAATAGCAGGGCAGAACTCTTAGGAACAGTCTCAGAATTCTGCCTCCTAAACCCAATGTGTACAGTAGAGAAAACAGAACCACTTTGGTTAAAGGGAGTTGGGAGGCGAGTGACAAGCATACAGGAGCAAGCCTGTGGTTCCTTTTCCTCTTGGACTTGAACACATGACAGAAAGTATTTTGTAGGATATACACAGTGTGCTACTCGGTGTTAGAAACTACAGTGTTGCACTTGAATCCATTTTTATTCAGCTGCTGCACCTGGGGACTCCACAGGAAAGCAGGCTGGCACACTGGTCTTTGAGTCTGGCCTCCTCTCCTGACTTTGGAGAGGTGAGCGATTTCTCCTTCCCTAGGCCGGAACCCACAGCATAACATCAGCCAGCAGTTAAGCATTTTCTTCAAGTAATGGAGAAAGGGAGCTTTAGGCCAATACAGATAAAACATTTTGAGTGATAACCAAAGAGGCAGTTTTTAGTCTATTTGTTAAACCAGGTATGATTGATTTAGGAAGTTAGACTAGAAAGAAACTTTAAAATTCTTTGTAAATTTCAGACTCAATGTAAATGACATTCAAGAAACATGTCAGAAGAATGCGACTTCTGCCTTGCTTGTTGGAAGGAAGGATCTTGTTCAGGTATTATCCATCCCTTTTGCTGGAGATCTGGAATTTTCTTTTTGAGCAGATTGTTTTCACTTTATAATGGTAGTTTAGTGACATTTCAAGGTGTGCCTCCTATTTTGCAATTCTCATTTCTTTGCCAAACTGGAGGGTTAGAGCAGCTTTCTAAATCCCGTGGATATTTTTCTTCTTAGTGCTAGTTGGGAAGGTCTTAAATCACTTACTTAGTATTTTTTATTACATCTCTTTTCTATTCTAGTACCATGGTGATTGTTACATACCTAAATTTGGGTATCTGCATCTTTCCCATTTGTACCCTCAATTCTATTTTTTTTTTTTTACTTTTAAAAATGCTTCATTTCGTAAAAGGTTTACTAGAACATTCCTTTAGATTAAGAAGACATATTGAGTTAAAATATGATGTAATCTTTAAAAATTTAAATCATTTTTGCAGGAACACGGTTGTGTATTAAAGCAAGCTGCTCCTACGTTGGTTTTTTTAAATAGCTTTATTGAGATATAGTTTATATACCATGCAATTCACTCATTTAAAATGTACCATTCACTGGCTTTTAGGTTGCTCTGCAGAGTTTTGCAGCCATCATCACAAATAAATTTAGACCATTTTCACTACCCTAAAAAGATACCCGACATTCCTTAGCTCTCAATCTCATTTTATTCCACCTAGCCCTAGGTAACCGCTAATCTATTCTCTGTCTCTATTGCACCTTTTATTCTTTAGCGTGAGGCTTAGATTAAGCAATGAGCACTACTAACTACTATCCTATCTGCTCAGTTTTCCCCCTCATAACCCTCCAAACGACCCAGAGCTAAGGCCTTCTCTTGATTTTTATCTGATTAAAAAAAAATCCCTAAGATTTCCATTTGTATTCTAATAAACACATTTTTGCCCCAAACCCTTTTAAGTGAATTTTAGTCATGGATATAATGTTTCCATAAGGACCCAGGCACTTAAAGTTTTGTGAACAGTGAGAAGGCAAAATGAAGTAGTAGCATTATTGTGGAATTTATAGCAAGATGTATAGGTCCAGCTCAGCTCCCTAGTGGTGTGACTCTCAGTCTCTGAGTATATTTGTAAAATGAGAACCATAAGAATAATTACCTCATAGGATTGGTGAGAAGATGCAATAAATACAATAGGAAGGCAAACCCAGTGTTCATGTTCCAAAAACATTCTCTGAGGAAAAATTACTTCCTAAAGTTTTTTTTTTTTTTTTTATGTTTTCATTAAGTTAATTCAGAAGATCAGGCTAGTCCAAGTGAAGTGAATATACCCCTCCCTGGGTTCAGACAGGCCTGAGTTTAAATCTAGGCTCTGTCACTTTTTTGTTGTGTGGTCCTAGGCAGCTACCTCCTCTTTCTGAACCTCAGTTTATGGTGTGGTACTCTTTAGTGGGACAGTAATGACGTCAATACAAATGCTTAATTTTTAAAAATTCTTTATGCACATGTCGAAGATGATGTGCCTATAATTATGTAAAGAGTTGCAGAAATAAACTGAATTCAACTATTTCTGTTGAAGGCATTAGGAAATGTGTACTATAAGTGAAGAAATAACATGCCTTAGTTGTCAGCTGGGGCGGTAAATACCCTTTCTGTCCCTTTCAGCAACGATTCAGGTGGGTCATTGATGATAGAGACGAACAGAACCTCGGGTCTCTCATTCGAACCAATATGTGTGTGCATTGTTTAACTATGTTGGTGCCACATAATGTAATTGATTTTTTTTAACTGATGTGTTTCTCTACCAATTTTTCAGTATTTTTACTTACCTATTCTTTTTTTCTTAGATTATAAACTCCTTGATTTAAAATCTGTACTTCTTCCATTTGCGTATCTCACAGTCTAGTTTGGTGCTTTCCAATCAGTGGGCATACAATGATGTGTTGCTGCTGAGAAAGATTTCCCAGTTTTAAATGTATGGAGCTAGGTGGGCGCTGTTGACGGCATGATGTATTTTGTGTGTGTTGAATCTTGGGTTTGGTAGATACTTAATTGACATTCGTTTCTGTTTGATGACTCCAAGCACCATGAGATTCCAAGTTTGGAGATATTCCTCAGATTTGATGTCAACAGAAAAGAAAGCCAAGTCTCTTTTGTCTTGGCCTGTTTTTTTTCTGTAGCTTCAGAGAGTATAATGAAACTCTTTTAAGGAAAGCAACAAAGTTTTTCATTATTTGGCTAAAGAAGGACAGATCTTAAATGTGAAGCAGAATACTTTTTTCTCTCCCTGCCAGTTCACTAATGAAGCAGCAGAAAAAGACACATGAATTAGCAGCTAAATAGACAACCTGTTGAAGTTATTGCATGGTGTCATTTCTCCAAAATTTGCATAATGAAAGTTTTTAAGGCTAGTGTTTCTCAAATGTTATATAGTTCCTCTGAGAATCTGTTAAAATTCCAGTTCTGATTCAGGTCTGGAATGGGGCCTGAAATTCTGTATTTTCTGGCTGCGAGAGTAGTAAGGGCGGGGTGTAGGTAGAGAGAGGTGGGGTTCTTTCATACTTCCTGTCCCTGTCCTCACCAATCTCAGTTTGGGTGTTTCTTTTTGATTTGTCCAGGTTTGGTCACTGGCTACGGTAGCTACAGATCTTTGCCTCGGTCCAAAGTCTGACCCAGATTTGGAAACTCCCTGGGCTCGACATCCATTCGGGCGACAGCTGCTGGAATCCCTGTAGGTTTTGAGACATAAACGTGAGGAAAATGAGAGGTGTAAATTTTAGGTCTGTTAGTACTTTGGGGGTTCTTGTGTAAAAGAAAAGCACAGAGGCCTGAAGAATGAGAGGTGGAAGGTGATGTCTTTCCTTTCTGTGACATATCAGTTTCTGTGCATAACTAACTTCTCATAGCAGAAGGAACTGTAGAGTATGTGTCCTCTGTAACAAGGATTTGAGACTCACGTGTCCTGTCTCTACATTATGCATTCATTAGCCCATAAGTCTAATCATAAGAATTTACATTCTTGAGATGGTAAATGTCTTGGATCCCGTAGACTTTCACCCCAAGAGCAGATTAGACAATTACATACTAGCTTTCATGTTTTCCAAAAGCCATGATGCTTTCACCCTATTAAGCAGTTTAGGAAAATACTGAATTCATATTGCACTGAAATATGGCAAACTGGAAATATAATGTGCACAATGATTTACAACCGGGGAAACCACTTGACTCTCCGTAAGAGTGAGGTCCAAGTCCTGACAGAGAAGGAAGCTCCGCTTGCTTCAGGAGGAGGCTGGCTTTACTTACTGGGTGAGGCCAGACTTGGTTCACACGTGCTCACGCTTGGGTTGCCTCGTGGTAACGCAGGGATGACAGTGCTTGTTCTACCCTCTTCACGTGAGGCTCAGATGAGATAGTGAATGTACAAGCACCTTAAAAAGTATTAAAGACAGTGCTTAGTAGGAAGGTATCAGTATTCCATCACAGAGGCCAAGTACCTCACATTCTGGCGGGTGGTGCTGAAAGGAGGAAAGAGGATGTGAGTACCTAAAAGGTAAAACTGTTTCTTATTGTTATTATTTAATAGCTCATCTTCCTAATTCCACCTCCTGAGTCTGTCTGCTCGCTGTACTGTGGTGGTGCAGTCTTCTCTGAGCACCTTCACATAGCTTTAGATTACATAGCTTTAGGTTATATGAAGTTTATAGAAACCTCCCAGAAAGCAGTAGAGTTGGGAGAGAGCATTTATGGCCTCACTCAGGTGTTAGTTTAGTCTACTTCGTTCTTGAGAAGGTACGTTCAGGTCTGAACCCATGCCTGGATGCCAACCAGAAACTTTCAGATTGGTTTTCTAGGTCATTTGTAATACTTATATTTTATTCCAAAGCAAATGTAGCCAAACCCAAAGTAGATCTGCATCTGTAGAAAGCCCTGCTTCCCGATGGGGTTTTTGAGGAAGACTTAAGCATCCTCTCTCTCTGTCCCTATGGCCGCAGCCCACCACGATTGTGCTCGCATCCTCCTTCCATCCCTTCTCTTGACTTGCTCTCTCTCCTCTCAACTCTTTCTCTAGGTTGGCTCATTACTGCCGACTCCGCGATGTCCAGACGTTGGCGATGCTCTGCAGCGTGTTCGAAGCCCAGTCTCGGCCTCAGGGAATACCAAACCCTTTTGGGCCCTTTCCTAGTCGCTTGTCAAATCTTGTAGTGTCCCACAGTCGATATGTAAGCTCGTGGTTTTCTGGTTTGTGTCTGACTTTTCCTAAGGGTAAACGTCATGGGGAACGATCGTCTGATGCTGCTCCCATTTGTTCTGCAGCCCAGCTTTACCTCCTCTGGTTCCTGCTCCAGCATGTCGGATCCAGGGCTCAGTACTGGTGGCTGGAACATAGGTTGGTACGGAACTGACATAGTCCACACTGGCTGTTTAGTTCTCTAAAAGAATTGTTGATAATATGTAATCTTTTATTAGTGAATATTCTTCACATTTTTCCTTGTTTCTCATTTATTAAAAAATTTAGTGTGATGGCAATGCTGTGGTCAGCAAGGCCTGGAGTTTCACATTTGAACAGGCCAATTTCTAGATGGTCTTTGTGCATTTCTGGGTTGCTTTTCATCCCATAACTTTGAGAAACTGACAGTGAGACTTCACAGTGTTCACCCCAAAAACCTAATCCCATCCTTTCTCCATCACACACCCCTTCCATGGTCATCCGTCACTTCCTGTCATCTCTCTCTTCCTGTGTACCTCTTCCAATGTAGAGAAATAAGGCGAAACCTGATTCCAGGTGGCCATAAAGGTCTGTTTAATGAGTAGATGTATTTGTGTTTTCTGGATTTTTAAAATTTCTTTTTTAAAAAAAAGATCTTATTTTCTTGATTGTAAAAGTAATACATGCATAGTGAAGAAAAGAACAAAACACACAGTATTAGAGAAGAAATTAGTCATCACTGATCGTCCCACCGACGAATAACATGTTATCATTTCGGAACATTTTCTTTCAATCTTTGTGTATGTGGGGTCTAAGAGGGGTCTTTCTGTATATGTGATTTTGTGTTCAGTTTTTAATTTTATGAGCATTTTCTAATGGCATTTAAAAATTCTTTATAAATAATGACTGCCTAATATTCTACTATATCACTATACCATAATATGCTTAATCATTATGTGTATACTTAATTATCAGGTTGCTGTAATTATAAATACCTAGACAAAAAGGTAAAGCTAGAGAAGACTTCTATTTAGTTATATTTTTCACGATTTTCAACTTGGCTTATTTTTATTTTAGGGAATAAATTGGACACGTACTGCTTTATGAGAATTTTCAGAGATTGTCCATGTCTTCTCTGATTTCCTTCTTCCCTTCCCATTCGATTTTCTTCAGCGGGGAGAGAAATAGAACACATATCTTCACCTTGGGGAGAGTCTTCACCAGAAGAAATCCGCTTCGGAAGTCTGACCTACAGTGACCCTCGGGAGCGAGAACGTGACCAGCATGATAAAAATAAAAGGTAACGACCTTCCCAGGTGAGAGCTGCAATTTCATAGTGCTTAGATTCTCCAGAATTAGGACTTTTGCATTAGGTATATCAAGTGCCGTTCAGTGTTTAGTTTGTTTTTTCTTAAAGGAACTGACACGAGATCTTTTGAATTTTATCCAGGCTCCTGGACCCCGCTCATGCCCAGCAATTTGATGACTTTAAGAAATGCTATGGAGAAATCCTGTACCGCTGGGGGCTGAGAGAGAAGCGAGCAGAAGTGCTCAAGTTTGTTTCCTGTCCCCCTGACCCTCACAAAGGGATCGGTGAGTACACATTTTTTTCTTTTCCTGTCATTATCTGAAAGCTTCTATAATTCAATTTGTCTGTAACATAAGACTTGGAATGACATTTTAGTTTCTTGTTTATAAGCAGAAATTTCTGAAACATTTTAGTCTGTTTTAAACTTCGTGAAAACCCTTGCATTTCATGAGAAGATTAAATTTTTATTGCGACAGAAGTAGTTTTATATACAGTTCTCAGGTATTGATGGGAAGTAGGGCTATTTATTTATTTATTCAACTAATAGCTATCAAACTCCTCTTCATCACAGTGTTAGGACATTCTTTCCCTTCGTGGAACTTACAGATTAGTGGAGGAGAAAAATTAAATAATTAAAAATTATGCTGAGTATTTAAGAGCAAATGGAAAGGATTTGGGGGCAGGGAGAGCAGGGAGGAGAATTTTAGAAGACGTATTGAGGTGTGTTGGGAAAGGCCTCTCTGTGGAGCCGAAGCCTGAAACCAGGAGCCATCTGCGCTGAGGGCAGCAGGAAGCGCTCCATGCAGTGAGAGCAGGCCTGTGGAGAAGTAACTTGTTATTTTAAACAAGGAAGCCCAGAGTGGCTAGAACACAGTGAGTGAGAAGAGTGGTATAAAATTAGATTGTAGGAAAATTAGGGACTTGTAAATAAAGAATTTGGATTGTATTCTAAGTCCAGTGGTAAGCTTCAAAGGGCATTAAGAAGTAAGTGACTGCTCTGTTTTCCATTTTAAGAGATTCGCCTCGGCTCTTATTTGAAGAAAGGATTAGAGGAGAACAGTAGAGGTAGGAAGACGGTTTGAAGACTTAGAGTGGTCAAAGAGATAGCAACGGCCTAGTCTAGGGGTCAAATCAACGGCGGTGGGGAGAGAGGAATAGATTAAAGATATGTATTAGAGGTAGATTCAACATGTATGTGGGCTTGAGGAAGACTCAAAGCTTGAATAATTCCTAGCTTTCCAGCTTGAGCAACTGGGTAGATGGTGGTGCCATATTCTAAGATAGAAAAGACTGGAAGAAAATTGAGAGCTCAGTTTGGGACAGTTGGAGTTGTGCGTGAGACATCAGACTGTAGAAGTCATGTAGGCAGTCGGGTGTGAGTCTGGAGCTCAGAAGAGAGAGTGGTGCTAGAACTAGGAGTTTGGGAGTCTGCGGCACATAAATGGCATCCGGGCTGTGAGAGTGGGTGCATCTACCTGGGGGCCGGGTGAGGAGGAACAGTACAGGGAGACCAAATAACAAAGTCCACCCACTCTGGACCTGGAGAGGAAGCTAGTGCCTGGAGCTTGAGTCTTGGAGGAAGAACCAGAAACAAAGACCTAAAATGAGACACTAATGAATTTTGATGAAAAGCCACACTGTAGCATGCAAGAAGCTAAGAGGTGAGATGTTTTTTAAAGGGCAAAATGGAAGGTGACCAGAGGATGGACTGAACACACTGATTTCTTTTCTTCCTCGGCCCCACCAAAGTGTCCGTGTAGAGCTTTTCTGAAAAGACATAACCATGCAAGGAGAAGTAATGTCGGCAGTAAAATTTGGGACCTGGGAGGCAGCTAGGTTAGTGGTACCTGAGAAAGCTGAACCCCAAACTGGCAGGCAGAAAAGCAGTAAAATGCATGGCAGAACCCCCAAATGGCTTAGTAATGAGTGGTATTGGTACCTCTGGAGGTGGCATGAAGGAGATATTAAAAATAGGAGTATTGTTTGCTGGCCTTCATCGGGTCCCGGGTCCCCACCCCAAGTTTGCAGAGCAGTTTCCTACCCTTCACTTACTCAGCAAAAAACTGGAAGTTCATTCTCCAGGGAAGATGAAAGCATTTCTGGATTCAAAGGGCCTGCCAAGCACCTAGCACAATGAATGAAGAAAGACCCAGGATAAAGAGAAGACCCTAAGAGCTTCCGGGGGAGAAAACAGGTCACATACAAGGGATAAGGAACACAAATGGCATCACACTCCTCAGGAACAGTAAGCTAGATAGTGGAAACTAGGTGACAATGTAACACTACCTTCAGAATTCTCAAGAAAATGATTTGCAACCTAGGATTCTGTGCCCAGATTATCATTCAAGCATGAAAGTGAATGTTCAGCTTTTCTAACAAGGAGAAATAGCATCGATCCAGGAAACTAGGGAGTCAGAAAAAAGGTGAAGGGAGATACACATGCCAGACCTAGAGGTAGGTTAGTCCGGGTTGGAGCTTCAGGAGTGTTGTCTCCAAGAAGAGGAAATTGAAAAAATATGTAGTGTATTTCGATGTCCAGTGTATTTATAGTACAGTCAGATATTTAAAGGAGCATTTAGAGATGAATTATTGATAAGTACATAGCAAACTAAGCAAATGAACAAAACAAGATAGTTACCAACTGTAGGAAAAGCAAAATGTGCAAGGAAAAGTTATCTTGATACAAGACTTGATAAATAATATAAAAACAGAAGACTGATCTGACCAAATGATAATAGAACTGTCTGGGGAAGATGAGGGGGAGGTGGTATATGTGTACGGTTGGGGAGATGGGGAGTGAACGAGAGCTTCCGCTGCAGAAAGTCTGTAGGTAATGCTAAAATATGAAAATTAAGATAGGAGGTAAAAACAGAAGAAACATTTAAATGGGCTGGAAGGATTTTCCTAGGGAGTGATGGATGTGGGGATGGAAGGGAATTCTGTTTTGGTAATAAGACATAGTAGAGAGTATTTGACTCTTTAAGCTATGTATATGTATATACTTTCACTTAAAGAAATAAGTAGACCAGAGTAATACATAGATTTAGATACTGAATAAAAGGATTATTATAATGGATTATTTTGGTATGTGCACTCGAAGAAATGCCAAAACACCAAAGGCTGTATGGGCAATATATTTTTCAGAGCATCTAAATGTATGAAAGCATATCATGGAAGATTAACGATGGGCTGAAGTAATTTTGTCTTTCAAAATTAGTTTTTGGGAAAATATGTGAATCACAGAGAGATGTAACTGATATATTAATCCACTAATCAGCTAAACTCTTATCAACATCTGCTATTATAAAGAATCAAGCTGGGTTCTGTGGGCTGTACAGTGCAGTTTGGGTGGGTGGATCAAGAAGTCTATAATCCAATAAGAGAGATGAAACATTAGCTATGAAGACTTAAATGACATTCAAGAATGAATAATATGTCCTAATACCATTACAAACATTATTACAAGATTTAGAAAGGGGGAGATTATGAAAGATAGATCCACAGACAAAAACATTAAGAAAAATATTTTCATCCTTAAAGTTTTTACTCTTTGGAAGAGTCAGATTGCTCAAATACAGGAAACAGCGGGTATTGGAAAAAAAAAAAATACAGTAAAGTTACCAAGGCTACCGTTGGTTTCCTCAGGGTGGAAAACGAGCAATTTCCTCTGGTGCTTGTCACATCTGCAAGGGTCATCCAATATCAGCAGCAAGTCTGAGGGATAAAGCTGTTTTCATTTAGGAGATTAGATGTTTATAGAAAGGACTTACAGCTTCATTTATTTTGAGGGGAAAATGCTAGGCATTGTATTCTTTAAAAAAAAATCTCGCTTCATTTATTTTGAGGGGATAATGCTAGACATAGTATTCTTTTTTTAAAAAAATCTTTGGTAATAAGATGATTTTCGATTTTGTTTTTTCTATTGTGGTATGTGGCTCTTGGTTGTAATGGTGGCTGAACAAGGTAATTGCTTTGCTTTGTCAGCCCCGGGCCCAGTTCTTGCCCCAGAGATGCGTATCTGCTCACCTAAATTTTATACAGCATTTTTGTGCTTTAGCCGATTAATTTATTGTCATTTATGTGTCTGGTTTTATTTACATTTGTGTAATAGATGATGTTTATTAATATTCTTCTGTATAGTTAACAAACCAGAGACCTATGACACTAAGCCTTTGGAGTTAGCGTCCTCCTGGAGGTTTCATAAAGCCTCAGGAGTCATAATTTGATCTTTCTGCTATGTAGCAGAGTGTTTTTACTGCCTTATTAGTTTGTCTATTAGGAACCAAAAATGATCCATTCTACCTCTACCAGGTTTCACCAGCAAAGCCTGTACCTGTGGTTGTATGCCTCTTTCCTTGAGATTCCTAAGTTTGTCAGTGTTCCCGTAGAAGACACCTTTGTGATTCTGAACACAGTGTCCCTTTGTATCACCTAAAGTGCAGAAGTTAACATGTATACCAGCATGGCCCAAAGGTGTCCATACTTCCTTCTCAACTGTTAACTAACGGCCATTCCATTATGTGTAACACTAAGAGGCAAGAAAGAAATATTAAGATTATGGTCAGTGACTTAGTGTTTTTGTATTTTCTATCTTTGTGAATTTATATTCACTTAAAAGTTGTATACACCCCCAAAAATTTTCATTAGTTAACTCAATGAAATATTAGTTCAAGATATTAAAGTTAATAAGGATGTTAGAAATTATGTTTAAGCTGACACACTGTAGAGAAGCATAATTACTAATGATATGTTGAGTTTTTTAGAGATGACATTTTAATAATTTCACCCAGATAGAGATGGAGAATAATTAAGTTTATATTTACTGTTATCTCAAGTGTCAAAGAACACCCTTTTCAAAAGACATGTTATTATAATTCCGTTAAATTGTACACATAATTTTTGCAGTCTCATAATTTTAAGTGTTGACTCCTATCAAACCAATAAAACCAGTAAAGGAAATTTAAGAAATTTAAACTAATTAGACTTTTCATGAGAACATAAACTAAAGTCTTACATAACATAAAAACTTGTGCTGAGAGAGCAAAGGCATAGCTATTTTAAAATCAAAATTATGATTTACCTTAACTAGGACTACCATAAAATTTTCTCTGTAGTTATCATGTATTTAAAAAGTATTTAGTAGTACGTTTTTATGACAACTAATTGTCACAAAACAGAGAAACTGGCTGTGACGGAAGAAAGGACCTTTTTCTCTTGTGAGACAAAAAGAACAGACCCAGGGAGACTGGAGAATTTGGTGGTGGAGGGATGAAGGGGCCCTATTGGAAGCTTTCATTTTCCCAGGGAGGTGAGAGAAGAGGCCATCGGGTATCAGAGAGGGAGGAGCGAAGGTGTGAGGGAGGAGTCTTTGGAATGCAGCTGGGTATGAAGAAGCCATCGGGGGAATGGAAGGGAAGCAGCGGCAGACCACTGTGTAGGGCTGGGAGTCCATCCGTGGTCTTGTGTTTAGTAAGAGGCACATTGTGACGGTTGGCCTTCCCTTGGGATTGCTCCGGGGCAGACATGGAGGCGTGGGCAGGTGATAGGGCTCATGCAGGGTCGAGGTTTTGCCAGTTGGTACTGTGGAGGGAGAGACGGGCAAAGACGTTGAGAATGTTTGCCAAAAAGTAATTATAAAGTTGGGTCATGTAATTCAGGCTGACCAAAGGAGAAATTGCAGCCAGAAGGAGGCCGATGATAGATTAGAGATGAGAGGGCAGAGGCCTGAGAGGGAGGCTGGTGAAACCAGATGGCATTAGCTTCAAGAGGAAAGGTGACAGTCTGGAGGCATAATGGGGCCTGTGCCCTCCCCGCCTGCCCCTGCCCCTTCTGAGAAAAGTACGTAGAGCCCAGGGGAAGCTTGTGTTCGAGGTGGCGCAGTGGAAGGCGGGGCAGGGGCGGGAGAGGCCCCCAGAGCAGCGGGGACGAGCAGGAGGACATGGCAGTGAACGTGGGCTGCCTGGGCTCGTGGTGCCTGAGGCAGCCTGAGCTGAGTGGTCGGTGGGATTAGCCCTCAGGAGACCAGGGACCGGTCGTAGCAGAACGGTCTTGACTGCATGTCGGGGCACCGTGGTGCCCTGACTTGCTCGGGGAAGAGATGGTGAGACCAGTCAGCTCTTGCCCGAGTGTTTGAGTCCGTCCGTTCTTTCAACACGGCTCGTTAATCGCCTGCCGTGTGCAGCTGTCGCAGGTGGGAAGAGGAATGAGACGCTGCCGCCACTGCCGCCGGCACTGGCGCTTCCACCAGGGCCGGCTGCGCCCTCTGCCTGCACCCCGCCACTGCACCCCGCAGCAGCTCCTCTCTGCAACACTTACTGAGACTGCAGAAGGGGTTCTGCTGCTTAAAACAGAAAATGGAGAACCGTTGGTCTGATAGGCTCCTACGGAGTCCGAAGGCGAATACGCCTTTCTTAGCTCACAGCGCCCGGTTTGCTTTTGCAGAACTAAACTCACGTGTCTTGTTTTGGCCGTCTCCACCTGCCTGCAGAGTTTGGCGTGTACTGCAGCCACTGCCGGAGCGAGGTCCGCGGCACGCAGTGCACCATCTGCAAAGGCTTCACGTTCCAGTGTGCCATCTGCCACGTCGCAGTTCGAGGATCGTCCAACTTCTGCCTGACCTGTGGGCATGGAGGACACACCAGCCACATGATGGAGTGGTTTAGGACCCAGGAGGTGTGTCCCACCGGGTGTGGGTGCCACTGCCTGCTGGAAAGCACTTTCTGAACTTACAGACCGTGAAAGTCGTCGGAAGTCCCAGAGGACCCCGTAAGTGCCGGTGACAAGCTCTCTGCCAGGCGAGAGGCTGCAGAACCCATTCCTGACTAGACTGGAGTACAGCCCCGTCACGGACTGTGCAGCACCAGCCGTCATGAGCCTCGGCCCTCTCCTCTGCTGGCTGTCGGTGGCATGGATGTCGCTGGAGGAGGAGGAGGATAGCAGGCATGCCGAGCTGCAGAGCCGGGTGGACATTTTCTTGGAAAAAAGCACCTGCCCCCAGAGCCGTGTTTACCTGAAACTACTGAGCAGCATCGTTTCTGATGCCATCACAGAGACCAAGGTCAGATGTAGCAGACAGTCTCCTGAGCCAAAGGACAGTGGAGATTAATGTAGTTGACACGTTGGCCTGTGACATAAGTTGGTATATGTCCTGAACTGATGGATATTGGTCTTTTAAAATATGCTTAAATTATAAATATATGATGTACTTAAAGATTAAGATGTATTTTTTGTTCCTTATTTCTTTCTTTTGCTCTCCCTTGACTAATAAAAATCTAATATTTTAAAAAAGAGA
>CM053508.1:123855578-123943172 GCA_028627145.1 Eidolon dupreanum | reverse complement strand
ATGCACATGTGCAATATTTGAGGACATGATTAAGAAGTAATAAAACTCTTCCCTTCTACGGCCATCACTGAAGCACCAGTGGTCAAAGTGGAGTTCATTTCCTTTGTGACTTCTGACTGGAGCAAGGTCTGTGAAAGACGTTTCGATGTACCTTCTCACACTCTCAGGAAGATCATGTCTTCCCCTCTTTCCAAGAGCTGAGACAGAAATACAGTGTTCGATCCATGCCCATCTGAAAGGATGATGAAGTTCAAACTGATGATGAAGTTCACACTGCAAAGAGCAGCAAACTGGTAAAGTGCTGCAGGTTCACTGGAGAAATGTGTCCTCTGCCCTGAGTGAGTGGAGCGGGAGAAGGCTGACGGCACAACTGTTCACGTGCGCATTCGCCCCTGCAAGGTGCTTATCACTAGGCCAAAGCTGGACAAGGACCACAAAAAGGTCCTTGAACATAAAGCCAAATCTCACCAACCTGGAAAGGAAAAGAGTAAATATAAGGAAGATGCCATTGAGAAGATGTGGGAAGAAAGTAAGCTTATATATAGCTTTCATTAAAAACTATTAAAATGAAAAAAAAAAATTTAGAAATGAGATATTTATTAAAATTATGGTTAATGTGTCAAATATGAAAAAAAAATATACACACACACACAAAATTATTTTATCGTTTTCTCCCGGAAGGCTTGACTATTGCAGGCCAATTGGGGAGACCAGTGGTTTGAGGATCTCACTTGAGAAATAACTGCTACAGGTGACGGGGAGCCATTGAAGAGTGTTAAATGGGAGAGCGACAGGTCAGGTTTTAATTTGACCATGTGCAGATTAGAGGTGGAGAGACTGTGGAAAGGGACGCTGGTTAGGAGTTTATTTCTGTGCCTTAATTATAACGGCGACAGTGGGGAAGAAGAGGGGGGTGAAATAGCCAAGAGATCTCTAGGGAGTAGAATTGACAAGACTGAGCTCACCCTGGGTTTGAGGCTGCAAGAGGAATGGCCGATGGCTGTGCCCGAGCAATCGCTGGCCCTTACCCGCCCGTCTATCGTAAGGGCAGACTCCTTAGTTGGCCTCACATCCAGGAGACCTCACTTTTCTCTTTCACAAGGGCTCCCCGGCTTCACCTGCATCTCTCCAGTGTGCTTTCTGCATGCGATACCGCTGGGAATGGCTACCAGGCACGTGAAATGAGGCTGTCTTTGGGGCTAGGAGCCCCGGAGGGGGTTTTTTCCTGGGCCCTACATCACCACTGGTTTTCTGCCTCCTTCCTAACCACTCACCTCCCAAGCCACTAAGGTCTAGCCAGGCTTGCTTAGGCCCCTCCTCCTCCCTTGGCCTGCCTGGGGCAGTGTTGAAATGCAGTCCTCATCGTTGCTTCCACCCCTTCAGCCCTTCATTGCACAGGAGGAAGGAAAGCTCAGAGAGGGAAAATAATGTCTCAACTTACATACAAGCCTGTATTTGACCCACACATTTTTAAGAGATTTTTATATCTATTATTTTTCTAATTATAGAAACATTTACAATTTTATTACTGTTTTGTCCTCTACACTCTGTCCCCATATGATTTTTTAATTAAAGTTTATTTTATTTTCATAAATCAGAAAAATACAGATACACAGGCATAAAGGGATGTGAACCATCTTATGAAGAATGCATGGTCAGCCTCGGGGCTACTTCCCAGAGTGAGGGCAGCTGTATTAAAAAGCCCAGGAACTTTCTCTGTTCTGCTATCTTTTTGTGCCAGAATTTTTTCTTGTAAACTTTTAATTAATTTTTAGGTTCACATGCAGTTCTAAGAAATAGTAGGGTGATCCAGTATACTCTTCACCCAGTTTCTCCCTGTAGTAACATCTTGCATAATTGTAGAACATATCACAACCAGGAAACTGAGTTGGGCACTATCCATTGATTTTATTCACCAGTTTTACATGTACTCAAGGTGTGTGTGTGTGTGTGTGTGTGTGTGTGTGTTTAGTTCTCTGCAATTTCATTATGTGTGGATTTGTGTAGCCACCATCACCGTCAGGATACAGAGCAAGAATTCCTCATGCTGCTCTGTTGTAGCCACAGTCACAATTCCCTGCCCCCAGACTCCTGGCCACTGTGTTTTCCAGATCTGTGATTGTGCCATTTCAAGAATGTTCCGTAAAGGCAATCATACAGTATGTAACCTTTTAAGATTGGCTTTTTCATTCACTGTAATTCCCTTGAGATCCAGCCAAGTTGCCTGTATCAATAGCTTGTCCCTTCTCATTACATAGTATATTCCAGGGTATGGATGGACCACAGTGTTAAACCATTAACCTGTTGAACTCTTGAAAGGCATGTGGGTTGTTTCCAGTTTTCAGAATTGATTTTTGAAAATTATTTTGTTAGTTTCTTCAAAACCAAAAGTTTTCACTGCTGTCAGTGAAACAATACATGGAAATAAATAAAATTATCTTCCTCTTGTCTTCCCAGCAACCAGCGTATCCTTACATTTCTCTCATACGAATGTGTAAATACTAAAAGGAATTTTTTTGTTTGTAGAAAAATATGGTTATATACTTTACACTACAGTTAGCTTCTCACTTGACAATCCATAATGACATCCTTGCAATAATGGTTGTAATGTAAAAGGATAACTTTCCACTTGGTATTTGAAATATCAAAACTGGATACGGTAGTCTGCCAGGACTTCCCTGCTCCTCCCTGCAGAGTGTAGTTGTTAAACCTGGAAATAACGCAGGAGACAACCAGAGAACTCTGAAAGGTGGAAAAGAAAGGTAAGCTGGTTATGGATAGCAGGCTGGAGGAATGATGTAGAGGGAAGATGTTTTATAATCATTCGCTCAAAAGAAGAAAGTAACCTGCACCCAGCATTTCTCAGCCCCCAACCTAACAGTAGAAGGCAGCCCAGGTGGAAGGAGACCCCTTCCAACACCAGGTGAACTGGGCAGCCCCAGCAAGGGGGTTCAGCTGGGAACTCTCTGACAGCAGCTGGGCAGGCCCTCTCCATCACCTCTGGTCTGAGACACTCTTCCCCACTGGAAGACAGCTGGTGATCTGACCATGTCTTTGCCCGTAGGGCCTGAGAATCTCCTTCCCCATGGAGACACCAGGTGGCTGAGGTTCCTGACAAAGGAGATCTCACCACAGCCAGGCCTTGGCTCAGGAAGCAGCTAGCCCCCCTCGGGCAGCCCCAGCAGGAACCAGTGGGAGCTCCAGTAGTACCAGATCAATTAAGCATACCAGCAAACGCCAGAAAGGCTCTGAAAATTAAATTGTCTTCAAAACCACGGCCTACAAAAGTAGGCCAGGCTCACTTACAAAAGTTAAGCCTAAACAGAGCGATCGCCTGCTAAAATGTAAGATTTAAATAAGACCCAGAGCCTCCTAACATTATAGTCAAAATGTTCAGGATACAGTTGAAAATCATGTTATATCAAGAACCAAGACAATCACAACTTGAACGAGAAAAGACAATCAACTGATGCCAACACTGAGATGAATAGATGTTAAAATTACTTGACAAGGATTTTGAAGCAGTCATCATAAAAAAGCTTCCACAACCAATTACAAACTCTCTTGAAACCAATTAAAAATATAGAAAATCTCATCAAAAAAATAGAAGTAAAAAATAACAAAAATGGAAATTATAGAACTGAAAATAGAATAACAAATTTTAAAAACTTGCCAGATGAAATCAAGAGTAGAGTGGAAATGATAGAATAGAATCAATGAAATTGAGGGTAGAATTTATCCAATCAGTACAGAAAAAGCTACTAAAAAAAAAAAAGAGCTTAGAGACAATAACAAAAAACATTTGTACCAGCAGAGTCCCAGAAGGGAACTGAAAAGAGAGTGGCTGAAAATAGTATTCAAAAAAATAATGGCCAGAAACTCCCCAAATGTAGTAAAAAGCATAAACCTGCCCATTGAACAAGCTGAGATTTATTTGCTTTAATTTTTAAATTTATCAATTCATCCAAATAGGATAAATCCAAAGATATCCATGTCAAGACACATCCTAATTAAACTTATGAAACTAAAAACAAAGAAAAAAATCCTGAACACACCAGAGTGAAACCACATATTATATGAGAACACTAATTCAAATGACAGTGAATTTCTCATCTTAAACTATTGAGGCTTGAAGGAAGTAGACAACATTTTTCATAAGTTGAAAGAAAAGAACTGTCAACCTAGAATTATATATCTGGCAAAATTATCCTTCAGGGATGAAGGGGAAACTAAAAGAATTTGTCACCAGCAGACTTACCCTACAAGGTTGACTAATGGAAGTTCTTCAAATAGATATGAATGATAAAAGCCAGGATGTTGGAACATCAGGGAGGAAGAAGGAAAAATGGATAGAGCAGGAATATGGTTACCTAAAATATTTATCCTCATGATTTTTATAAATCATATTTGATGAATGAAACAAATTATAACACCATCTGGTACTAAAGAAAATATAAAGCGAAGAAGGTAAAGGGACCTAAATGAAAGGAAGGTTTCCACACTTCACTCGAAGCGGTCAAACCATACCAATAGACTGATGTTACACGTGTATTGTAACACCCAGAGCCACCACTAGGAAAACTATGGAATGATGCACTCAGAAATGCTATAAATGTAAAATGCCAAACTGCCATACCAAATGTAAAATAGTATGGAAGTTCCTCAAAAAATTAAAATCAGGATTAATGTATAATTCTTTAGAGAATTACCAGCAATTTCAATTCTAGGCATATACTCAAAAGAATTGAAAGCAGAATCCCAAAGAGATATTAGTACTCACATATTCACAGTAGCATTGTTCATAATAGCTAAAACATGGAAGCAACCAAAATGTCTGTTGAAGGATGAATGGATAAGCCAGATGTGGTATAGTTATACAGTGGAATATTATTCAGCCTTAAAGAGGAAGGGAATTCTGCAATATGCTAAAACATAGATGCACCTGGAGGCTGTTATGCAAAATAAAATGTGAATAAGATCAGGGTCAATGTCCTGGGTGTGACAAGGAAATTTTTGGAGGTACGGATGTGTTTATATCCTTGATTCTGGTGATGGTATCGTAGTGTATGCTTATGTCCAAACTCATCGACATGTATACATTAAATGTGTGCAACATTTTAACAGCAATTACAGCTTATTGTAAAAAAAAAAAATCCTGGGTGTGATATTGTCCTTCAGGCTTGCAAGATGTTACCACAGGAGGAAACACAGGGGTCTGTACTATTCTTTTAAGCTGCATGTGAATTTATAATTATCTTTTAAAAGGTTTAATTATTAAAACAAAGCTTAATACTGAGATTCACAATTGGTTCTGATTAACAACTGTGAGTGTTGAGCATCAACCGAAGCAGGCTAGACCTGCTCTGGACGTAACTGAAAACTTTCTTAACTAATGATCACTGGGACTCGTTTTGACAAGTTCCACAGGGGCTTATGGGCTCATTCTGTTCTACTTGGTGTAGGGGAGGAAAAATCAATTCCTCTACCCATCTTAGGTTCTCCAGCAGGGGCCCTGTAAGTTAGATGGACGAAGAGAAAAATAATCAGAAAAATATTCAGTTTATTAACTTGTGCATTGAGTATCCAGAGATGAGTAACTCGAAGAGGTTGGCTTGGAAATCAGGCTCTTATATAGAATCTTCAACGAAGAACAGCAGTGCATTTTTAGAGATGTGACAAGACAAAGGAAAGGGACCTCCAGTCTCTAGGGGCAGCAAACTGTGGGCCGGCAAATATATAGGAAACTGATGGTAGATAAAGTTCTGTTAGTAAAGGTTGTATGCAGATTCCTCTGGTACCTTCTCTAGACTGATAAGGGTCTAAAGCTCTCTCCAGAGATTAACCTTTGAACTTCAGGGTAGAGCGGTGGAGAAGGGGCACCTTTGTAAATTTATGCCCTGCTTTTAGGCAAACAAGGGGAGGGCAGAGGGCTTTTCCGGTGCTGTTGCTCAATTACCTTTAGCTCAAAATAATCCTTATGTCAAATGTGGAGTGGCATACTCTGCTTTCCTTCACTAGGGCACAAGATTCATTCCTTCATCAGGGCCGTCACTCCCTAACACACATACTAAGACCCGTGACTTCTCCCTTCTCCAGCAGAGCCACCCACTGGTGTGCGTGTGTTCCCTTGTCTGCCAAGCCAAGAAATTAGAGGCTCACATGTGGGTTGCGGTAGTGAATTTTGCCTTTCCTTTAATCCCAGTGAGCTGAGGCTTGGAGCAGTGAAGGTGACATGACCAAAGCTTTCCATGAGTGAGCGGAATCAGATGTGGCTCTGTCTCCAGAGCACGCATTGTGCTTTGATAAGTTGCGGGAGTGGAGCGGAGGGTGGGACTGTCAGATATTTAGGAGGTGGACTCCGCAGGACAGAGCTCAGCCCGTGTTTGCCAATATTAGAGGAGGCGGCTGATATTTAGTAAGCATATTCGTTTCTCGTTCCAATTTTAGTCTTTTCACTCTGTTCCCTTACGGTGGTTGGATTATTTTCCAGTAATACTTGCGGTTGAAAAGCAGATAACACTTTCAGGAGTAGATAACAAATGTGATGTCTGCCAGTGCTTTGGAAATTTACAAGTAATCTGGGAGACTGGTCGTTACCTCCCAAAAACCAGATTTCAGAAATCCCCAGTGCTGCTACCAGGGAGGTGCCTGTTAGTACGTGGGAAGGCCCATGGATAAGCTTTTACACATTAGAGCAGGGGTCCCCAACCCTCAGGCCACAGACCAGTACTGACCTGTACGCTGTTAAGAACCCGGCCTCACAGCAGGAGGTGAGCAGCGGGAGGTGGGGAGCGAAGCTTCATCTGTATTTGCAGCCGCTCCCCAGCGCCAGCATCACCACCTCAGCTCCATCTCAGATCATCAGGCATTAGATTCTCATAGGAGCACCGGTCCCTGGTGCCAAAAAGGTTGGGGACCGCTGCATTAGAGTAACACAAAAAAGGTAAGGAAAGCACAGACATGAGTATTCTGCTTTTCTTTCTGTCATAAAAATATTTCTTACAGTAGCATGAATCTCAAACAATCTGTAATTACTACCTTTATTTTGCTATGTTAAGCCAAGATACAATATAATGGATGAGAAAACAATTAGCTAGACATGACCTATCTTTTCTCTTTGACCTCAGCTTTTGCTGTCACGGCTTTGGATTGCCATTCAGGAAAGCACTCTCTCATCCTGGGGGCTTTCAGAAGTTTGAGAGTTTTGCTGGCAAAGAAAACTTTCTCTCTGATTCCCGTTCTTGTCTGACAAAAGGTGAATTTAGCATCTATCTGGGATTGAATAATATCCGCCCAAAAATGTATGTCCGCCCAGAACCCGTGAAAGTGGCTTTATTTGGAAATAAGGTCTTCGTAGATGTAATCATTAAGATGAAGTCATACTGCATTAAGCTGGGACCTGAATTCAGTGTTTGGTTTCCTTATAAGGAGAAGGATATTTGGGCAAAAAGACACAGACACGTAAGGGAGAAGGCGATGGGAAGACAGAGACAGAGATGGGAGCGATGTATCTACAAGCCAGAAACACCGAGGGGGGATGCTGGCGACTGTCAGCAGCTAGGGGAGACCAGGAAGGACCCTCTGCCAGCTCCTTCAGAGAGAGCATGGCCCTGTCGACATCTTGGTTTCAGACATAAAGCCTCCAGAACTGTGAGGGAATAAACATCTGTTGTTTAAAAAAAAAAGTTTTCCTGGCATAGACTGACCTGTGCTGCTAATCTTTTGAGTGCCTATGTGTCCAACCTGGGAGTAACTCTGATTGAAAGGCCTGGGGCCAGGCCGGACATTACTTTCTTGTGCCACTCGTTGATGGAGAACACCCCCAAGACTGTCCTGATGTTTATCCTTTTCCTAATGGAGATCAGGAATGGAAGACGGAAAAAAAGATCGATGTTGGTGTCCAAAGTAGGCGAGTTTTCTTTCCCATCAGAAAAATGTCCCAGAAACTAATGTGTTTGCTTGCTGGCCTTGGAAGGCTTGGGCCAATCTGTGTCTTAAAGGAATCAAACTTTTTCCCTTCTGGAAACATTTTGGGCACATTTCACTCAATAGAGCTTAAATATGTGCACAGTACAAATAGAGGATATATATTCTTTCTTGTTTTCCCGACAAAAGGTTTTGACAGAGTTGGAAATCCTGGAATAGAGCTGGCTGAAGGAGCATAAGGTGTAATTTTTAGAGCATAGAGCTTCCTCAACGTTTACATTTTTAAAACTGAGAAATTATTCACACTAGGTGGCAGCAGAGATCTAGAGTTGGTGACTCTGATAGATTTTTTTTTTTTTTTTTCAGTCTGAAATGAGGTTGAGAATGAAGGTTAATCCAGGCTACTGTATACCTGTCTCTCTAGTTGTGGAATGAAAGACCTGCTTACCTGTAATTTAGCCTGGATTCATGCATCCAATGATTGAACAAAAGTTCAGAGGATTCTACTAATATTGATTCTAGAAGTGATTGAGAAAGACAGAAGCTGAACTAAGGAGAAAATAGAAGAGAATAAAATAAAAACGTTAAGCTGGAGTTGGGTGGATGTCTTTTTGTGTACTTTCACCATTGACCTTCATAGACCTACCAGGGACGCAGCCCATTTTACAGTTGGTAAAAGCGAGGCTCAGAGACATGAAGCTCAAGGCAACAGGAAGAATGGAATAAGAATACCGCCCAAGAAAACTTGACTCTGTTCTTCCAAAACAGTTTGCTCCATTTGTGGTGTCAGAATGGCCCTCTCACGCCGAGGTTCTGTGAAATTGTCTGTGTTCACCAGGAGAACAGCAGGAGCTAGGTGAGGGGGCCAGGCCAGGCCTTGGACGTCAGGAGCTGTTCTCCTTGGTCTCATCCCCAATTGCAACAAATTTAGTCAGACTAATGCCACTTTCAAAATAACAAACCAAGTTTTTCTCTAGTCAACCCAATCCTTGCACCTCGGTAGCTTTTCTTATTCTCAAGAGTCATAATTTTTTTGTTTTTAGCAAATGGTGTGTGAAAGGGTCACAGAGCAAAGTGTTTTCAATCAGTAGCTTAATGATCACTTACCCTTTAATCAAGGGTCATTTAAGAGATGACAGCAAGAAAGAAACTCAAGACAAGCAGACAGAAACACAGCATGATGCTATGCATATGGTACATGTACATATCTATAAATACACAGAGAACTCTGGAAGGACATATGTTAAACCAATAACCATGGTCACCTTGGAGCAGCAGGAAGGCCAAGATTGGCAGTAATGATCAAAGGGAACCTCCCTTTTTAAAACAATAGGCTTTTAGTTTTAGGTTTACAGCAAAGTGAGTGGAAAGGACAGAGAGTTATCACATACCCTTTTCCCCACTCATTCATAGCCTCCCTCGTTATCAGCATCCCCCACCAGAGCGGTATGTTTGTTATAATCGATGGGCTGACACTGACACATCATTATCACCCAAAGTAGATTGTTTACCTTAGGATTTACTTTTGATGTTGTACATTCTGTGGATTTGGACAAATGTATAATAATGTGTATCCATCATAATGGTATCATACATAAGTTATGGTATCAGAAATTAAATATTATGGAAAATGATTTGCAACTATTTGCTAAATTGTTGTTTAACCCAGTGAGATGGTGCACCAGTAGTGTGCTCTTATTATTTTCAAGTTCTCTCACTAAGTGCTAATTTCATCTTGAAGCTTCTGACTTCAGATGTATTTTCTAGGCATTGTGAAATCAAAGAATGCGTGGCACACATTCTTATCGAGGCACACAAATTTATACCTGATTGTCTTAATTAATATTTTATTTAAGATATACATTTTAAGGCTTAGTTTTTCTTAAACCCTCCCCTTTTGAAAACTTTTTTAAAATTTCAAATATATATACAAAGATAGAATAGTATAATGAACCCTCACATACTTCTCACTCAGCTTCAGCAATGTCAACACCTGCTAATTTCATTTTATCTTTATTCCTATCACCTCTCCCCTCCCACCTTGCCAGGGGATTATTTTGAAGCAAATCTCAGACATCATGTCATTTCATCCATAGCACTTCAGTATATATCTTTACAAGTTAAAAACTCTTTTTGAAGCACAACCATGATTCTTACTACTTTTAACAATAATTTAAAAATATTCAGTTAGTACTGTTGGGCATCTATACCTGTGGGTTCTGCATTTGCAGATTCAACCAATCTCAGGTCAAAAATACTTAGAAAAAAAGTGTTATGTTTTGCTGATATACACTATGTAGTTAGGCCTGTGCTGTTTGTGTCTATACTGAACATGTATAGACATTTTCTTTGTAATTCCTAAACAATATAGCATAACAACTACTTATGTGGTATTTACATTGTATTAGTTATTATAAGTAATCTAGTGATGATTTAAGGTATACAAATAGATGTGCTGTGTTATTTTAATAAAGGATTTAGTACCTGTAGATTTTGGTATCCCGGAACCAGTTCCTCACAGATACCAAAGAATGGAGATCCAAAGTCCACACATTAAATTTATTGCTTTGCCTCTCGAATCTCTTTTCATCTAAAGAATCTATAGGATTCCTCCCTTTTTCATTCTTGCAATTTATCTGTCAAAGAAAAAATTGTTTTTTTCTTCCAATTAGCAAATAAACTATCATTTCTTTGTAGTTTATATATTGAAGGACATTTGTCCTTAGAGTTTCTCCATCCCAGATTTTGCTGATTGCATTCCTATGTATTTCCTGTGAAATGGTAGTTAGATCTAGAGTAGGTGTTCCAGATAAAACACAGGATTCCCAGTTAAATTTGAATTTCAACTAAACAATGAAGAATTTATTTTAATGTAAGAATTCTCCATGCAATGTTTGGTCATCTTAAATTTTTATTTGCTAAATTTGGCGACTGTAATCTAGAGACTTGATCACATTCAGGTTTGGTTTTGGGCAAGAATACTTTCAATATAGTTGTGTACTTCCATCAGGAGACACACAGTGTCTGATTCTTTCTCTCTTTGTGATGTGAAGAATGATCCATGGGTTCAAGTTTTGTCAGCTGGATGCATCCATTGTTAATATAACCCTCCAGGTTGTCATCTGATGATTTTGGTAGGTGATGGTTATTGCCTAGAATCATTACTTCGTTAGGGTTTGCAGAATGATATTCCAAGTCTGTCATTCCTTCTGTATTCATTAGCCAGCATTCTTCTATAAAGAACTTACTCTCCTGTATGTTTATGTGGGAAAGTTAAGCTCTTGAGTCCAAATTTTACAAGCACCTAAGAGAGCCTTACAAATCTAACAATAAAATCTTGCTAGGGATTTAGATAACTCTTACAAATACAATAAATCAAAATATACAGTTAGTAAGAAAAATCTTAAAATATTTCTATATGTTAATAAACTTATACATGTAGAAAATTGAACTCTTCAGCATTTTTAATATTGTCTGTACACTTAACCAAAGTTTCCTAAGGATTAGGATGAAAATTAATATGTTAAATTCTCAAGTATATCAGATTGTCTAAAGTGTTTCAAACCACTGAGAACTGAATTAAGCCTATAAAAAGAATTGCAATGATTATACAACTTTTGACATCAGGATTGACACAGGGTTGACAAAACTTTATTTCCTCATTATCTGTTTGATTATTACTTATGCCTTTCTAGGATTACAAACTCACATCCACTTAAGGGGAGCTGAGTGAGAATCTCAAGCTTGTTTCCACACCCGAGAGTGATTCAGGGCAACCAGCCAAGAAGGGCAGCCAGAACGTGGGAACTTGGGTCCACCAAACCACAGGCGGATGATCTCAGGCCTTTCTCAGTGTCTGGCTCTCAACTCCACATCTTTGAACTTAAGTTAATTATAGATTTCTCAACCTAGGGCAGCATACATTCCGGTCATCTTTCGCATTTCATCCCTACCAACCTTTACTTTCTGATTTTGGTAGATGGAATTTGTTATCTCTTCTCTTACCCCTGGTGTGGGTTGCAGCCGGTGTTCCCGCTGCCAGGAAGAGCTCCCTGAATTCTTCACTCTTTGTTTCCCTTCTGTATCCACCTCATGAGCCCCTATTCCACAGTCATTTGTTGACATATTGAACTTAGAGCTCCAAATAGAATGTGAACAGTGTCTTTGTCAAATTTCTCATTCTTATTTTTTTCAGGTAAAGAACTAGCCAATGAGAAATTAAGCAAGTGTCTCTCGCGGTAAGTTTTCAGTTGAAAAGCCAGGACTGTAACTCAGGGCTACTTTTCCACCATATTACTACGTCAGAAGTAGGCAATATGTGATGTTGCATGTACACCTTTGTTGCCGTAGGTGGATGCCCTGTATATTCTTTAACTTCCTACCTTCTAATTTTCCATTTCTTCATATCTATACGTGAGAGGTCACTGAAAAATAAAACTCATTTAAACAAATACTGTGGTGCAACAAGTTGATTGTGACATCTGCATACCTTCAACACAAAAATATCTTTACAGTCATTGTTCATTCAGTTACATCAAATATTGACATCTGTTGACTTGTTGAAATGGGCCTTAGGGCTTTCAGTAAAGATATTATTTAAAGGAACCTGTATTATTTCCTTTACTATTAAGTAACATATTTCCAGTCCAAAGATGGAGATCACTATGACCTCTCAGATAACCCGATTCTACTGTTGATTTGTCTTTGTCTTATAGAAACATTTGCAGTTTCTCCTACATTTGAAATAATCTATTCTGGAAACTACTAAATGTTAAAGTTTATATACTTGCCTAATTCTATATGTATAGTAGCTTTAAAATTTCTATATAATTCTTTAAAAGAAGAATTCAAGCTAGAATCTACAGGGTGGCATACTAGCTTGGGGCATTATTATTTTCATAAGGGTGACTATAAAAAGGTGACTATCTTTTTTTATTGAAATAGGTTATTTCTTCCTTATGGACGCTGATTTTTTTTTTTTTTTAAGACTTTTTCATTAGGATCATTGTGCGTGATCTTAAGAGTGTAGTTGGAAATACCCCAAAGGAGTGAGCTAGCCATGGCTTTCTCAGCTCATAGTGTGGAGAGTAATAAGCATTCATTCTAACCTTTTCAAGAGATATTTATGCATCTCAAACTCTCAGAGGTTCCCATGGCTGGTTAGCTCTGGCTACTATATGCCAAGCTGGACAAGAACTGAGCTAATAAAATCAAAACTAAAAGTAAAACTCTATTTTTTATTTATTTGTAAAAGCATTATTGTAGATCTCATGGTCACTTTTTGCAGATGGCATGATTCTCTATATAGAAAACCCTAAAGACTCCACTAAAAAAACTATTAGAAACAATAAACAAATACGGTAAAGTTACAGGATACAAAATCAATGTACAAAAGTCCATTATGTTCCTATATACTAACAATGAAACTTCAGAAAAAGAAATGAAAAAAAGCAATTGCAACAAAAAGAAAAATACCTAGGAATAAACTTAACAAAGCATGTGAAGGGCCTATACACTGAAAACTACAAGACAGTATTAAAAGAATTAAAGAAGACACAAAGAAATGGAAAGATATTCTATGTTCATGGCTTGGAAGAATCAACATAGTTATAATGGCGGTATTACCCAAAGCAATATACAGATTTAATGCAATCCCCATGAAAATCCCAATGACATTTTTAAAAGTAGAACAAGAAATAATTAAATTTTTATGGAATCACAAAAGACCCCAAATAGCCAAAGCAATCCTGAGAAAAAAGAATAAGGCTGGAAATATCATATGGTCTGAATTCAAATTATACTACAAAATGACAATAATCAAAACAGCATGGTGTTGGCAGAAAAACTGACACACACAGACCAATGGAACAGAATTGAGAGGCCAGAAATAAACCCACGTATCTATTAAAGGGCAAATAATTTTCAACAAAGGAGCCAAAAACATACAATGGAGAAAAGAAAACCTCTTTAATAAATGGTTCTCAGAAAATTAGAAAGCCACATGCAAAAGAGAGTGACTAGACTGCTGTCACCATACACCAAAATTAAATTAAAATGGATCAAAGACCTGAATATAAGACCTGAAACAATAACTGTGTAGAAGAAAACAGAGGTACTAAACTCATGGACCTTGGCTTTAGAGAGGATCTTATGAATTTGACCTCAAAGGCAAGGGAAATAAAGCAGAAATAATGAATGGGACTATATCAAGCTAAAAAGCTTTTGCACAACAAAACAAAGAGGCAACTAACTTAATGTGAGAAGGTATTTGCAAACAATGCCTCCAATAAGGGGCTAATATCCAAAATATATAAAGAGCTCATACAACTCAACAACAAAAAAACAATTCAATTAAAAAATTGACAGATGACTGGAACAGACACTTCTCCCAAGATGTACAGATGGCCAACAGGCATATAAAAAGATGCTCAGTTTTACTAGCTATTAGAGAAATGCAAATCGAAACCACAATGAGATAATCACCTCACACCTGTTAGAATGGCTATCATCAACAGCAGACTGGTACCAGTTCTAGGCCTGTAAGGAGCCAGGCTGTACAGCATGAAGTGAGCAGCAGGTTCTTGAGTGAAGCTTTATCTGTATTTGCCTCCACTCCCCAGCGCTAGCATCAGCGCCTCAGCTACACCTCAGATCATCAGGCATTAGATTCTCATAGGAGCACTAGTCCCTGGTGCCAAAAAGGTTGGGGACTGCTAATCAACAGAACAAGTGTTGGAGAGGTTGTGGGGAAAAAAGAACCCTCATACACAGCTTGTGCGAATGTAAATTGGTATAGCCACTGTGGAAAACAGCATGGAGTTTCCTCGAAAAAGTAAGAATAGAATTACCGTATGATCCAGCAATCTTTCTTCTAGATATTTACCCCCCAAATTTGAAAGTATTCATAAAGATATATGCACCTCAATGTTCACTGCGGCATTATTCACGGTGGCCAAGACATGGGAACAACTAAAATGTCCTTCGATAGATGATTGGATAAAGAAGAAATGGTACATATATACAATGGAATATTACTCAGCCATGTGAAGAAACGAAATACTGCCAACTGGGACAACATGGATAGGTCTTGAGATTATCACGCTAAGCAAAATAAGTCAAAAAATTGAGAACCTTGTGATTTCACTCATTTGTGGGATAGAAAATTGAAAGCAACAAATAAAGAGGACAAACAAAAACTCACAGACACAGACAATAGTTTAGTAGTTACCGGAGGGCAAGCAGGAAGAGGGAGAAGGTAAATAAGGCTAAAGGGGATCACATGGTGATGGAAGGAGATTTGACTTTGGGTGGTGAACACACAATGCAATATACATACTACGTATTAGTGAATTGTAATACGTATGACATATTATTGAATTGTGCACTTGAAACCCCTTTCATTTTATTAACCAGTGTCACTCCAATAAATTTTATTAAAAAAATAAAGTCTCACTGTGGTAGACTGAATAATGTACGCCCTCCCAAAGATGTGTACATCCTAATTCCAGGAACCTGTGAATATATTATCTTACACTGTGTCTTAGTCTGTTCAGGCTGCTGTAACAAAATTCCATAGGCTGGGTGGCCTACAACAGAAATTTATTTCTCACAGTTCTGGAGGCTTGGAAGTTCAAGATCAAGGTGCTGGTAGATTCAGTGTTGAGTGAGAACTTGCTTCCTGATTCACAGACGGTGGCTTCCGGCTGTTTCCTCACATGGCAGAAGGAGTAAGGGAGCTCTCTGGAGTTTCTTTTATAAGGTACTAAACACATTCACAAGGGCTCCATTCTCATCGCCTCATCACCTCCCAAAGGCTCCATCTCTTAATACCATCACACTGGAGATTAGGTTTCAACATATGAATTTTAGGGGTATACATTCAATCTATACAGCACAAGGTAAAAGATTTTGCAGATGTTATTGAATTAGGCTCTTGGGATGGGAAGATTATCCTGGATTAACCAGGGTGAGCCCAATGTAATCATAGGAGTCCTTATAAGAGGAAGGCAGGAGAGTCAGAAGCAGAAAAGACATGAAGACAGAATCAGATGTTGGAGTGATGTGCTTTGAAGATGGAGGAAGGGGCTGTAAGCCAAGAAATATGGCTGGCCTCTAGAGGCTGGAAAAGGCAAGGAAACAGATTGTTCCCTCAAGGCTCCAGAATAGACACAATTATGCCAAAATATTACCTCCAAAGACCCATTTTGGTCTTCTGACCTCCAGAATTATAAGATAATAAATTTATATAGTGTTAAGCATACATACATACATACATACATACATACATACATACATACATACATACATACAGCATTGTTGTAGTTTCTTTCCCTGGCCCAGAAATATAGAATACTTTCATTAAGGCAGGGACAAGAGATCAAAAGAGTCCTGAACTCCACAGAAAGTGAATGTCCTGTTTGACTATAGCTCTTAGAAGAATAAATTAATGACCAAGGATGTGTGAAACAAGGAAAAACTTTCAAAAGCTAAAACTGTAGCCAGGATCACTGGTCATGCAGATAAGTAGTTGGTATAGAAAAGGCAAAAGTGACAATTGCTGCCTTAGGAAAATAATGATAGTGTTCCGCAAGATTTACTTTCTTGTGGGTAGAGTGAGACTTCAGTAATTCTAAATCTTTCTAACTCCTTGTAACTATCCGGCACAGTATTTTAAAGTCAATACCTTAGGTTTAAATAAACCTATTATGAGGAGCTATAAAATAAATTGAATTGATAACTGAATGTAATTAAGGACAAATCCTGGACTAGAGTTTCTTCATATAGAAGCAAAAGATTCCTATTAAGGGATAATATGAGACAACTGATTTGTTAGACTCTACCAGTTCTAGCTGGAAATGCTTTTCAAAAAAAAATAATTAGAAAGAATCTTTGCTTTGAAGGAAAACACTCTCTTCTTTTAGCCCATACCAGCTCTAAAGATCTTAGGAAACGAGGCTTGGTTAATCAATGTTTGCGTAGCTTATGAATATCCAGTTTCTAAATGGGAACATTTATTCTTTATTGTTGATGATTAACAGTATTGTTGGTGTTGTTGATAATGTAATTACTAATAATAGGTAATTAACAGGGTAATTATTAAATTGTATTATTAATAAGGTAAACATTCTTATTAGTAGGAAATTGGCCCATAACTGTGTCTCTCTTTTTCTCTGACACATCCTAACAATAAATATTTGGTTGCTTTTTACTCATTGCATTACTCTACTACCAAATTTTGTAAGTGATGCTCAATCTTGTTTAATGGAAAAGTAAATATTAATGATATGTTTTTTTTTTAATTTTTAAAATTGAGATATAATTGCCATATAACATTTTATTAGGTTTAGGTATACAACATAATAATTTGGTATATGTATATATAACAAAATAGTTACCACAGTAAATTTAGTTAACATCCATCACCACACAGTTATAACTTTTTTTCTTGTGATGAGAAATTTTAAGATTTACTCTCTTAGCAATTTTCAAATATACAGTATTATTAACTATAGTCTGTATGCTGTATATTACATCCCCAGGACTTACTATCCTATAACTAACTGCAAATTTGTACTTTTTTACCAATGGTACATTTTTCAAGAGTAACCTAATGAAGATAATATATACTCTTTCCATTTTTATTCTAATAGAATGTGTAAAGTTGTGTGGGTGACCATAAGAACAAAGCAATGGAAGAGGGCTATGGGGGTGGGGTATTCTGGCCTCGAAAATGAAGTTTCCAGGGCCGGAAGGACTGGCATTCTGAGGTTAAAAGAGAGACACTTGGTGGCTGTGTGCTTTTCCTCTGCCCTCTAGTTGGGCGCCTCCCACCCACCACACCTTATGCTTTTCTCCCTTTCCAGTGTGGTCCCACCTGGACTGTATCTCCTCTCTCCCTAGACCATAAGCAGCCCAGGAGGAGGCCGACTCAACCCCTCCGTGTCCTCAGGCCCGGCACCATCCCAGGCACACAGTAAGTGCTTTAACAAATGTTGGCTGAACACACGAAACGTAGAGTGAAGTGTAAATAATTGCCCAGAGGAAGAGGAAATCAGGAAAGCCGTTGAGAATCAGTTTTGTGCCTCTTAAAACCTAATCAGAGGCTGGGTAATGAAAATTTCAAGGGGTCACATTAGCAGTAAAAAACCAAACTGCACTGATTCTTACCTCTAAGCATTTTTAAGACCTTTTGGGGGGCATCTCATCTGTGTGTGCATGCACAGTCCCATTGGCCCCCGTAAGGTATCTACCTGGTGGACTCTGGAAATGGGTGCAAACCGCCTCATTTATATCCATCAGTATTTTAGAGCTGTGTTTGGGAAGGCCGGGTGCTCATCACATCCTGCTGCTTTTCCCACCAGCTCCCCAGTGATGCTCCAGAACCCTAGAGAGACCGATGCTACCTCGTGATCTGAGGCTTGGTAAGGGTGTGTGTGCTCACTTTCTCCTGCTCTCTCATAGAGAGGGCCCGAGCTGCTAGCGCACTATCTCAAATAGCCCTTCCTAAACCAACCGGATGAACCATTCCTTGCCCTGGGATGCAGACGTGGGTCTTGGGATTGGGCCAGGGTGTGTTGTGGGTGAGGTGGCTTGGAGTGCTGGGGATGATTCAGTTCTGTGGCTGAGGCTTTGTTTTCGAGATGAGTATGCGATTCTGCTTCCCCTTCCACCAAGAGGTAGCCTCTCTCATAAGCTTCTTAGCCTTTCATGCAAACAGCTACCTGGTGTTCTGGCTGCCAGCCCTTCTCTTCCTCTAATGTTTCCAGGATGTGCCTAGCTATAGGTGAATCTCAAGCTGGGACATTCCTATTTCCCCAGCGAGCACCGTGGATTTGTCAGTGAAATTGGGTTTGCATTTTGATTTTCTGCAGGCCTCTCTTGACTGTTATTACAGCTACATCACTGGGAAGGAAGACAGGACAATCCCCTCTGGGAACTGAGGCCATCTCCTTTGTAGGGTCATTGTAAACCATGAGTATTTGGCTGGCAGTGTTCTTTTCAAGTATACTTGTGAAGATAATGAGTTATACAGTGTCCAGAATAAGCACGTTTGTCTCTCACTGAGCTTATTAGAATTTATTATGCTATTACCCAAGCCATACACTGTCCTTACCAAGGGTTCCTTTGGGGCCCTAGTTTGTGACTCATGGTTCTTGTAGTAGTCAGGGTTATCCAGAGAAAGAGAACCAATAAGGTGGAGAAAGACAGACAGACAGATTTAGATCTACATCTAGAACTATAATATTATATATAATAGGTAACAGTGATACTTGCTTAATATATGTATTAAGCAATACATATAATAATAATAATATAATAATGTAACAGACTTATTCATAAAGTGAGGAAATACTCATCACAATTAAAGTCCTCATTTCTGTGACTGATCACATGGTCATAGCTGGTATGTATAACTACCTTCTTCTACTACCCATTCTGTATTCTCTTTGCCTTCAGCAAGCACCTCAGCTGGTTGTGGTTTTTTATGTCATGAGGTGACTCAAACCTTCACTCTTGAAGAGTCTGGGTCATTAGTAGTCACACCCGGATTGGATTGTTGCTGTTTTCCATTGACCCTAATCACACGGCATGGTAATCCAGAGAGACATCATAAGGAATCTCCTGTGTTCCGGAACTTCTTTTCCTTATCTTCATTGTAGAATAGTGGTCCAGTTTGTCCTTGGTGGTCAGGAAACCAGCCAACACTGTAACTCCCTTCAGAGGCATAAGGAGCCCAAATGGCTGGGTGGCAGGCTTAACTTCTAGTTCAATGGAATCATTGTTGTGTCACCTGGTGGAAGCATTGTTCCCTCTGGAACTAAGACTTCTAGGCCAGCAGAGTATAAAGCTGAGGCAACAGGAGGCAAAAATATTGCTAGTGTGCCATTTTAATTTCTTCATATTTTAATTTATTTCTGAGGTTTATTTTTTTAGTGGTTGCCCTGGTAACTACAATTAACATCTTACCCTATAAGAATCTAGCTCTGATTAATACAATTTAATCTCATTAATACACAAATCTTTGCTCCCATATAGCTTCATTCTCTCCCCTTCCCTTGTGCTATTATTGTTATACAGGTTTCATTTTTATAAATTATACATATCCACACTGATTTATAATAATTGTTTTATGCAGTTGTCTTTTAAATCAGGTAGGAGAAAAAAAGAGACAAAGAATACATTATAATTTCTTATATAATTGTCTTTACGTTCTTTATTTCTTCATGTAGATTGAAGTTACAGTATTGTGTCTTTTCATTTCTGCCTGAAGTACTCTCTTTAGTATGTCTTGCAGAGCAGGTTTATTAGTAATGAATTCTCTGCTTTTATTTTTCTGAGAATGTCTTAATTTTTCCTTCATTTTTGCAGGGTAGTTTTGCCAAATATAGACTTCTGATTGACAGTTTTTTTCTTTCAGCACTTTGAGTGTGTCATACCATTGCCTTTTGGCCTCCATGGTTTCTGAAAAAATATTAACTGTTAATCTTATTGAGGCTCTCTTGAAAGTGATGAGTTGCTTCTGAAAGTGATGTGCCTTGATGTAGGCCTTTTTCTGCTTATTCTATTTGAAGTTTGTTTAGCTTTTTGAATCTGCATATTTTTTAAAATGAAATTTGGGACATTTTCAGCCATTAGTCTTCAAATATTCTTTTTGTTCCTTTCTCTCTTGTTCTTCTGGGACTCCCATTATGTTGGCACACTTAATGGTGACTCAGAGTTCTCTGAGGCTTTGTTCATTTTTCTCCATTAATTTTTCTTTCTCTTTCTCAGACTGGATAATCTCTGTTGACCTATCTGAAAGTTCCCTGATTCTTTTTTCTGCCTGTTTAATTATGTTGTTCAGTTCCTCTAGTGAGTTTTTCATTGCAGTTATTGTGCTTTTCAACTCTAGAAACTGTATTTGGTTCTTTTTCATAAATTTTATCTCTTGATATTTTCTATTTGTGGAGATAGCATTCTCAAACTTTTCTTTAGTTCTTTATAAATGTTTCATTTAATTATTTGAACATATTTAAAGTATTTGTCTAGGGAGTCCAATGTCTCGGTTTCTTCAAGAACAGTTTCTGTTGATTTCTTTTTTTCCTGTTTATGGGCTATACTTTCTTGTTTTTTGTATGTCTCATAATTTTTTATTGAAAATTGGAAGTTTTATGTAATATAATCTGGAAATCAAATTTCTCTACACTTTCCTCTTGGTCGTGTTTGGCCATTGAGGTCTCTGCTTGGTTTGCTTAGTGTCAACTAATTATTGGAAAAAGATTTTCTTAAATGCCTGGAATCAATAAGTCTTTGCCTTTTAAAGGGCTTTGTGTGCGTGTTGAGGCTTGCTTTCAATATTCAGCTAGGTAGTTGATAACTACATCTTAACTTTCACTTCCTGCTTCTGCAGAGCCTCAAGGTCAGCCAGAGGTGAGAATTTAGGGCTTTCTCATGTCATCTTTGAGCACGCACAAACCAACACATGTATGGCTTTCTAATTCCCCAAAATGTATTGGAGCTCATCACAGCTCTATGAAAATCTTATAGCCCAACTTATCCTTTTAAGTTCCCCCCTCCTTTTAAAATAAGGCCTATTGTTTGCCCTACCTGTTATCCACCACCTCAGGCAACCATGAAATAAAACAATTGTCTTTAAATGTTTTTAACAAATACCCCTGGAGAAAAGACTTTTTTCACTGGGTGAGCTTCAGGTCAGGTGAAATAAGTGGACTTCCAGGGAACCACTATACAGGTCAAATCATGAAAATTTTCTGGGAAAGAGGCTTTGAAGGGGCTCCAACCTCATCCCCCTCTGCCAGCTGCCAGACTACTGGATTTCCCCAGGATTTCAGACTACTTGTTTTCAAGATTACTATGAAGATGGAGAGGGTTAGGATCAGGGCAAGTTAAAATGCTACAATGCTCGCCATTCTTACCAAGATTTAAGAAATGCTCCCTCGATTGCTGCAAGATTTTGGCTAATTTTTAGAATTCTGAAAAATTTTACCAGTTTTCTCATTGCTTTATGGAGGAGAGAATTTTTGGAGGTTCTGTTGGTTCATGAGCCTACCTAAAACTTGAGAAACCACTACTTCAAAATCATTGGTCAGCCACCACATTTTAAAATTGGCCTTACTGAGCAGGCAAAACAGTGGAATTTACACGATACTAGAAATGTTAAGGACTTCAGAATTACAACTAAGGATCATATCACTCTTTTCTTGCTTTCTTCACCCCTTGTCCTAAAGAGAGTGGAAAACATCCCTAATATTAGGAATCCCACGTTCAAATAGTATAGAAGTTGCCATAAGAGATTAATGACCTTGCTTTCCATAAAGCAGCAATTTTTGCAATGTCCTGCACGCTACTGGAGAATGTTGAAGGTGATGTGGTTTAAAGGATCTTAGTTAACCTTTGTGAGAACCAATTAAATCACATTGCAAAACATGGATAGAAGTAAAAACAGCCATTTCCTGTTCTGTTCTCTGCTTTAAAATTAACAACCTGCATAACTGGAGATCATAAATCAAATTAATAAGGAAGTAAATTACCATCTTTTACTCCTGAACTAAAGGCAAATAGATGGGTGCAACTGAGTTTACACCCTATTTCTTGGTAACATATTAAGCAATCAGTGATATTATGGTGGTGAGGATACAGTTGGCGAAAATAAATGCATAGTTAGAGCTTGGTCTTTACTAGTCTGAAGAGTATACATGTAGACTTATTTTTCAAAAAGATGTATAATAACCTGCTTTGTAAGATGGGTGTGAGGATTTGGGGCTACCACATGGAAGCTTTTCATGAGAGTAGCTTCTGCCTAAGGCTTCCTGGCCTGGCTCCTTTGCCTCCTGTGCAACTTTGGGCTAGTCTGTTAATATCTTTAATCCCCATTTCCCTCATGTGGAAAGTGAGCATAATAATGGTGTGTATTCATAGGGCTGCTGTGAAGATTAATGCAATAATCCAAGTGAAGCTCTTAGCATAATGCCTGGCATGGCTTAAGTGAAGCATGCAGTAAGGCTGATTATGATTGTTTTTCCTATGGTGATGTGGGTATAAAGTGTTCAGCATAGTGGCTACTGTGTAGCAGATGCCCTAAATCTGAGCTGCAGAATATGGGAGCCACTGGCCACATGTGGCTACTGAGCACTAGAAATGTGGCCAGTCCAAATTGAGATGTGCTGAGAGTATAAAACACACACTGGATTTCAAAGACTTAATGCATTTACAAAAGAAATAAAGTATCTCATTAAAGGTTTCTATAATGATAGAATATTGTCATGATAATACTTTGGATCTATTCAGTTAAATAAAATTTATTGTTAAAGTGAATTTCACCTGTTTCTTTTTATCTTCTTAAAATGGAGATACTAGGAAATTTAAGTTTCCGTAGGTGGCTTGCATTAGTGGCTTCCACATAATTTCCTGTAAAACCTACTTTATTTGGTTTATGTTTAACCAGCTTATTGAACATCTACGCTGAACCAGGCTATGTGATGAGGACTATGCCAAGTACCACAGGAGTACACAGGGAGGAGAGCTGCATCTGTGGCATCAGGGAGGCCTTTGTGGAAGAGGTGGCTTCTGAACTGGTGCTCTCTCTCCAGAGATCAACAGGACACTCAAGGGTGCTGACTTGCTGTGGGCTTTTCTCCCTTCAGAACATTTTAAAAGCATGGAGCACATCACGATACATCTCTTTCCTGTGAAAATCTGACAGCCAGACAAGTCTTGGCTTTCCAATAAAAGACCAAATCAAGGTAAGGGGCGTTCTGATATCTGAACCTTAATCTTAATATTCGGCCTCATGTGCTTAATATTTACATCATGTAGTAAGTAGTAGATAAACACTGATGAAAAGCTGTTTGCCTTTCAAGGACATCTAAATAACAATTTATAAAAATACAGTGCCAAGCAACAGATACTGTTTTGTTTGTTTGTTTGTTTGTTTATTCATTTTGATTTGGGAAGATAGTACTCAGCTGCTACGATGATAAACTTTAAGTTCTAAAAGATTTTGAAAAGACATTGCTAACCAGCCAATTTTCTGTCTCTTTGTCACAAACCACTTCATGAGTGAGATAGTCAATAGCTTTATTTTTAGGGAGCCTTACTATGCTAGAGATTCAGGGAAAGAAGCAATGCTTTGTTTGTTTTAAATCATCCATCACTCCATGAAGAAACAGATCTATTACTCATAGTAATAGGGGGGTGCAATTAGATGTTGTGACTCTTTAAAAAAAATAACAGCTTCATCAAGATAGAATTCACACACCATACAATTCACCCATTTAAAATGCACAGTTCGACAGCTTACAGTATATTCACCAAGACAGACAACGATTACCACAATTAGAGCATTTCATCACCCCAGAAATCACCCCAGAAAGAAACCCTGCTTCCTATAGCCATCACCCACTGGAGTGGGCTGATTTTGGCCCCCAAAGACATGTCCACCTGGAATCTCAAAATGTGACCTTATTTGGAATAAGAATCTTTGCAGATGTAATTAATGAATGTAAAGATCTTGAAATGAGATCATTCTGGGTGAGGGTCATTAAATGCAATGATGAGTGTCTTTATATGAAACAGACAAGTATAATTTGCAGAGACACAGAAAAAGCAATGTGAAGATGGAGGCAGTGATGAGAGTTATATAACCCCAAGCCCAGGGGCACCAAAGGATTGCCGACAACCAGTCAAGAGGAAGGCACAGGATGGAGACTTCCTCAGACTTCCAGAGGGAACCAACCCTGCCAACACCTTGATTTTGGACTTCCGCCTCCTGAACTGTGTGAGACTAAACTTTTGTTGTTTTAAGCTGCCAAGTGTGTGGCGATTTGTTTTGGAAGCCCTAGGAAATTAATATATTCCAGCCTCCCCATCTTCTCCCAGCCACTGGTAACCACCAATGTACTTTCTGTCTTTATAGATTAGCCTATTTAGACATTTTATGTAAATGAATCACACGATTTGTAGTCTTTTGTAACTGGTTTCTTTCGCTTCTTTCTAAGTAACATTTTATATTTAAAAAAAAAGTGCCAAGCAATGGGTACTATTTTTTTGTTGTTTAATTTGTTTAATTTGGGAAGATAGTACTCAGCTACTGCTATGATCATCTTTAATCACAGAACATAATGTTTTCAGGGTTTATGCATGTGGTAGGATGTATCAGAAACTCATTTCTTTTTGTGGCTGAATAACATTCCATGTTAAGGATACACTGCATTTATTTATCCATTGGGATTGTTTCTATCTTTTGGTTGTGAATAGTGCTGCTCTGGACATTTGTGTACAAGTTTTTCTACAAACCTTTGTTTTCATTTCTCTTGAGTATATATATCTAGAAGTGGAATTGCTGGGTCATATGATGACTCTATGTTTAACATTTTGAGGAACTGTCAGGCTGTTTTTCAAACAGTGTACAGGGATTCTCCACATTCTCACCAACATTTGTTATTATCTGTCTTTTTATTAGACCTATATCACTTCCGGTCAATATGGGCCAGTATTCTGATCAGGTATTTATTTTATTTTATTTCCTGATCAGATTTTTACATTTTATTTCTTTCCAGACCTACATCCCAACCACAGGTTCCCATGACTTTTTCACATCTGGGGACAATTCAATTATTGGTTAGATATAAACTGGCTTATTCAAGTAGGTTTCGTATGTGATATTATGATCTTCAGTGGAATTGTGTAATCAGATATTTTTATACTTTTCAAATTCATCTCTTCAGTGTGCTTTGGCTTTTTATTTGCAGTTTAGGGGTTTGGAGGCTCAGAGTTTTCAAGGTAGCCTTGGAGGTTGGGTCCAGAAGCCACCTCCCTCATTTGGATGCTCTTTAAAGCCTTGGCACATGGGGTCACCACTCATCCATCCAGTTAGGTCCAATAGTCTTCATAAGGAGCAGCCAGGGAGTTCACGTTCTCTAACCAGATGGAAATGCCAGGGATGCACTGGGTAGCAAGGCCCTAGAAGGAGGATTATGAAATCTCAGGGAATCATCCTGTAGCTCCAGCATATTTCAATATCACCCTGAATCAGGGATAGGAGGGGCCCCCAACTCGAAGAGACTGGTTTTGTCTTGCCTGCCCTGCTCCCTTTATCACCCTCTGCTCTTCCGGCATTGCTGTGTTCATGTTGATGTCATGTGTTTCCCATCACTGTGGACCGGTCAGCCCACTTTGTGAATAAAGAACAATTTTCCCCACACCCTTTTGGAACAGAGAGAGAAGATAGATTATGATAAACTGGTTTCCTAGACTGAATTTGGCTTTGGAATTTCTTCAGTTAAGAAAAAGCCAGAAGTCTTCTGTAGTCAAACAATACTCTTCCCATTTGTTAGTGAAAGGAGGAGAGGTTGTCATCCTGCATGGCCCTTGAGGACAGTAAGGTACAAAGGAGATGTGACTTTGGGTCAACAGAGGCGCCATCCTTGTCGTCTGTATTCAGGGTTGGACTCATGGAGCTACTGGTCTGGAAGATTCTCCAGGGTTATAAGTCAGGCACAGAACAAATCCTCTCTCTAATCCCCAACCAAACTGAATCCAAACCCTAAAGCCAGTCTCAGAATAGACTTAGAATAATCTAGATCAATGATTCTTCCCAGTATCCCTTTCCCGCCCCCATCCCACTCCTCCTGAACTTGACTGGCCCCTTGGGGTACATTGCTTGGATGGTTTCCCTAAAGTATATGATGTTAATGGGTACTTACAGGATTAAGCATGGTTAAGCAGGTTTCTTTATTGCCATATTTGTCAGAACTGTTAATATGCATTTTGACTCTTAGAAAGAGGAACAAAATCCTCAGAATTGCTCAGACTATTTGACCGTGAAACATTTCTTATCAATCATCTCACAGAACTGGTCTCACAGGACACTATTTTACAAATAGTTTTCCAGAAGCTGATCCTGAAATGGTAAATCTCGTGCAAGAAGTTTTCAGGAAGTGAGGGAAGGGCCAAGCGAAGACGTGGGTTTGGAGCTCTGGAATGTAAAATGTATCACAGAGGTTTTCCCCACACACACAGCAAGGAGACTAGGTCGTCACATTCCTACACCCGTTAGTCATTGGTTATAGGCTGCCTTCTGAGGAGGGTGCCTCATTTCCTAGGCATCTCCAGGCAAGGCAGCTGTACTCAGCCAAGGGCAGGAGAAAGATGTAGGTGTGAGGAGTTAGCAGCCCACACTCAGGATCTGGCCCAGTTAGAAGATCTGGATAGGGCATCAACAGATCTACTGTAGTCACACTAGGGGGAAAACTGTGCCAAGCCTCTTTCTGTCCATCACGTCTCCCCAGGGTCACGTGAGAATCAGACTAGTCCTTCATTTTCTCTAATGTAGGGATAAATTATCTTAGAGATAACTTATTAAAATGAAGGGGAAATTTCATTGTGAAATCGTAAGGTTATGAAGTGAGGACGAAAAGTTTTCATCTATGTGAATGCGTATGTAGAGTAGAGGAGATTTCTTTTAGCCAAAAAATGGGCTTTCTTGGTGTAGAAGGAAACGTGGGGATGATAGAAAAATTCTCATGCCCCCAGTCCCTTTTATAACAGTGCAGGGTCTGGCAGAGATGGGTGCTCTCAGCCCGATTTGTTGGGTGGCTCCGCTTCTAGAAGCAGAGCAGGCAGTACTGTTTGGAGTTCTTGGTGTGGTGGGATGAGGGTGTTGCTGGTGGTGTGTCCTCAGCTGTGAAAAAGGGCCAGAGGATGCATAGTCACCCTGGTGGTGGCCCTATCAAGGAAGAGCTTCCAGTTTTTAATGTTTAACCCTTGTCCAGCTGTCCTCAGGGACAGCACCAGACCATGGTGGTCGTTCCCCTTTTCTTCTGCTTCCCCTAAACGCATTCATGAGGATCCTCTGTGCCCCCAGCTCAGGAGTTGCTTCCTGAGGTTATACTGTCTGTCTTTTGCCTTTTCCTTCCTCCAGTACCTGTTCAATTCTCTGTACTGAGTTTTCTTAGAATAACTGTTGTGGTTGCTGTTTTCCTGAATGGACCCTGGATTCCTTCCGGAAATACTCTGGGTGTCTCATTACCTCGGTGCTTTTGCACTGGCGATTCCCTCTTTCTGAAACACTCTTCCCTCAGATATCTTCCTTTCTCAGTCCCTCTCTTTTTCAGGTGTTGGCTCTAATATAATTTTCTTGGGAGGTCTACCCTGAGCACATCAAAATTTCAACCCTACCTACTTGCAAAGGAACTAGACTCTCTATCATGGCTACCTGGTGACTTAGTGAGGCCCCAGAGCGTCCCTTGCCTGCCTGCAGAAGGTCTCCCTCACCACGTTTCTCCTAGTTTGTCCTCTGGGCTCAAATGGGGAAATGGATATGGAAGATGCACCTCTGGCTCTGGCCGGAATGAGTGGCGAGATGCTGGGCGCTTACTTCCTCCGACGCCTCAATGTCTGGACACCAAATGGGTACACCCGGATGATATTTTAGGCTCCTGCCAATCTCCATTTATTCCAGGACTCTCCTCTGTCCCTAGTGGCCTGGACTCTGCCTTTGTCCAGTGTTGCTCAGAGCCAGCTTCTTTCTGAAGGTCAAGCCTGAGGAGGCACGGAGAGCTGCCACTGGGGCAAAACAGGAACTTGTCAGCAAGTCCTGGCACGGAGGGACTGAGGTGTCCCTGTGCAGGGTTTAAGGTACACAGTTTAAATTGCTTCCATCTTCACCATCTCTGTTTTCACTAAGGGTTTCTTAACCTTGGGTTTGCAGATAGAATTCAAGGAGTCCTTGAACTTATATGGGAAAATAATTCAGTCTTTATTCTCATTAACCTCTAAGTGATATTTAGGATTTTCTTCAATGATGGATGTGGGCAACAAATAAACCACGGTGGCATTAGCTGTACCAAGAGATATCGAAGACATTTTTAGGTCATATCACAGTCATTGCAGAGATCTACAAAAGTCACCTGTGCCCATTCCCCCTTTCCAAAAACATTTACTAGACCTTGTTATTTATTCCTATATTTTAAATGCATTTGAAAACATTATTCAAAGAAGAGCCCCACAGCTTCCCCAGCCTCTAACGGTGCCTGCACAAAATGATAAAGAATACCCGATAGAGGTCATGTTCATTATCTGGTGCTGGGGGATGTGGTTTCAAAGGGGTATGAGACTGACTTCCTCGTGCCGGGCGCCTTGCCACCTCAAAGGCCCCTTAGGTAGGGCTGTGACGGAGGCAGGCGTGTGGCCATTTCCAGGCTGCAGGTGTGGCCACCCGCCACGGGTTTCCCCGGCTGGGAGCGCGAGACTGCCGCCCAGCGGCAAACGGAGGCGAGGGCGGTGCCTGCGCCCCGGTCCGCATCAGCCCCCATCAGCCCCGCGGCCGCCGAGCGCCGCCACCTGGCCGCCACTCCCAGGATCCCCAAGGCATTGATGCCACACGACTCCCATTTAAATTTTTTCCCCTCCACCTCCCTCTAGGCACCAGCGTGGGTGTCCTTTTCCCTTGTGGCTCTTTTCATATGATCCTCCAGCCCCTGCTGGCTTCCAGCAAGGGCAAGGGGGAGATCGCCCCAGGGAGGGAGGGATACAGCCCAAGGTCACTGAGCAAAGCCAGTTACATTCTGTTGTAACCTGGTACGTGTGCCCTCCAGGAGGCTTTCATGGGGGTGGGGACACTCGCCAAGGACGTATACAGGGGCCCTGCTTTTGGACTTCTAAGCGCAGGCAGTACCATCCTCATGAATTTTGCCATCCCGTCATTATTTAACTATGCAGTAATTTTCTTTAATGGATTCACTTTTTACCAAAATAAATACATATAAAAAGAAAACTTTACATCACTATTACCAAAGGAAAACCCAGTATCCCTTCCCAAAAATGTAAGGTGACTGTAAATAAAAATATAACAAAGACAAAACAATTACACTGTTGTCAATAAAATCTAGTTAGGCTTTGGTTCACTGCCAAAGGCTCTAATCTTCAGCAAGATATCAAAGACTTAGTAACACCTGACAGAGGCGTTCTCTTTGACATAATCAGAAGAAAGGGGTGGTGGGGGTGGGGGTGGAATCGAGGGAATGATTTGTTTACTGTGGCATTCAATATTGTTAGAGTAAGATCATCCCACCTTTTGGAGAGCACTGAAGGAGTGAGGCAGAGTGGCTGGTGGCATCTCAGCATTCGGCAACAGTTCCTGGAGGGACGGGCCAGGTAGACCAGGTCCCAGGGTAGGTGCTATGAATGCTAGAGGAGTGGGTTATTCATTGGCTACATGAATAATGGGCATTTTGGAGGGCTTCTCCTTTCTCTCAAGTGGACTTGCAAGTCTGCGTCCTGGGCTGAAGCTGGGAAGCCACTTGTGTGTTCCCTGGATGTGTGGTTGGGCTCAGAGAAGCTGATAAAATAGGTGTGGTAGTGGAGAGGTGGGGCCTTGTAACAAGTTCACTGTGGTGAATATCATTTCTCAGCAGGCTCCTGCCCTGAAGCTTTATTTCATTTCATTTCACTTTAGTTTAGTTTAATTTCAGGTATACAGTACTATGGTTAGACATTAATTTATTAAGTGATCTCCCCAGTTACTCTAGCACCTGACACTATCACAACCATTACAATATTATTGACTATATACCCTATGCTATACTCTAAATCCCCAACTGTTTTTTAACTACTAATTTGTATTTCTTCATCCCTTCACGTTTTTCATCCAGCCCCCCAACCCCCCACCCCTCTGGCAATTACCAGTGTGTTCTCTGTATCTGTTGGTCTGTTTTCATTTAGTTTGTGCATTTCTTTTGTTTCTTAGATTTCATATACAAATAAAAGCAAATGATATCTCTCTTTCTCTGTCTTATTTCACTCAGCATAATACTCTCTAGGTCCATCCATGTCATTGCAAATGGTAAGATTTCATTTTTTTTTTTTTTAAATGGTTGAGTAATATGCTGTGTTAGGATTTGGCCTTCAGGACCACCTGTTACTCTGTTCAAGACTAACCCACTGGTTTCTGAAGGAGAGGAAGACTTTGCATATGGATCTGGTAGAGCTGGGGCGAACGAAGGTACCAAATGAAAATGTGTGTGTGCATGTGCGTGTGCATGTGCGTGTATGTGCATGCGTGTGTGTTTGGAACTGCAGAACTCTCGACATGTGAGGACTCTGTCCAAACTCTAGCATGGCTTCTAACAGCATAAGGCCTTGTCCTTAGGATGACCTCAGTGTTCCTCCTCCACACCCCCTATTCCCTACCCCCAAAGGGTGTACCTGAGAAAGCTCAAGGCTGCCAGGAAATTTCACTATTTGTTCTGGGCCCTCCTCAACCGTCCTTTCTTAGATCATTTACCAAAAAAAGAGCTTAAAATTGTGAATCCTTCCTCTGTCCCTTTGAGATCTATATTTATCTCCTACAACTCAGGAGTGTCTTTCCCAAGGACCAGGAAGGCATTCCTATCAGGAAGGATAGGGCCTCTGTCTCCCAGTCTCTGTAGGAGGATAGAGTCCTAACTTCAATGATTGTCAGCTAACAGACAAAGCTGGCCCAGTCAGAAGTTATGCTGACCAACCCTTCGTAATTTTTTACTTGAGTCCCCATTCTCTTTCCCTCCCTTTGAAGTGCTGAGTCACATCTGTGGAAATCAGAATGGAGCTCAGGTCTTTCCCCTACTGTCAGTAGTTATGGAGTAAAATCTGTTTTCAGGGATTGAACTAATGCCAAGCTTTATTTATTTTAAATACTGTGTACACCTATTAGACAGATGTTTATGTCCATGTTCCTTTGTGCCATGGTTCTGGGTAGAATGTATGGACAGATCTCCAGAAAGCTATCCTGACCTCTGGAAATACATCTCAAAGTCTAAATTTTCTGATAGTCCATCAGAAGTTTCTCTTCATAGGAAAAGAAGTATATATTTTATATCTAAATCAATTTAATAACATTATACACTGTACATGTATATAAACGTAGTGTTACATTTGATTGTTTAAGTCAGTGTAGTACCCACTAATAGACTTGAGACTTTACTCAACAAACAGCATTCCTAGCAGGCAGCTGTAGAGATCATTGCCCAGCTGGTTGGCCTATTGTCTTTAGCACCAATAGTAACCTGCCCCTCCTATTTGGCCCCAATCTGTATCACCGCTTAGGGTTTTGCCTCATACTTTATTGAGAAAGTAAAGGAGTCAGACAATGACTCTATGTCCATGCTATCCAAACATCTGTTTTCATCTGTGCCAGACTCTCTGCCATGGATGAGCCATCCTTATCGCTATCCCAGGCCATCCTCTCCATTCGTATAAAACAATATGTATATAAGTGTTTTATTGGAACTATAACATATAGAAATGTAACATATGTAAAGGTAACAGTACAGGGGAGGTAGATAGAAGCAAAGTTGTATTGGAGAAAGGAAACCCTACCAAATGGTAATTGTAATCCACAGGAACAAATGAAGGGAACCAGAAATGGTACATAAGAAGGTTAATATAGCTCTATAAATATATAAATATATACTTTCCTTTCTTATTTCAGCTTCTTCAAGATTATATAAAGTAGTAATTATAACAATGTATTGTTGGATTTGAAACACATAGACATAATATATTATAACAATAATAGCACAAAAACTAGGAAGAGGGAATAAAACTGTATAGGAGTAATGGTTTTACATCTTGCTGGTATTAAGTTAATATAAATCTGAAGTAGAGTCTGATAAGTTAAGATGTATATGGTAAGCCCTTGAACTAAAAAAAAAAAGTAAAAAAAATATAGCGGAAAAAAATCACTAAGGGAAATAAAATGTTACACTAGAACATATTCACTTAATGCAAAAGAAAACAGCAAAGAAGGAATAGAGGAACACAACAAAGAAACATAGAAAATAAAAAATAAATCTTCATTTAATTCCCACTATATCAAGAATAACATTAAATGTGAATGGATTAAACAATTCAATGAAAAGGCAAATATTATTAAACTGGATTTTAAAAACACAGAATTCAATTATATTCTGTCTAAAAGAGCTTTATATTCAAAAATACAAATACACTGAAAGTAAAAGGATGGATTTGCAATGACATGGATGAACCTAGAGGTTCTCATGCTGAGTAAGACAGAGAAAGATAAATACCATATGATTTCACTTATATGTGGTATCTAAGGAACAAAAAGAACAAACTGATCAAAAACAGACTCACAAATAGAGTGGATAATTTGGTGACGGACAGAGGGGAGGGAGTTGGGGGACTAGGAGAATGGAGTGAACGGTTAAAGAAGTACAAATTAGTAGTTGGTAGTTGGGCACAGGGATGGGGAACATGGCAGAGGGAATGCATTAATATGATGGCTTGGTGGAGGGCCAAGGGAGGGAGGGAGCAATGGGGGGGATCGTTTTATGAACTATATAGATGTGTAACCAAGGTATTATATACTAATTTAAATAAATAAATATTTTTTAAAAAAAGAAAGTGAAAGGATGGAATAAGATATATCATGCAAACAGAAACCATAAAGCTGGAGTGGCTCTATTAATATCAGATAAAATAGATTTTAAACAAAAATGTTGTTGGAGATAAAGACGGACATTTTTGTAATATTAAATTGATCACTCTATCAAGAACATATAGTCATTATAAGTATATATGCACCTAATAACATAGCCTCCAAACAAACAAAAACTAGAAAAATTGAAGGGAGAAATAGACAATTCAACAATAATAGTTAGAGCTTTCAGTATTCCACTTTCAATAATACATAGAACAACTAGGCAGATCAGCAAGAAATAGAAAATTTTAACCACATTATAAACTAGCTAGACTTAACAGACATATCTAGAACACTCTGCTCAATTCAGCTGAGTATATATTTTTTTCAAGTGCATATGGAATATTCTCCAGGACAGACCACATGCCAGGCCATAAAACAAGCCTCAGTAAGTTCAAAATGTTCAAAATCATTCAAAGTTTGCTCTCTAATCACAATGGACTCAAATCAGAAATTAATAAGAAGAAGAAATTTGGGGAATTCACAATATGTAAAAGTTAAACAACACACTGCTAAATAACTAATAGGTCAGTGAAAAAAATCACAAAGGAGATTAGAAAATATTTTGAAATGAATGAAAATGAAGACACAACATCCCCAAATTTATGGGATGTAGTGAAAGCAGTGCCTGGAGGGAAAATTATAGCAATTAATACTTATATTTAAAAAGAAGAAAGATCTCAAATCAATAACTTTACACCTTAATAAACTACAAAAACAAGAGCAAACTAAACCCGAAACAAGCAGAAGGAAGGAAATAGTAAGAACTGGAGTGAAAATTAATGAAACAGAGAGTTTAAAAACAATCGATAAAATCAATGAAACCAAAAGTTAGTTCTTTAAAAAAGTCAACAAAATAGACAAACCTTTTAGGTAGACTTGGGTGGGGGCGGGAAGAGGGGGAGGGGAAGGGGGAGAGGGAGAGTATGCACAAGACCGTGAGTGCCGGCCCCACCTCAAATTACAAGAATCTGTAATGAAAGAGGGAACATTACTATGACCTTACAGAAATGAAAATGATTATAAGTGAATACTATGAACAATTGATGCCAACAAATTAGATAACTTATATGAAATGGACATATTCCTAGAAAGACACAAACTACTAAAACTGACTGAAGGAGGAGTAGAAAATCTGAATTGATCTATAACAGGTAAAGAGACTGAATCCTAATTTTAAAAACCACTGACAAAAGCCCAGGCCCAGATTTATTGGTAAATTCTAGCAAACATTTCGAGAAGAATTTATACCAATTCTTTGCAATTCATCCAAAAATAGAAGATGAAGGAGCACTTCCCAACTCATGTGAGGCCCATATAATCCTGATAACCAACTAAAGACATCAAAAGAAAACCACAGACCAATATCTCTTATGAATATACAAACAAAACCTGAACAGAATACTAGCAAAACAAATCTAGCAGCATATAAAAAAAGATTACATGACATGACCAAGTAGGATTAATCCTAGGAAGGCAAGATTCATTTGATATTTGAAAATCAATAATGTTATACACTACATCAATTGAATAAAGAGGAAAAAAAAACATACAAACATTCAATAAATGCGAATAAGAATTTGACGAAATTCATCCCTTTCATGATAAAGATATTCAATAAACTAGGATTGGAAAGGAATTTCTTCAACCTGATAAAGGACATCTATGAAAAACCCATAGCTAACATTAAACTTAATACATTGTACTTAAAGCAAGACTAAATGCTTTACCCTTAAGACTGGGAAAAAGACAAGGATGTCTGTTCTCACCACTTTTATTCAACATTGTATTGTAGGTTCTGATTAGGGGCAGTTAGGCAAGTAATGGAAATAAAAGGCATCCAGATTGTAAAGGAAGAAGTATAACTATCTCTATTTGCAGATGATGATTTTGTATATAGAAAATCCTAAGGAATCCACTTTAAAAACTATTAGAACTAATGCATAAGTTCCACAAGTCTGTGCAACACAAGATCGACATACAAAAATCAATTGTATTTCTATATCCTAGCAATGAAGAATCTGAAAATAAAATTAAAAAAACAATTCTGTTTAAAATACTTTGGAATAAATATAACAAAATGTGCAGAATTTGTATTTTAAAAACTACAAAATATTGTCAAAAGAAATTAAAGACCTAAAAAATGGAAAAACATCCTTTGTTCATGGATCAGAAGACCTAATATTGTTAAGATAACAATACTCCCAGTTATGGACTGAATGTTTGTATTTCCCCCAAACCCCCATCCCAATCCATATCTCAAAGCCCTAACCCTCAATATAATGGCATTTGAGATAAGGCTTTTGGGAGGTAATTAGAGTTAGACGAGGTCATGAGGGTAAGGCCCTGGTATGATAGTATTAGTGCCCTTATATGAACAGACAACAAAGATCTTGTTCTCTCTCTCTCCATGAATACACGAAGAAGTCATGTGAGCACACAGAGATAGATGGTAGCCCCCTACAAAGTAGGAGAAGAGGTTTCAGAATGAAACCCATCTTGTCAGCACTTTGATCTTGGACTTCCCAGCCTCCAGAACTGTGAGAAATAAATTTCTTGTTTTTAAGCCTCATAGTCTATGATATTTTGTTATGGCAGCCTGCGCAGACTACTACACTTCCCAAATTGATCTGCAGATTCAATGCAATCCCTATTAAAATCCCAGCTGACTTCTTGGAAGAGATTGAAAAGTGGATCCTAAAATTTTTCTGGAAACTCAAGGGACCCAGAATAATGAAAACAATCATGAAAAAAGAATGAAGTAGAAAGACTAACACCAATTTCAAAACTGACTACAGAGCTACATAAATCAAGATAGTAAGGTACTGGTATAAGGATAGACCTATAGATCAATGGAATACAATTGAGAGTCCAGAAACAAATCCTCCCACTTATGGCAAATCAATTTTTGACAAGGAGTCAATACCATTCAGTGGAGGAAAGTAATATTCTTTTCAGCAAATGGTTCTGGAAAACATGCAAAAGAATGATCTCTATCTCACATCGTATACAAATATTAACTCAAAATGAATCAAATACCTAATTGTGAAAGATAAAATTTTATAAAACTCTTAGAAAAAAAACATAGGTGTATATCTTTTTGATCTTGGACTAGGCAATTGTCCCTTATCTGTGACACCAAATGCTCAAGCAACAAAAGAAAAAGATAGATAAATTAGACATCGTAGAAATGAAAAACTTTTATGCCTCACAGGACACCACTAAGGAAGTGAAAAGACAACTCACAGAATAAGATAAAATTTTTGCAGATCATGTATCTGACAAAGGGCTTGCATCCAGAATATATAAAGAACACTTACAACTTAATAATAAAAAGAAAAATAGCCCCATCTAAAAAATGAGCAAAGGATCTGAATAGACATTTCTCCAAAGAAAATATACAAATGGCCAATAAGTACATGAAAAGATACTCAGCATCATCCACCATCAAGGAAATGCAGATCAAAACTAGGATGACTATAATTAAAAAACAAACGCAAAACAGCTAATAACAGGTGTTGGTGGGATGTAGAGAAACTAGAACTCTCATACACTTCTGGTGGGAATGTAAAATAGTGCAGCCACATTGGAAAACTGTCTGACAGTTCCTTAAAATGTTAAATATAGAATTACCATAATCCCACTTCTAAGTACATACCCAAGAGAGATGAAAACATGTGTCCACACAAAAACTTGTACACAAATGTTCATTAGCAGCATTATTTATAAGAGCCAAAAAGTCTAAACAACTTCAAGGTCTATCAACTACCGAGTGAATAAAGTCTTTCCATTCCTACTTTGATGAAAGGATATGATTGGGTGATAGAAATAGATATTGATCAACAGAAATGGATAAACAAAATGTAGTATATTTATACAATGGAATATTATTCAGCCTTAAAAATGAAAGAAATTCTGACATCTACAACATGGATGAAACTTGAGGACGTTATGCTAAATGAAATAAGCCAGTCATAAAAAGACAAATACTGTATTATTCCACTTATAGGAGGTACTTAGGATAGTCAAAATCAGAGAGAGAAAAAGTATAATGGTGGTTGCCAGGGGATGGGGGCAGGAAAGAATGGGAAGTTATTGTTAATATTTACAGAGTGTCTGTTTTGCAAGACAAAAAGAGTTACAAAGATGGATGATGGTGATGGTTACAATATGAATGTATTTGATATCAATGAACTGTACACTTTAAAATGGTTAAGATGGTAAATTTTATCTTATGTGCATTATGCCATAATAAAAATTAGGGGAAAATAAGAGAAATAGATATTGGATTTTGTCAAATGCCTTTTCTGCATTTATTGGGATAATCATATGGTTTTGCATTTTTTAGTTTGTTAATGTGGTGGTATTATGACTGAGTTTTTAACATTAAACCAAGCTTGAATTTCTGATAGATCCCACTTTGTCATGATGTGTTATCTTTTTAATATATTGTGTTCAATTTGCTTAAATATTGTTAAGAATTTTGGCAATGATATTGATGAGTGATGCAGGTCCATAGTTTTATTTTCTTGTGATTTTTAAATCTGGTTTTTATATCAGAGAAATATTGACCTCAAAGTATGAGTTAATGTATTTCCTCCTCTTCAATTTTTGGTAGAGTTTGTATAATATTGATATTATTTCTTTCTTAAATATTTAGTAAAATGATCAGTGAAGCTAATGTTTGATATACTTAACCAGTGAAGCCATTTGAGTCTAAAATTTCCTTTGTAAGAAAGTTTTAAATTATAAATTCACTTTTGTTAATAGTTATAAGACTATTTAGGTGATCTATTTCTCCTCAAATGAGTTTTGGTAGTTTGTGTCTTTTAAGGAATTAGTCCATTTTATCTCAATTTTTCAATTTATTAGAGAAAAAATTGTTTATATACACTGCTTAACTTTTTAATAGCTGTAGAATTTGTGTTGATCTCACGTCTCTCATTCCTGATATCGGTAACTATGTTCCCTTTCTTTTTCTTTCTTATCTGTCTGGCTGGAGATTTAATAATTTTAATGATCTTTCCAAAGAATCAGCTTTGGTTTTATTTATTTATTTCATCTTGAATGGAAGAGGAAGTCTCCACATCACCCTGTTTTAATTCTGATTGGTGTTTTTCACTACCCGACTTCCTGTCTATTTACTAATTTATTTAACTACCTCCCCCAAGAATATAAGCTCCTTAAGAGATAGTTGACCTGTTTCCTTCATAACTACATTCACATCTCCTAGAACAGTGATCCCCAACCCCTGGGCTTGTGGGTTGTCTGTGGCTTGTTAGGAACTGGGCTGCACAGCAGGAGGTGAGCAGCAGGCCAGCGAGTGAAGCTTCATCTATACTTGCAGCTGCTCCCCAGCACTAGCATCACCGCCTCAGCACCACCTCAGGTCATCAGGCATTAGATTTTCACAGGAGCACTGGTCCCTGGTGCCACAAAGGTTCAGAACCGCTGCCCTAGAATATCCCAAATTTCTCCAGAAATTTTCATAACCTGGTGTTGAGTGATGAGCTAAACATTTAACTGTATTTGTTCAAAGAAAAATTCTCCTCAGTTGATTTGCTATGTCCCTCTTCTGCTAGAGAGAGTCATTGGCAGAATATCTACAGTCTGGTAGGGAGGATGACTTATAAACATACAACAAATATAAATGGGGGGAATCAGGGTAGATGTTTGAACTGGACCCTGAAAGATAGACAAAATATCAACTCATGGAAAGAGAATAGCTGCCATCCCCAGAGAGGGCACTACGACAAATGAGCAAAGCTTCAGAGGCAAGAAAAGATGGTGACACCGTATATAGTTACTACAATACTACTGACTGTTCGCCATGTTATACTCTATATGCCCATGACTATTTTGCAACTACCAATTTGTACCTCTTAATCCATTCCCCCCTTCTCCCATCCCCCACCTCCCAATCTGACAACTATCAAAATGCTCTCTGTGTTTATGAGCTTGTTTCTGTTGTTTGTTTGTTTATCCTATTCTCTAGATTCCACATATGATCATATGATATTTGTCTTTCTCTGTCCAACTTACTCCACTCAGCACAAGACCTTCTAGGTCCATCCATGTTGTTGCAGCTGGCAAGATTTCATTCTTTTTTATAGCTGAGTAATGAATATTACTCAGCTATATTGTACATATATACCACCACTTCCTTATCCATTCATCCATTGAGATGGACACCCAGGATGCCTCCATATCTTGGGTGCTGTAAATACTGCTGCAATGAACATATAGATTCACATGTCCTTTCAAAGTAATGTTTCGGATTTCTTCAGCTAAATACCCAGTGGGATAACTGGGTCCTTCTCTGTCTCTTGTTATAGCCTTTATTTTCAAGTCTATTTTGTCTAGTATAAGTATAGCTACCTCAGCTTTTTTTTGTTTCTATTTTTATGAAACATCTTTTTTCATCCCTCAACTTTTAGTCTGTGTGTTTTTCAATCTGAGGTCTCTTATAATCCGTATAGGTGAGGGTCTTGTTTTCTTATCCATTCAGCCACCCTATCTTTTGATTGAAGTATTTAATCCATTTACATTTAAAGTAATTGTTGCTAGATATATAGTTATTACCACTTTATTATTTATCTTTTTTATCTTTTTTCCCCTTTTTCTTAAAGAAGTCCCTCTAACATTTCCTGTAATACTGGCTTAGTGATGATGAACTCCTTCAGCTTTTTCTGGTCTGGGAAGCTCTTCATCTGTCCTGCGAGTCTAAATGATGGTTTTCCTGGGTAGAGTAATCTTGGTTGTAGGTCCTTACTTTTTATCACTTCGATTTTTTGTGCCAATCCCTCTGGACTGCAAAGTTTCTGTTGAGAAGTCAGCTGACAGTCTTATGGGAGCTCCCTTACAGGTAACTTAACTGCTCTTCTCTTTCTGCTTTTAAGATATCTTTGTCTTTAACCTTTGGCATTTTAATTGTGATGTGTCTTGGTGTGGGACTCTTTGGGTTCATTTTGTTTGAGACTCTGCTTCTTGGACTTGTATGTTTTCTTCACCAGGTTAGGGAGGTTTTCTGCCATTATTTCTTGAAATAGGTTTTCAATTCCTTGCTCTATCTCTTCTCCTTCTGCTATCCCTATGATGTAAATGTTAGTACACTTGATATTGTCCCAGAGGCCCCTCATTTTTTGGATCCTTTTTTTCTTGTTGCTGTTCTGATTGGGTGTCTTCTGCTACCTTATCTTCTAAATTGCTGATTCAGTCCTCTACTTCATCTAATCTACTATTGATTCCTTCTAAGGTATTCTTTCTTTCAGTTATCATAGTCTTCATTTCTGACTTTTTTTTAAAATTAAGTTTATTGGGGTAACTGGTTAATGCAATTATATAATTTTTAGGTGTACATTATAATTTGACATCTATATATTCTATTGTGTGATTACCACCCAAAGTCCAATTTCTTTCAGCTACCATATATTTTATCCCTTTTACCCACTTTACTCTTCTTTTATCCCCCTATATTTGACCCCCTTTACCCCATCTACCTCTACCCTCCTCCCCCACCCCCTACCCTCTGTCAACCACTAGTCCATTGTCCATGTCTCTAAGTCTCTGTTTGTCCTGTTCATTTGTTGCTTTTAGGTTTATATCCTACATATAAGTGATATCATGTGATTTTCTACTTTTTCGATATGGCTTATTTTGCTTAGCATGATTATCTTGAGGTCCATACATGTTGTCACAAATGGCTGTATTTCATCTCTTCTTATGGGTGAGTAATATTCTATTGTATATATGTGCCACGGTTCTTTAGCCAATAATCTATGGTAGGATACTTCGATTGCTTGTGTGTCATGGCCACTGTGAATAATGCTGCTATGAACATTGGTGTGCAAATATCTTTTTCGATATGAATTTTCAAGCCATTAGATATGGGTTTTCAAATACCCAGTAGTGGGATTGCTGGATCATATGGTAGATCAATTCTGTTTTTTGAGGAACCTCCATACTGTTTTCCATAGTGGCTGTACCAATTTGCATCTGACTGGTTCTTTTTTATGTTTTCTATTGCCACTTTATGTTTTCTATCTCTTTGTTAAAGTTCTCACTGAGTTCATCTACTCTTCCTCTAAGTTCATTGAACATCCTCATAACAAATGTTTTGAATTCTGCAACTGGTAGGTTGTTTGTCTCCATTTTGTTTAATTTTTTTTTTCTGGAGCTGTGTTCTGTTCTTTCATTTGGGACATGTTTCTTCATCTCCCCATTTTGGCTGCCTACTTGTGTTGATTTCTGTGTACTCTGTAGGGGCTATGTCACCTGGTGTTGGTAGAGTAGCCTTATGTAGTAAATGTGCTGTGAGTCTCAGTGGTATGTCTTCCTTGGTCACCTGAGCTGGGTGTTCCAGGTATGTACCTTGTTTGGGTTTTGTGTGTACTCCTGTTGCAATTGAACCTTGGTTGCTATTTGCTCGTCAAGGAGAGGGATTGACCCTCGGGCTGATTGGTTGTGATGACTGGCTGTGGCCAGTGGAAGAGATGTTGTGCAGAGGCTGACCCTACAGAGCAGGATTCTCTTTAGCAGGGCTGTGGTGACTTCCTTGCTTGCCCCTTGAGTGTATTGTCCTCAGATATGACCGCAGGTAGTAGTCCAGCTCAGACCGAAGGCAGCCACTGGGAGTGTAGGCTGGGGCCTCCTGGGAGGGGCCTTGCTGCAAGCTAAGTTCAGGTACAGCTTGCACCCTACCTCAGGTTACCTGGCATGAGCCACCAAGCAATCTGCAGGTGGCCACCACACATACTGGACTTAGAAGTGCCTAGGAGGCCAAGCTGCAAACTGAGGCCAGCCGCTACTAATTCTGATCTTGGGGCTGCTCAGCAAGAAGTATGGGGCATGCGGAGGCCGGATTCTTCTTGTTTAGGTTTTGCGAATCTTTGAGGGATTTTAGGAAACTCTGCAGCATGAGCTACGTAAGGCTGTTTGTGAGGAAAATCCATTGGAAGTGGCTTGTGTGGGCTCTCATGCTGGGAGGCGCGGTGTCTCAGGGAATCTCTGGGGCAGGACGACTGGTGTTAGCTACATTGCCAGAGACTCAGATATGGCGGCTGCCTGGGTCTGCGTGCTGGGTGACGGAAGGCTCAACAGAGGAACAATGGCCTCTGCCAGCACTTCTTTCCCAGAGAAAGCCGCCCCTTCAGCCCTCACCCTGAAGCTAGACGACTCAGTCCCTCTGAGCCAGCGAGTCTGTCAGTGGTATGTCTACCCACGGGTCTTTTAAGGGGAAAGTCTGCAACTCCCTTGGCCCTCTGTCTCACTCAGCCACAGTCTCTGCTGGTTTTCACAGCCAGAAGTTGTGGGGAGTTCTCTTCCTGGCACTGGAACCCTGGGCTGGGGAGCTCGGTGTGCGGCCAGGATCTCTCATTCCTCTGGGAGGACCTCCGCAGCCAAGACATTTCTCCCAATTGTCAACCACCGCGCATGCGTGTGGGACCAGCTCATTTCGCATCTCTGCCCCTTCTACCAGTATCAAGGTGGCTTCTTCTGTGTACCCAATTATAAGACTTCTGTTCAGCCCAGCTCCAGGTGACTCCCAAAGATGGCTCTTCTGTAGTTTAGCTGTAACTTTGATGTGGTTACAAGAAGAGGCAAGCACAGTGTTTGCCTACTCTGCTGTCCTGACTGGAAGTCACCAATAACAACTTGATGTGTATTCTTCCAACTTTCTCAAATAGATGCTCAGCCAAAGTAGGCAGCTCTTCCACACTTCACTAATATGTTTGCTTCCTACTCTCCAAATTGATGCACATAATTTTAATTTTCCCTAGTCATTAACTAGTTACCCCAACACTCATTATTGAATGAAATAATGTGAAGTCCCATGGTCCAGATTAGTGATGTAAGAATCTATACCCAAATGGTGAAGGTGGGGTTAAGATGAGAGTCATCTTAGAAGTAGAATGGACACAATTCAGCACAATTGGGGAGTGTAGGAGAGGAGAAATAAAAGGGGATTCTGAGGTTTCTTGCTGAGTATTTAAAGTTTCATGATGTCAGTGCAGGTACAGGAGTAGCTGGTTTTATGAGCAAGATAATGGGTTTGGGTTGATCATGTTGGGCATCTTGGAGGCTCTCATGGTGGTCAGAATTACCTCTATGGACTGGAGAGAGGGTTGGAGATGGAGCTTTGGACTTGGGATTCAACAACTAGAGATAGTTATTGAGGTCAAGGAAATGAATATAGTCACCAAGGGAAAGAATATGGGGGAAGAATGGAGACAGGGGCCACCTTGTTCAATACTCCTCCTCAGAAGTAGTCAGAAAAAGAAAATATGCCAAAGACGGGGAAAAAGGAAGGTGCTGGCAAAGAGGCTGACAAAGAATTAGGAGTGTACGTGTCGGGGGAGGGGCAAGAATCCGCAAGGAGAGTGTTTCCGAAAGCCAAGAGTGAGAGCTGAACAAGAGCTGCCATGATTAAGATGCCAGTGGACATGCTTGCATCAACACCCTGGGGCCAACGCCGGTCTGCAGGAAGTGAGAGACTAGAGAGGCCCCACCTCTCTATAAGGCCCCAAGACTCCATGGCTCTGGTTTCCCTTGCTCCCTTTCCATCTTTGACCTGGGGGGAGGGGTGAGCATAGGAACATGGAGGTAGATGGTATGGATGGTACTATCATTTGGTGGACAGGGAGGAAAACTCCAGCCTCACACAGCAGGTGTGTCTCAGTAAGTGTGTAGATGTCACAAAAGATTGGATGGGGACCCTGACCCCCAAGCAGATACCCTGGTATTGTTATAGTAACATATACCAATCCCAGTAATCCCTTTTCTTTTCTGTTTTTTTTTTTTTTATTTTAATTTTTTTTTTAGGCAAGGCAACCCTTGGTTGACCTCACAGATTGCAAGTACCTTGCCAGCTTATAATCCCTTATTTTTTTATTTTATTTTTATGCCTACATAGCACCTGGTCTTCCTAGGTGGTCTCCCATCCAAGTATTAACCAGGCCTGACCCTGCTTAGCTTCCAAGATCAGACAGGATTGGGCTAGTTCAGGGTCGCATGGCTATAAACCCAGCAATCCCTTTTCTAAGTCACCTTAGCACCCACCAGCTGAGGGCTCTTCTTTTTAATTCCACTTAACTATCATTTCTTAATGTATGTATTTCCTCTACTCTTCTGCACTCAGCACCATAGCAGTTTTGACAGTTTTTAAAAATGAGTTGTTTCACAAATACTCTCTAGCTTTACATGTTTTTTTACCCCCTTGGAGGGGGACATATAGATGATATCTTCCCTTTCCTTGATGTCCTTGCTCAGGAGAGAGTGGACACTTGGCCAAGATGGAGGCAATGAAAGTCACTCTCTGCACACTGCAGGTTGGTCTAGCATTGAGCATTAAGGAGTATCTCAATTACCTCAATTCCTCATGCTTATCCTACCTATCTAGATGCACTCCGCCTAGCAGATTTATTTAGATATTATTCCACTCACCTATGAATAACTCAAGCCCAATGGTAGCAAGGCCAAATTATGACTTGGAACCCCAAAGCAAGTTATTGGCCCTATTGTTCTGATTGTTTTATCTGAGATAGCCAAGCTTGGACTAATAGATTCAATTGTGAACAGGCTGTCTCCATCAGACTTGGCACTGGGTGATAAGCTGACACTGAGGGAAGACTGGGGCTGGAGACACCTGTCTCTCCCTCCCTGAGGCCAGAACAGGTGAACCTGCCCATAATCATAACCATCATTCTGATCATAAACAAAACATTTCACCACCAGCAACTCCCATTACACACATGCATGGGGCAAAGTAGCTCACAAGGTGCTTTTTTATGTGCTCTCATTGGGGTTATGCAATAGCCCTTTAGGCAGCCAGGCCAAGATTGAAGCTGAATATTCATAGCAGCACTATTCACAATAGTCAAAAGATGGCAACAACTGATGAAGAAATAAAGAAAGTGTGGTGTATCCACACAATGGAATATTATTTAGCCTCAAAAAGAATAAGATACTGATAAATGCTACAACACGGGGGAACCTCAAAAAGTTATACTGACTAAAAGAAAGACACAAAGATTCTGTTTATAGTTAATATTCAGAATAAGCCAATCTATAGAGACAGAGCAGATTACTGGTTGCCAGGGGCTGGGGTGGGGGTGGGGGCAGAAGGAAATGGGGCATGACCACTAATGGGTATGGGGTTTCCTTTTGGGGTGATGAAAACATTCTGGTAGAGATGATGGTTACACGACATCGTGAATGTACTAAATGCCACTAAGTTGTACATGTCAAAATGATTAAAATGATGAATTTTACATTATGTGAACATAACAAAAACAAACTCATAGATACAGACAACAGAATGGTGGTTACCAGAGTGGAAGGGGCTTGGGGGGAGGGGAAACTGGGTAAAAGGGACCAAATTTGGTGGTGAGCAATAGAGTACGCAGATATCGAATTATAATGTTGTACACCTGAAAGTTAGATGTTACTAACCAATGGTAGTAACCACAATAAAAACCTAAAACAAAACAAAACAAAACAAAAAGCCAACCCAAAACTAGATGCTGGGGACATTTATTCTTTTTAAATATTGAACCATGTGAATGAATTACTTATTCATATCACTTAATTAAACCAAAGAAAAATCTTAAAAAAAAATAAACCAGTGTTCATCAGCTTAAGAAACTTGCTAAAGTCACCAAGGTCAATATTAGAACCCACAGTAGATTCAGGGCTTCTGGCTCAAAAACCACTGCTTCCACCTTTGGTAACCACAAATCTGATCTTTCTATGAGTTTAGGTTGTTGTTGTTTTGTTTTGTTTTGTTTTGTTTTAGAGTCCACATAGCGATATTATACAAACACTTTAAACTCATGCAGAGATATATGTCAATTATATCTCAATAAAACTGAAGAAAAAAAACCCAAAGCTTCACACACAACTCTGCCTTTAAGCAAACCAACCAGTCAACAAACAACCCCTCCACAAAAAGACAATAAACCTAGGGTTTGTCACGCAGTGAATGAGGTACATATTCAATAACATGTGGAAGAAAAAGATCCGTGTTACCTGCAGATTTCCTAATATAGGCAAAATGTTTAGTGTTCACAAGAGTGCTTAAAATGTGTTCGTATATGTGTGTATTTTGTGTGTGCATGTATGCTTGAGGCAAGTTTGTGTTTATATTTACTGGCATAATTATTAGTAAATATTTGTCGATTTTCTACTGTGTATTAAGTGCTAGAGATCCAAACTAACATGAGAAACATTTCCTGCCCTCCTCACTTCCAGTCCAGTTAGGAAAGGAGGGTAACGGGATAGGGTACTGTATGTTGAGAGCAGTGTGAGTATTATAGGTGGTCAAGGAATCAGAGAAGATTGTATGGGGAGGTAACCCTTGAATCTAGGGGTCAGGCCTGCCAGGCAGAGGGCTATAAGGATATTTCCATTTGAAGGAGGGAGAGGTGAGTTTGAAGAGGTAGTTAAGATCTGCATCCCAGGTTCAATTTGGATCTAATTGTTTTTACAAGAGAGAACCTCTCACTGTTCCTGAACAGGGTGTGATGTGTACGAAGTTGAATTTCAGTTCTTCAGTGGTGCTGAAGATGGATTTAAAGTGGAGCTTGACGGAAGAGACTATTAGGCGACTGCGCTAGTCTAGGCATGAGCAGAACATCTGAGTTAGAGAGTGGAGTTTGATTTCAACAAATATTTACTGAGCACCTACTGCGTGTCAAAAGCTCTGTTAGCCTTACCAGATATCAAGATTTATTATAAAGCCATGATGATAAAAACAATGTGGTATTGGCAAAGGGAAAGCCAAATTCATTATTCACAACAGTATAGAAGATGCCCCAAACTCATATAACTGTACATTAACCTTATTTTGGGGGGTCTATTTCTGGACTCTGTTTTGTTCCATTTCTCTCTTAGTTGGTTCTTATGTGAAGACGACACTGTCTTAAATATGTAATTGTATATTGTTAAGTCATGAAATGAGGAAAAATAAGTCCTGTAACTTTTTCTCAATGTTGCTTTTATATTCTAGGTCCTTTACATTTCCATATAAATTTAAGAAGCTCTTCATCAATTTTTTTCTTTTTTTTCTTTTTGGGAAGAACATTTAAGTTCTACTCTCAGCAAATTTCAATGATATACTAGCTTATCAATTAAAAAAAAACACAACAAACCTAGTGGACTCATGATGGGGATTGTTGAATGAATATTTAGATCAATTGGAGGGTTTCAGGTTTTAAACTTGTTATATCCATGAACTCCATTTATTTAGATATTTAATCTCTCTCTGCAGCATTCTGTAGTTTTCAGTTAGATGTCTTGGAGGTTTTTTTGTCAAATTTGTTTTCATGTATTTTATGTTTTTTTTATTTTTATTTTTATTTTTTTAAGCCTACAGCACCTGGTCTTCCTAGGTGGTCTCCCATCCAAGTACTAACCAGGCCCGACCCTGCTTAGCTTCTGAAATCAGACAGGATCGGGCATGTTCAGGGTGGCATGGTTGTAGATTCATATTTTATGCTTTTTGACATAAATGGGATTTTAAAATTTAATTTCCCAATTGTTTGCTGCTCATAATTAAAATGCAATTGATTTTGTACTTTGACTTTGGATTCAGTGAACTTGCTACATTCATTTATTAGTTCTAGTTGCTTTGCAAATGAGTTGGGGTTTTTTATGTAAACACTCATGTTATCGGCAAGTAGAGAATTTTTTAAGCCATTGTTTCTGCTCTTTATGCCTTTCATTTATTTTGTTGGCCTTATATTATTAGCTAGGACTTCTAATTCAGTGTTAAGTATAAGTGATGAAAGTGGGGATCCTTACCTTGTTCCAAGACTTAAGGTTAGGGATTTTCATACATCTTTCATGGGGATGTAAAATAGTACAACCACTTAGAAGTTAATTTACATTATCTTATTGTCTTATGCATGTGGACACTTGCATACTCCATGACTGCAACTGTATTCTTAGGTATACAGGCTATATAAACTCTCATTCATATATACAAGAATGCTTGTAATAGAGAAAAAAAGAAACAACTTGAATTCCTACCTATAAGTAAAGGAAAAATGGGCAAATAAATTCATATAGTGGAATATGACACTGCAGTGAAAACTGATGAACTACATTGACCCTCAACAACATGGATAAATCTTAGAACACTATTGAATGAAACATGCAATGCCACATAAAGCAAAATACAATATTATATGATTTTCAAAAAACTAAAAAACGAGCTAATCAAAACAGTGTATTATATAGGCATACATGTAGATGTGATAAATATATTAAAAATAAAAGCAAAGGAAGGACAAGCCCAAAAGTCAGGATAGTGATTACCTCTTGGGAGGAGGTGGAGAGGTGGGAGGTTTGGAGTACAGGAGTAAGGCGCAAGTGTTTGGTAATGTCCTAGCTCTTGGGCTGGGAGGCAAATTCATTGAGTTAATTTATACTATTTTTGCTTTAAAATTTACATATATTCTTTTGGTTGCACTAAAAATATTTTTAAAGACTCAAGAATGAAAAATAGCAAAATAATTGTTAGCATACCATACGCATTGTTCTTGTTGTTTTCCACTTACAATGTACTGGAGATTTATTAATCCTTATCAATACACATAGACCTATCTCATTCTTTCTAATGGCTACATAGTATTGAACTGTCTGGATACACTGTTTATTTAATCAGTCCTCCCTAATGATAAATATTTGGGTTGTTTCTAGTCTATGAAAAATGTGACAATGTTATTATGCATACATCTTTATACAGTATCTTTAGGATCAAATTTCTAGAAGTGGAATTACTATGGCAAGAAACGTGTTACAATTCTGAACTGGTGGCTGAATCGCTTGTTTCAACTTCAGACAATAGGAGTTTAAGGCGATGGCAAGAAATCAAAATGAGGATGTCGCACAGATATCATCAGTAGAAAGAAACCGAGGACACCTATGAGTGTGTGTTTGACAGCTTTTGCACATGCAAGGTATTTGGAACAGTAGGTATGGAAGTGGAGTGAAGGTGACTATGTATTTGCCACTTGAGAAATGCAACATTAGTGTCCTAAGGCCTCTGGGCCTGTTGGGCAGCAGTTCCATAACAGACCCATAGACTCAACCCACCTCTTGCCAACTCTCTGAAGGTGAGCCAGGAGAGAGGCCTAGAAGGGAGAGAAGGAAGAGACAATTCCTGACCTTGGGCACGTCCATTGTTGGGAGGCCCCTGATGCATCTGGGCCAGGCTTCCCCCACAGTGCTGGCTTGGCATAGATGCCAACCTCAGAAGAGCATAAACAAAGGTGACCCTGCAAATACCATTTCCTTAGTGAGACTGAGCCCAGCTAGATGGGGCAGCCTCAGTCCCAGGATCCTTAAAGTACAAACCATGAGTTCAAGTGAGATCCCCAATCGCTGGGCAAGTAAAATTGTGTGCAGCTCTTCCCTCTTATAAACCAAACTGGATGAGTACACTCAGTCATCCTTTTCCTCCAGCATGACCATCTGGCTTTACTCCCTTAGGTCCCTAATTCCCTTTCAATAATGGAAACATGATTCTCCGTTCTTCCCTCAAAGTCCTCCCTACAGTGTGAGATACGAGTAAGGTAAGTGAAGCAATTACTCTGGGCGGAAAAACTTAAGGGCATGCCAAAAAACTCAGTAATCAAGATAAAGAATTTTTTTTAAGCTTTAAAGAACATTTACAGACAGTTGTATCTATGAGCCTAACAAATTAGCAAAACTTGCAGCATCCTGAACAATGAATTACCACTCTCTGAAACACAGAGGAGAAGCCTCTCAAATGGCAGGTCCGCGGGACGCTACCCAAGAATATTTTAATGCAGTATTTTAGAAATTTAAAACTTATGCAAAAAAATCGGATTATGAACAAACTATCAAAACTTTAAATATTAAAGACAAGATTCCATCCTTCATTTTCATCATATTGCCTCACTCACCTCATTAGTCCTGGTTTTAGTAAAACTTTATTTATAGAAGCAGGTGGCCAGCCTGCAGGCTGTGGTTTACCAATGTGATTTTTTTAAAAAGAAATTATTATATATTTTTATTATAGTAAAAATATGCATAATATAAAATTTACCATTTTAACCATTAAAAATTTTACAGTTCTATGACATGAAGTATATTCACATCGTTGTGCACCGATATGATTTTTTAAATATTACATTAAAATGTTACATATTGTGATTACTGAGTTTGTAGTAGTCCCTTAAATTTTGCACTGGAGGCCAGTGCCTCACTTGCCTTACACTAGTCTTTGCCCTACCTTCCACCTCCTGACCCCTCCTGGAGCCTAAGGATGAAAACTGCAAATTTCTCTCATAAAACAGCGGCAGAAGAGTTATTCCACTGGCAATCAGGCCACCGAGGATGTCTGTCTGTCCAGACAGCCAACGGAGACAGGAAGAATTGGTCTTTCTGGATCCGCCCGCCCCCTTGGCTCTCCGCCTGCGATGGGACACACCTGGCGGGCGCGCCCTCTACCTGCCCCGGGCCACCTGGCGGGCGGCCCTCAGCGCTCTGCCAGCCACGCGGGGGTTTGCCGGACTTCCTGCGGGCCAATGAGGAAGGCGGCCCCTCCGGGCTTGGGCAGCGTCCCGCGGAGCGGCCAATGGGAGCGCCGCATGCAAATGAGCAGGTGCGGTGGCGGCCCGCGGGTCAAGGCTGCCGAGGCTCAGGGGATGTTAGAGGCGCGCTGGGCAACTGCCGAGCGGACGCCTGGGCTTCGAGCTGCGAGCTCCGGCCTCCCGCCATGGCCTCCGCTCCGCTCCGCGCTGCCTCCTTCTCACCCGCCGAGGTCCAGCAGCGCCTAGAGGCCGGCGCCTGCTGGGTCCGCTGCGGGGCCCGCCTCTACGACCTTACCAGCTTCTTGCGGCAGCACCCGGGTGGCGAGCAGCTGCTGCGCGCACGAGCTGGCCAGGATGTTAGCGCCGACCTGGACGGGCCGCCGCACCGGCACTCGGCCAATGCGCGCCGCTGGCTAGAGCAGTACTACGTGGGCGAGCTGCAAGGAGACCCTCAGGTACAGCCGGGCTCGCGGTCACAGTCACCTGCACTCTCCTCCGCCCTCCCCCAACTCTCACGCCCAGGCAAGCCGCGTTCACCTGCCCTTTAGGAGGACCCAAGGTGACATCCTCCTCCCTCACCTCCGCTTCCCCTCTCTTCGTTCCTGCAAACAGGTCACTGCCCTCTGCCCCGACCCCTCGCCGAGCGCTCCTCACCAAAGGGTTGCCCTTCCTCTCCAGCCTTAACCCCGACCCCCTTCTATCTGCTACTTCTCCCACTTCCCAAGTTACACCCTCCTTCCTACATGTTCCTTCTGCAGCCTGCACCATCTGACAACTCTGATCGCCTTTTCCCAGCCGCTCGTCGGCCTAGTCTTTCCTTCCTATTTTCTTATTGGCCTCTCCCTCTTTGCAACTGCTCTTCATTTTTGTTTGAATAATAGCTTCTAAGCTCACCTGTTCTCCCCTCCCCATCTCACCCTACTTCTGCTCCCAAAAGGCAGAGATCAGTCACCTTCTCCTCTAACCTGGATTTCCTGGTCCCCTCCATCACCAGTCTTGCTCTAGGGCTCTCCTGAGTAGGCAGAGAAGTCAGGGCAGTGTCTTGGGTAGACCATGACCTCCCACCCTTCAGATTTCCCTTCATTCCTTGTCTTACCTGCCGGCTTGGGTGTCCAAAGGGCGAAATGACAGGGCTAAGCCCGTTTTGCTGGAAAGAAAGGATTAGCGCTTTGAGGAGCATGCTGCTGTGCAGTACAGGCTCGTCATGATATTTAAGCCTTTAATTGAGCCTGGGGTAGGTTTTGTTATCCCTCTTTTAGGACGTGGAAACTGAGGTTTCAGGTGGCTCTGTAATCGTCCAAGGTCAAACAGCTAGTTAGTGGAAAGGTACATAGATCTGACTCCAAAATCAATGCTGTTTCCATCCCAAGGATCCTTGGGCATGGGAGATACCCCCTATCGACAGGGCTCCAGGAAGTTCAGGCCAGAGGTCAAACTGACTCCCCGGGCCTTCCCTAGGTCTGGCTGTAGGACTGATAACAGTGGGTCTGTCATACTTGGATATAACCAACAGTTGTTCCATCCTTCTAGCTCTTGCTTTCGTGATGGCCCCAGCAAATGCTTTTAGATCTTTGCATGAAAGGACCTGCCTCTCACTGTTCCAGGTGGCTCCTCTCCTTGCCTGGGCCATGTTGCCTAATTCTTCAATCATTTATTCACTCAATCACTTGGTCCCTACATGGTTGGCACTGAGCTAGGCACTGAGGAGGCACTAATGGCTAAAACCAATACTGGTCTTCATGACACTAACAGGCTTATGAGGAGTGGGAAAGGATGTACTAATTGCACAATAATCATTTAATTACCTGTGTTATCAGAGGAGAGGGGTTCAGGGAGAGCTTTCTTGAGAAAGTGTCATTTACACTGAGAGCTATTCGATGGATAGGACTTAACTGGGTAAAGTGTGGTGTGAAAAGCATTCTAGCCAGAGAGAACAGCATGTATGATGACTCTGGAGGGTAAGGGCTTGGCACAGTCAAGGCAAAGAAATAAAACCAATGTGACAGAGGCTGGGGGGCAAGGAGGGGGATGTGGGAGGTGGCCAGAGATCAGCTGGAGGCACATCATGCAGGGCCTCCTAGGCTGTGGTCAGGATTTAGGACTTGATTCTAAGAACAATGGGAAGCCAGGGAAGGGACTCAAGCATGGGTGTGGTGTGGTCAGATTTGCATCTTTTGAAGAGCACCCTGGCTGCAATGCTGAGAAGGAATGAAGGCAGCCCAAGTGAGAGTAAGGAGGCCAGGCAGAAGGCTATTGCATAGCCCAGCAAGAAGTAACGGTGGCTGGCAATATGGTGGCTGTGACTGAGGGGAGAGGGGGGTTGAATTTGGGAGATTTCATCCATAAAATGCCAGGACTCCGCATTTTGCTATGGGAACCCAGTTTAATCTCAGAAGTTGATGTTGGTGTCAGGTTATACTGAAGGGGCCAAAGGTTTAGTTGTAGATACAGCTAAAGCTGACTGCAGAAAATTAGAGATTGGGACCAATATCAGAGACTTCCAGGCTTGCGTTGGCTCATGGGAGCCATCTTATATTTTAGCTGTGTTCTATAAACAGGAGCCTTAGGGTGTGGCTTCTCCCGGTCCCACCGTGAGCAGCACGCCTGGCCAGCTGCCTTGATGGCTCCACCTCTCGGCTCTGTTGACCAGGACAGCACTATGGTTTGATTTTGCTTTGTTTCGCAACCCTCAGGGGTTGGATTCAGAGAATACTAAGTCCAAATTTGCTCCCTGCCCCTGTACTCACCTGTTACCCCAAGAGTCCCAGTTTGGTCATTTGCAGTCATCCTTAAATCTGGGCCCCAACCCGAGGATGTGGGGAAACAAACTGACAATTAATAACACACTTACAAACCCATGGCCCAGATTTGACCAATGACTGGCCGTACTTGCTCAATACTCCAGTTGCCTGTTAGCCTCTGTCTATAGATATGTATTCGAGAAACAGGTATAGGGTTGTCTTTAAATTGGGGGAGAGAGGCAATTAGAGGAGAAATCTGGAGTGGAATATCCTTTCAAAGAGAAACCCTCTTCTTAAGGCCTGAGTGGAGACAAGACATTGCTGTTCTTCTCTCTAGCTAAGCCCTTCTAGCCACCTCCAGGCTGCCTTCTCTACCTCCCTCCTCTCCTGCTGGAGCAGGGATGCAGAAACCTGTGGAGTTTAGAGCCTCACTCCTGTAATGTGAGGGCCAGGAGAGGTGTTGATGGGGAAGGGGAGTGTTGTGAACCTGCTCTGTCATTTGGATTTCATTTCTGAAAGGTGACTTCCTAGGAGGTCTTTGTGGGGGAGCATTCTGGAGCTCTCCTGTGAAATTTTCAGGGAGAAAGCTTGGCCTCATTGGTTTCCCCTGTTCCCCACTTTACCACACCCCTCTATGTACACACTTACACACACATTCACACTCACACGAAGGCACACACACAAAACAAGTCAAACTTGTTTGAGCCAACATACTGCGGGGATGAGACAAGGTCTGCTGTGGCCATGGCCTTGGACTTGAGGAAGCCAAGCTGCCTACCTTGAGCAAGTGAGAGAGCAATGGCTGAGCAGGGAAGCCAGGCCTTCTTCTTGCCCTGGCTCTCAGGGGCCAGTATGGTCAAGCTTCTCACTCCCAGCTCAGGAAAGGGCAGTGTTCTAGCTGCAGCTCACATTGTTACTGGGACATGAAGTTCATTTATTGAGCTGCAACCAACATTTAAAGAGGGGGTGGGGAGAAACAGAAAGGAACTTTAGGTCCAAACCTCCTACCTTAGGTACCATGTTTCCCAGACTTGGGTCATCCAGGAACCACTGTCCCAGTGTTTTTCCAAATTGACATACCACTTGAATGATTATCTTTAAGATTTATTTTTAACTAGATTCACCTTTTCTCTTAGCATTTAGTAATTCTAGGCAATAATGCCAGAGAAATCACAAGTTTTACATGCACTTTAAAATATATGTAGATAAAATACATATAGATTATAAAATAAATATTAAGCTATTAAAATAAGAAATGCTCATCCTCATACCCCCTAGAATCATCTTGGGCACCATCAGTGGAGTATGTGTCACACTTTGGAAAACATATGGAGCAGAACTTCTTAACTCTGGTGTTCTGTGGATCATTTTCTGGAATTGATGAAAGAGATGAAATTGTGTATAAATAAAGCACTATTGTACATTTTTCTGGTGAGAGAGCTACAGCTTTCATCACAGCCCAATCAGAATCCTTCCCTCACCCCAAACCTGCTGCCAAGAGGATAATACCTGTGAAAGAGCAGCTCGAGCTTATCCATCTCACACACGACCTTGAGAGGCCCTCCCATGGGTAAACATCTGACTGACCGCGTGCCTGGATAAAAGCCCCATGTTTGAGAAGACTCTGGAGGAAGGCAAGCCTTAACTCCCCAGCCACTGCTGTTGGGGTCACCTGATTTCTTAATGTCTCTGGGTGCCATGTTCTGGTCCTGTAGGTTACATCCACCTCTGAGTGACTAAGAAGTCCACAGATTCTGCCACATGTGGTTCTTCTGCCAGGCTTTGAGGTCTGTCTAGCCATTCAGAGCTTCAAGGCTTGAGTAATTAAGTGGGATTGGACAATAAGGAGGAGATCTAGGTGCAATAAGATGGGGTTCCCACCCCACCCAAGGCTCCAGAACATCTTGAGCACAGCCCGACTTGGAAAGCTGGTCTGAGCTGGGAATTCAGATTAAAAAAAAAAAAAATCATGCTTGAGGAACTTGCCAAACTGCCCACACCTGCAGAGCACAGTAGACGGGAGAAGTCTGCTGAGGGGGATTGAGATCAGTTTGGCCAATAAAAGGGCTTCCCACTGAGCCTGCCTGGCCAATCAGCAGCCACCATCCTTTATTACCTGTTAGTGACTTCCAAGCTGTGTCCTGCTATGGTGCTGGGTGAGTCTTACCTAGGGCTAGTTGGTAGAGTATGCCAGGACCCAGGTCACTTGGGTTCCATGTGAGAACAGGGTAAACACAAGCTCCAAGGGTGCTCCTTGGTGTCACCCCAGAATTCAGGGAGTAAAAGGACTTTGAGAAACAAATTTGGGGAAATATTAGAAGTTATGACTCACTGGGGGAAATAAAAAGAAACAGGATTCCCAGAAACAGCTGAGAGTCATCACCTTTGGTAATATTCCCAGTAAAGAACTCAAACTGATACTTGAGCAACATCCATCATCTTCCCTTCCCTTATTCATTTATTTATTTTTCTTATGACACACACTCATTGTTGATTCATAGCTTGTCTTCATTCATTTAGACAGATAGGTAATAAGCACCCTGTTCTCTCTGAAACCCACCATGGTGCTGAAACTGCCCTAACCAGGGTCATCAGGATCTTCACCTCACTAAACCCGGTGGTCAGGTCTCACCTTATCTCACCTAGCCTGACAGCAATTCTTGACATGGTGATCACTCCTCCTCCTTGATACACTTTCTTCACTTGGCTGCCCAAGTGAAAAATATACTACACGCTTTTGGTTTTCCACCTGCACTAGTTTGCTATCGCTGCTGTAACAAATTACCACAAACTCAGCGACTTAAAGCAACACAAATGAATTTTCTTACATTTCTGGAGGTCAGAAGTTAAAAACAAATTGGCAGGGCAGCCTGTCTTCTGGAGGCTCTAAGGGAGCATCTGTGTTCTTGCCTTTTCCAGCTCTGAGAGGCTGCCTGTATTCCTTGGCTCCTGGCCCCAGCCAGCAATCGCATTGTTCAGACCTCTGCCCTCATGTCACTTCTTTGACTCTGACTGTCCTACCTTCATCTTTCACTTGTAAGGACCCTTGGGAGTACACTGAGCCCACCTGCATAATCCAGGATAATCTCAAGGTCCTTGACTTAATCACATCTGCAAAATCCCTTTAGCCATATAAGGTGATATAGTCACAGGTTTCAGATACCGAGACATAGACTTTGGAGGAGGGGTACATCATTCCTTCTACCTCACCACCTATCCCCCCATCATTACTTCTCAGACTCCATAGCTAGTTTCTCTTGCTCTTCTTTTCCCAGAAAAGTGCACAGTGCTTAAACGGAATCATGCAGTCTGTGCTCTGTGGTACAGCCTCTTCTACTCAGTACTATGTCTGGGCGATTATCTGTGTTTTCTTTACTCTTAACAGCAACTGTCTCCATTGCCTGCTCTGTCCTAGAGAATTCATAGGCTATAAAATGGGGGAAATAGGGAATAACTGGAAAAGGCAGACCACGTGCTAATCCTCGTGAGCCTCCTTAGTCTTCCTTGCAGGACACCTCCCCACTCCTGCCTTACCTTGGTCAGAGCCCCAGATGCTCATTATTGCAGCAGTCTTCTGAGCAGGTCTCTCCCTGCCAGTGCTTCCTGCACCCCATCGCCTGTGCAACCTTCTACAGAGAACTTGGTTATGTTACAGCAGTATTCCTAAGTCTTCAGTGGCTCTCCACTGCCACATCCTTTAAGTCCAGCTCTAATGCTATTTCTTTAACTAGCGTCTCCTTACTTCCCCATTTAGAACCGGTGTTTACCTTCTCCCAAATGCTCATAGAACTTTTCCTGTACCTGCATTTCAGCATTCATAATGTTCTTCCTCATTTATTGTATTTTCACTATGTGTCTTATCTTCTCTACTACAATGTAAACTCTCTGAGGACTGGAACTGTCTGATTCATCTGGGTTTCTCTAGGACACAGTAGCACACTGGTGCATGCCAACAGGAATTAATAAATGTTTGAATACATGAGTTAATGAGCTGCTTGGAAAGCTGAAATATGTACATAATTGAAAGGAAAAGTGGTGGTAGTAGTACACACAAGATACTTCAAGAATTAAAATGTAAAAAAAAAATCTCTTTCTGGTTTCTTCTTTGCTGGCAAAAAGAGTTGGGAGTTGAGGGAAAGGATGGAAGGCTATCAGCTGAGTCACTCATTTCTGCCTTTGCCTTAAGTTATTTGCAGCCAGAGAGAGTTGGCAAAACATTTTCCATACCAGGTTACTGTAGTTCACCCTTGCCTGTGAGCCCCCAACAAGGGTAGAAGTGAAATTAACCATAGAAAATGCCCATCGAGAGCCCTCACTTCTCTCAGGGATGTAACCAGTCCCCACGTGGCTGTATGTGTCTGGATGACATACATAGGTAGGACCCAGGTTGCCTAGATTTCCAGCTCTGTTTACTCTTTCCTATGTCTTTTCATACATATTTTCTAAAGCATATAGTCTCATAACAGTGGTTCTCAATCTTCTCTAACTGCTGCTCATCTACGACGGGCAGAAGACCCTAAAGACCATTCCACCTGCTCTTGCTCTCCCATGGAAAATGAGCTTAGTCATGAAAATAAAATTTGAGAGCCATGAACTTGATACTAGCAACACTCAATTTTATTATTGAGAAATATAAACCTCATACTCAGGATTTTTTGTTGTGAAACATTGCGCCAAAACATAATTATCCAAATACCTTGTTTTCTTACCTTGATAGTATATTGAAAGATATTTAAATAGCAGTACTAGATAAGCACTTTTGGGGAGATTTGTTTTAATATATTTGAACTATGATGCATACAGAATATCTTAAAACCATGTTATAGGAAAACTAGTAGCCAGAAATTACATTGATGCAAGTCCATGTGACTACACTCTTAGAGTGAACCGTGCAATCTACAACAAACTTGGTAGATAATTCCCTAATTAGTGATAATTTCTTTTTTAAAAGGAATAGAATTGAAAAGCAGTAGAGTTCTACTTCTCTACATTCTTCTGTGCCTAGTAGAATGTTTTCAACATTGCTAAACATTGCATGATGCTCAGATTTCCCACTGGAAAATGGAATCACAGTTTTTAGAGATCTCTAGTAATGGCTAGTTTTAGTTCATAAATTCCAAATGTTAATAGTCATAATAACCCACTTAGCTGCTAATAGTCTCCAGTCTCATGTAATAATAAAGGTCTATGAAACAGGCATCATTTATCCACAAAGATTAAAAAAAAAGAGACCTCAAATTTTTAAGTCAATTCAAGGCCCACACTTTGAGACTGGCCGCCGTGGAGGAATAAGGAGCATCTACATTGGGCTGATTAACTATAGCTTCCATGATCTTGTATTTCCCCCAAAACCAGGGAAAACGCCAGGCTAACCTGATTTAGTGGTCACTTTTTCTTGTTCCAGTCACAACCCTTTGGGGTGCCAAGTGTAATGACTTCTGCAGGTTAGAGGCAGAGTGCCATAAAAAATTCAGTCTTTCTTGGACCTAAGTAGGAAAGTCCTTGAGTCCTAGGATAAAAGTGAATCTATTTTAAATGAAGGTCAAAATTTCATAGAAAATGCAGTGGGGGTCAGGAGAGGGAAATTGATTACCCTTAAAAATGAAATGAAAATTTATTTTTTAGTTTATTTTAATCGGACAGAAAAATTCAGATTGCAGTTGCACACTGATTTGTAAATTGAGCAAATAACAAATCAAGTAGTGCTGTTTTTGTGCATGTGGGTGGTTTTTCTGATAAAACTGTGCGAAAGCACAATGTGACATTCCAAACTTCGCATTGCCTGTTCATAGCATGATCCTAAAGAGAGTCATTTAAAAAATGTTTTTCAATTATAGTTGACATTCAATATTATATTAATTTAAGGTGTATTATATAGTGATTAGACATATATAACTTACAAAGTGATCCCCCCAGTAAGTTTAGTACCCACCTGACACCACACATAGTGATGACAATATTATCGACTCTATTCCCTATGCTGTACTTTATATCCTCACGACTATTTTGTAACTGCCAATTTGTACTTTTTAATCCCTTCACCTTTTCCATCCAGATCCCAAATCCCTCTTCCATTTGACAACCATCAGTTTGTTCAGAAAGAAGGTCATTTTATCAAGAGTATTTATTTAAGGACTAAGGATCTCTCTTGATCCTTTGATAAACAGGTTATTCTCTTTTGAAGGGCCTCATCCTTTTTCGATTGTCTGTGTTTCAATGTTAAATCGCCTAACTTTGCCAGTTCCTTATTTGGCAATGGAGTTGTGAATCAAACAGTTTTTTGTCTCTTTCATTGACCTGAAATTTTTTGTACTTACGCATCAATTTTCCATTTTACTTTGCAATCAGTTCGTATTTTGTCATATCAGATATTGTCAGATGATAGCAGCCTCGATCATCACTTTGCCTTGGGGAACTGGGGGATTTGGGGTCAGTGTTTGAGCAGGGACAAAATTTATAAGTGATCAGTCAGCTCATGAATAGTTGCATGTTAGGGTGGTTTTTGCTGTCTTTTGCAGCTTGAGTCTTCAGGGATTCAGATCCAAGAACACGGGATAACAATGATCCATAGTAACACATCTATGTTTGTATAGCGAGTTACATTTTTCAAAGTATTTTCCCATTGATTTCTGTTTGAACCTTTAACATAGGTGAGGCAGATGTCAGTTCTCCCATTTCACAGATGAGAAACCTGTAGCCCTGAGAGATCCTGGAATGCGGGTCCTCAGGTGCCCAGGGTTTCCATGGCACATTCATTAGAGATGAATCTAAGGCATGAAGTTAAACCATGGTGGATCTTTTTCTTATTGATTTATAATGATTCTTTATATATAAAGAGTATTTTTACATTCTTTTTCCCCATCATATGTATTACTATTTGTCCTCCAGTTTTCACGTGTCTTTTGACTTTAATGTTTCTTCTTCATCTGAATCTTTAAATTTTCCACATAAAGGTATCAAGGTTTATTACCTTTAAAAAGACCACCTCTACTTTAAGATTTCATACATAAAAATAAATATTTTAATATCCTGCTAATAATTTTAAGCTTAATGTTTTAATATTGTTTGTTTGTTTTTGCTTAAATGTTTTATCTACCTGGATTTTTTTTTTTTTTTTGGTATGAGGAACAAAATAGAGATTATTTTAAGCTTATAGTTTTCCAAATGACCAACTGGTTATCCCAGTAGAATTATGGAATAATCTATTTTTCCTGCTGATTTAAAGAACAGTCACACATCAATCACACATCAGTTGCCTGGGTTTCAGTGTTAAATCACCTAATAGTCACAGATATTTTGGTCTGTTTTGGATTCTATTCTGTATCAATGAAATCACTCATTTTTTAAATTAGGTTTTAGCCATTAGGTTTTTCCTCTCTTTCTGTTCCATTCCAGCCAGGATTCTGCTCCCACCTGCCCCTCTAGAGAAAGCAAAGAGCAGGCCAGGAGCAAGCAGCATTTCTGGGCCATGTTGCTGACACACAATGAGTCTGACTGACTTTCAGGGGCTGGGGCTGCCCAGCATGACCTGACCCTGAGGTTGTGTGGCTGGAGCAGGAGGGGCGGCTCAAGGAAGCCCACGCAGGCGACAGGCCCATAGGAAGGTCCAAAGTGGGTGTCCAAGCGGTCATGGAATGGTAGCGATTTCAGCAGGGAATGTAGGGGCAGGGAGGGGTGGGGAGGGATGAGGAGGGAGCATCTGGAAGCAGCCTTGCTGCTGGAACTCAGCACGTGGGTGGGTCCTGTGTACCTTTCCTGCACTGCGCCCACAGTCTGTGGTTGAAAGAGAGGCCCGCAGGTCAAGTTCTGTGTGTGTGCGAACAGCCGGCTCGGAGAATAGGGAAGCAGCCATGTTTGCTAACAGGAAATCTGCTGCCTCTTTTTCACAGCCCTGTAAATCTCCAACTTCTTGTCTCTCTGGCCAGGGGGACTGCATACTGATCTCCCACCTTCCTTTCAACAAAGGCAAATGAGGAGCTTATATTAAAAATAGATTCCTGAGTCTATGGCCTCGCTACCCTGAACAAGCCCGATCCAATCTGATCTCAGAAGCTAAGCAGGGTTGGGCTTGGATGAGAGACCACCTAGGAAGACCAGGTGCTGTAGACGTTAAATAAATAAATTAATTAATAAATTAATTAATTAAAAAAATAGATTCCTGGGACTTTCCGAGATAATAAAAATGTTCTACACCTTGATTTGGGCATTGCCTACAAGGAGACATATAATTGTCAAAACTCATCAAACTATATACACTTATGACTAGTAATTTTTTACTATATGAAAATTATACCCAATTTTTAAAAGGAAGCAAACAAGTTTAACACATATTTAGTAATCACTCCTAAGGATATGACCCCATGATTGAGTTAGACATCCGTATATACAAGTCTTTAAAGATTGCTTTTAAAAAGAAATAGAATGTGAATGTTCGGATCCAGGTAGTGGGAATCCGGGTATTCACGGTGAGATTCTTTCAGCTTGGCTATTTGTTTAAACTTCTTCATAATAATAAACTGTTGTAAAATATACTAAGTAGTTCCATTGTGGACATCGCTCACAGATGTCTTCTTAAAGGGTCGAGTGGGAGAATAAATAAAACGAAGTAAGAGCACATGAATTAAGACAACAGAAATCGATTCTCTCACAGTTCTAGAAGCTGGAAATCTGAATCGAGGTGTCAGTGGGGCTGGTTCCTTGGAGGCTGTGAGAGAGGGTCTGCTCCACGTTTCTTGCCCAGCTCCTGGCGGGGCTGGGAATCCTCGGCTTGGAGACAGAGCACTTCACCATCTGCCTCCATCTTCACAAAGGAGCACCGGAGAACTGTGTTGCATTTCAGAAAAATGACTCATAGTGACAAAGATTCCTATACTGAAGACAAATAAACAGTTTGATGCTTCATTTGAGTGGAAAAAAAACACACATAACTAAGCTAAAGAATTAATTAGAATAAGGATATAATATTATATACGTACAAATAAATTCTTGGGCCACTCCCCAAACCTGTAAAATCAGAATCTCTGAAGGCAAGACTCCAAAAATCTGTATTTTAAACAAGCACTCTGTGTGACTCAGCAGCACCATAAAGTTTATAACCCACTGCCCGAGAGGGCTAAGGGCAGAGGGAGAATTGAGATGGGAAAAGTGGAGGCACCAAAAGTGGTTTGGTGAGCAGGTCTCTTGGGATCACTAAAGGTCAGCACCCCAAACTTGCAGCATGGGGCTTGGTGCAGAGCAGGTGTGCACTGGGCATTAACGGGAAGCCCACCCCTGGCCTCCTGAGAGAGAGGAGGGGCCTGGGATCTATAGCCTGAGACCTCACTCTGGGTCCAGCTTGGTGTCTCATTGGCTATGTGACGTCGTGTGAGTCATTTAATCCCTCACAGCTTTGGTTTCCTTATTCCCTGCAGGATTTTGTGTGGCTACAATGAGATCACATGAGATCTGTGACACAGAGCATGTAGCTTACACTGAAATGGGACGATTACCAGTCCTTTCAGCCCCAGCTCCTGCCAAGAAAATGTCGGTTCCAGGTAGATGGTGAGGGATAAATGTGTTCAGCACCTGGGTTGCTAAGTGCTCAGACCCTCTTGGGCAAGGCCACTCACCCCCCTGGAGGAGCTGGAGAGTGGTGACATTCCCATCTCTCAAGAGTTGCCCCTTCCACCAGCCTGGGCAGGCGAGGTCTGTACTAACCTGCTGCCCTCATTCTCTCTTCCCCTGGACAACTGCAGTGCTGGGGACATTCGCCCTGGTCAGGGACAGTCTCCAAAAATGAGGCTGGCAGAAGCCCCAAGGATATGTGGGGCTGCCACCTTTTCCTTATCATTCTTTCTTCCATCCAGCCACAGATATAGTGGACATTCCCTCATGCCCAGACCGCTCATGGTGCTGGAGATACAAATACAACTGGTTGTTGTCCTGTGAGGCATACCTACCAGTGGAGGGAGGGAGACAGGATAACTACAGGTGGTGGCAAGAGCTACAACAGTGTGTGTGTGTGTGTGTGTGTGCGCGCGCGCGCGCACATGTATGTGTATATGTCTGTGTGTATATATATCACATATAACAGTGGATAATATATTTTAGAACAAGGCGCTGTGACAGAGTGGCAGCTGCTGCTTTTGATTAGAGGAGTCAGAGAAGGCTTCTCTGAGGATCTGACATCTGATGGATGAAAAGGAGTCGTAAGAAAAGCTACGTTAAAACATATTTCAGGTTCAGGTAGAGAGAACACCAAGTGCAAAGGCCCTGGGGTATGACAGGACCTGGTGACATCAGGAATCCAAAAGGAGGCTCCGGTGTTGCTGGAGCGTTGTGGGTGAGGGAGAACATGGTGTGAGGTAAAGCGGGGGGTGGGGGAGGGGTGAGCCCTGCCTCAGTAGAGCTCATGGGTCATCGTAGGGAGCTTAGATTATGTTCTTAGGACAGTGGGCTGGGGTGTTCTAAGTGGAAGGTTAGCAAAGTTGTTCTGTATCTTATTAGGGTGTCCTGGCTGCTGTGTAGAGGGCATATTGGAGGGGGTCAAGCAAGAAGAGAGCTCAGAGGCCACTGCTGTTGTCCAGGTGGGAGGTAGCCTGAACTGGGTGGCTGTGGGGATGGAAGGAAGTGGATGGAAGTTGGAAATGTCTTGGAGGTAGGACCACTAGAGCGTGCTGATGGATTAGACGTCGGGACTAAGGGAAAGAGATGTCGACTATGGTGCCAAGGTTTTGACCTGAGAACCAGGGTGGTTTGATTTATTGAAATGATGAATCCTGGGTTGGGGGCCCAGGTTTGGGATGGGACAAAGTTCACTGGGGCCACATTAGGTTTGAGATGCCAAGAAAACACTCAGAGATTTCGAATGGTGGTTGAATGGATGAGTCCAGAGATGTGTTCTCCAATATGGTAGCCACTAGCCACATGCGGCTATTTAAATTTAAATTAATTAAAATTAAATGAAATAAAAATTCAGTTTCTTAGTCGCACTAGCCACATTTCAAGTGCTCAGTAGTCACACGTGGCTAGTGGCTACTGTATTGGACAGCACAGTTAAGAAAATGTCTATTATTGCAGAAAGTTCTGTTGGACAGTGAAGGTTGAGAGCTGTGGCTCAGAGGAGTCACAAGGCATTTCTCTCCGGGATAACAGCGTCCTAACTGGATTGCTCCGGTCAAGGAAGCTGGTGTCCCTGAGTCATTTACGTCATTCACAATGGCTCCTTTTCTTCCTCTCTGCTTGACCACACCAGACTGTGTATCCAGTGATGACCTGTGACCACGTCAGAGAGGCACTGACCACCCAGAAGGACCACTTGCCCTAGGGTTGTTCAGGGACGTCACCCTCTGGGGTTGAAGCACCGTTAGAGTGATGAGTGTAAACACGATGTTTAATGAGTCTAAAACGTGAAGTATGGACGATAGCTCACAAGGCGACAACCGTTCTAGGGCTCACCGCATAGACTTGGCTGGGTTAAGACGTCCAGTGGGATTGGAGGTTGTCAGGTTAAATGAGGTTGGAAAAGAAGACATAGGCTCAGTCTTGTGTTCTAGGACTAACCATACTACTGGAGACCAGCCAGTCAACCTCTCTGAACAGAAACATCCTCAACTATAAATGGAAGAAGAGTCCATGTCTGGGCAGGGGGAGAGGGAATTGATTGAATCAGTGAAAAGGAGTAGTAGGTATAAGGCAGGTGGTTTTTTTGTTGTTATTATTTTGTTTACAAAACAATTCAGTGACTTTACACTGTTTTTGGCAATATAATCATTGCTATTTTATAAATAATGATGAGGACAATGGTTATTTTTCTTTCTTAAATTATTGGAATATAAAAGGAAAATTTAAGAATATTGGTTCTGGAATCGTGATATATGAACTCATGTGTACATCAATGCTCTTGATTTTCCTTTAAAAAAAAAACAGCAAAATATAGTGTTTGGAAGATAATTCTTACCAATTGGAGATAGATATGAAATTTGTTTTATTCTGAATGTCGGGGGGGTCATTGAGGAGATACTGTATATTAGGTGGCTTAAGTGTATTTTTTTGTGGATGGCACATTCCATGAGCCTCCCTGTGGCACCTTGAGGTCCAAGTCCTGAGAGACTGCAGCCGAGAAATGTCCCATCACACCTACAGAAGGGCAAATCTTGAGGAACTCGTGTGTTGCAGGCTACGAATGCTGCTCTTCAGAGTTGAAACTCCGGCCCCAGCCCTCCAACTGCTGTGGTGCCAGACGGCACTTTGTAAGGCAGGACCGAGGGGGTGAGCCTCCGAGAGCCCCCCTTGTCCACCAGACAGAGCCCAAGTCACACCCCCAACCCCTGGCTCCCAGCTGAGATCATCCCCTTAGGCTGCTCCAAATCCCGGAGTCAGACTTTCATTGGGAAAAAAAAAAATGTGTCTCCTTGACTTTTGGTGCCTTCTTGGGGATGGGGCCCTCATGTGAAGTTAGAGGCTAGAGAGGAAGGGTCTGCATGGGTGCAGATGGGCCATGACGAGGTCTGGCAGAGAATCAAGTAGACAGCCTGAAAACGTGTGGGCGTACTCTGGCGGGTTTTGAATGGTAATAAATCTGTTTAATCCACGGGCCCCCTTTTGCGATGTGCTGGATTGCCGGCTTCTGCTGGCTTCTGCTTCTGGTGACAAGGTTGCTGGAGATGTCATCCAAGCAGGGCTCATTTCACAAGCAGAAGCAGTGCCAGGTCCATGGCAAACCAATGTCAAGGACCCAGGAGGCTGGGACTGTCTTGTCTGGATCCCAGCATCTCCTGAGCAAGAGAAGTTGGTCATACCTTGGGCACAAGTTTTCTACTCATTTTCTCTTTTCTTTTCTTCTTCCTACCGTGAATACTGGGCTAGTAGCCAGCAGGGCTATTTGCTTTGCAGCGACTATGGGTGAACAAAGAGTGGGTATGCTTTTGGGGTTCCGTGGCTTGTCGCTTGTCAGCCATGATTTTTGTTTGTTTGTTTGTTTAATTTTTTATTTTTATACATAAAAGGATTTATTTTAAATGTTTTAAGGATAGGATAGGCCACAAGACCTGGGTGGGCCTGACTTCTGACTTGGATCTCGTCAGGGAGAGGGTGGCTTATTAGAAATTGAAGCAAGCAGCTCCTACTGTCTTCATTTTAACCCAAAATTTCTGGCTACTGGAAGCAACCAGCTCCGAGGAGGCTGCTCTCCGAGGGTGCAACACTCGGAGGTGCTTCTCCCCAAGAAGACTCTTGGTGCACCTGTGGCCCCAGCACCTTCCTCTTCCTCCTGGGCCTGCCCCTTCCTACCTGCCCAGGGCCTGAGTCACTCAGGCATACTGGGACACCTGGAGCCCCCGCCGCCTTCTTAGCCTCCATGGGGTGGGGGCAGCTGGACACGGGGCCTGGGGCATCATCTCGTTTCAGAAAAGGGTTTTCAGGCCAAACGCAGGGATAAAAGGCCATCTGTCCATCCCTCGGTGCCCAGCCCCAGCTTTCCCGAACAACATTCCTTTATGCCCGCTTCCCCGCCTCCCGCAGCCCCCGCCCCTCAGCACACTGCCTCCTTTCACCGCCTCTGTGGTCGGCTTGTTTGTTTGCTGTGCAGAGTGCAAGCTTTCTGTTGTTTTCCTGTTTTCTCTCCCCCTCATGCGGCCTCCAAGCAAACCCTCTCTGGGAGCACTGCGTCTGGGGCACTGAGGAGGGCGGGGGGCTAAGGCAGAGTCCATGCCAGGGGCTTGGGGCACCCCATGGCGTCTTCCCTGTCTAGGGCAAGAGGAGGGCTCAGGAAGAGGCTTAGTGGGGGCAGAACTGGAAGTGGGCTTCTGTCTGGTTCGCCCAGCAATTATTCGAGAGTTCTTGAATCAGTGACTTGGTCCCTCTGTGCCTCAGTTTCCCCCATCTGTGGAACACTTCCTGCCAGTCTCTCAGAGAGAACTGTGTTGATACCAGTGAGATGCCAGCTGCACATGTGGAGTGGCCGTGTTACTCACTGGGGAGGTGGCACGGCTGTCCCAGGAGGCACATGGTTTAGAGGGGGGAAAGCAAAATAAGCCGAGAGGCTAAAAAGGGCTGTCGTTTGCCTCACCCCGAATTCAGCCTACCCCCCCCCATGTGTATACCTCTTCCACATGGGGAAAACTGAAGCGACTTCTCAGGCCCTGAAGAAGGGGAGCACGCCAGCCCTCGCTCCTGGACAGGAAACGAATGCCTCTCCCTTCAGGCGCTGTCCGTGTGGGCCTCCACTGCAGGCCCAGTGGGGTGGCTGTGTTAACTGCAAGAGCCTGGGTCCCGCCACCCCCTCAGCGTGGAGGAGAGGTGGAGTCTGGCCTCCCCCTCTCCCTGGAGGCCTCCCTCGGCTGCTCTCTTCCTGGCTGAAGTCCTCCTTCTGTGGCTCTGCCTCAGTCCCAGGGGAAACCAGTGCAGGTCTCGTGGTAGTTTGCTAGCGCTGCCGTAACAGAGTCCCACAGAGTGGGTGGCTTAGGCAGCAGAACCGTACGTGTCACGGCCTGGAGGCTGGAAGTCCGAGGGGTGTGGGCAGGATCGGTGCCTCTGAGGGCTGTGGCGGGGCATCTGTTCCAGGCCTCTCCTTAGCTTCTGCCGGTTTGCTGGCCGTCTTTGGTGTTTCTTGGCTAAGATCACATTCTGAGGTGCTGGGGGTTAGGACTTCGACATATGAATCTGGGGTGAGGTGAAACAGGCCTCTGCACTGGGAAATGAGACCTTGGAGGTTACTTCCGCTGTGCACGGCCTGCGTCTCCACTGTGAGGCCTTTGTCCTCATGGGTTTTGTCTTCATTCCAGACACAACAAGGGGGAGAGAACCAGTAAAACCAGCAGCTGCCATCCACTTCTGTTCCCCGACCTCCTGCTTGTCTCGGCTAGACTAGAGGGAGGAGGAGGCCTGGAGTTGCCCTGCATTAGAAGTCACTGGGGCTCAGGGCCCCCTGGAGCCAGCCTGTCACGCCGCCCCCTCGGGGTCTTGGTAGAGCTGCCACTGCAGGCCTGGCCCACATGGGTGCAGCCTGGGCGTCCGTCTGGATTCCCAGCTCTGGGAACTGTGCATGGGAAGAAACCCTTACTCTGACCTGTCCACGCCCATCCATCCTTCTCTGTGGCTGCACCAGGGGCAGGAGGGCTGCTGCTCGCCCCGGCGTTTCAGTCTGGCAGACCTCGGGCTGTGTCTGCGTTCAGACAGGTTGGTTTGGTCCTTCTCGTTTGTTTGTCTTAAATGCAAGTCAAATTTTAAAATTTGAGATTTCGTACAAAAAATCTAGTGTTCCAGCTTTTCTTAGAAATCGGATGGTCTGAACACTGGGCCCCATCCTCACCTGACCTGGGCCTCAGGCCCCCTCTTAATGGGGCCTGACCCTTCCCGTTGACTGCAGTCCACTCAATGTCTACAGTCTCGCTGATCTCAAGGCCAAGTGACAATGACCACTGATTACTACACCTGCTACGTTTCTTCTTCCCTCTGTACCAAGATCTGTAGCAAAAGGGTACCTCATGATTTCGTGTGTTGGTGCCTCATGGAGATGAAGAATATTCCTACATGTTTATTACGGAAACAAAATGGGTCTGTAAGAGGAACCACTCCCTGCCTGCCTCACTCATTGAGGGCAGAGCAGGAACTTGGGGTGCCCCTGCCAGAGAGAAATATCTCATTCCAAGAGGAAGATCCTCAGGGCACACAGCAAGTTCATAGTGGAGGCTGGTTGAGAACTATGCCCCTTAGTTTAGAGCGGAATTGCAGCATCTAAAATTAGACCCTGGCCCTGTATCCTTCTCTCTGCCTCAGGCTGCTCCTGAGTGAGCCTCAGGGAGCTGGCAGGGAACAACTCCCGGGTGCTCTGTGAGTTTGGGTTTGAGCATGCCGAACTCAGTGTGAGAGAGGCGGACGGAGGACGAACCCTGGGAGAAGGGGCAGTGGTGTGAGTAGCATCCTCTCCATGAGAGGAGAGCTATGGCTTGGGCTGACCTGAGAGGAAATAATGTTTTACGACCAGCCAGGAATTGGCACTGTGCTGGGAGAAACTAGGGTTGATTCCTGTTTCTCTGGTTTCTCTCCCCGTGGCCTTGAACTGGGGCTGGGACATCTAAGAGGCTCAACATGCCTTGCTCGCTGCCTCCACCACATTGCCCAACATATCCAGTGGTTCTCAGCTCAGGATGGGCAGTGCCTGCCTACCCAGCCTTTTTGGCAGAGCGTACTGTCCTCTGTCCAAGTACACAAAGGTTTAAGGAGGTGTCAAGCAGTCGTTTACTTCCTTGCCCTGCTCACATTTGGCGGCCTCCCCAGGCCTGGGCCTCCAGAGGTTAAAAGGCCACCATCTACTCATTACTGTATTGTTCAGCACGTGTTTGAGTGCTGATCTTGTGCCAGTTACTGGGTACCTAGCAGTGAGCCAAGATAGCAGGGTTTCTACCCTCATGGATCTTGCATTCTAGCTTAGGAGACAATCACAAGGAATTGCATAAGGAGAGTGAGATGCTTTGATTCTGAGCACTGTCCTGCTGGACCCACCAGGCCCCTCCCAGACAGCCTTGGGCCTGACCACAGAAATGCTTCTAGCCATGTCCCTGGCCTTCCTCGCCAGGATGAGGGATGGGTCTTCAGCTCCATTCTTGTTGGACAGTCCTGTGTCCCTCAGGTGGACCCTCTAAGAAAACTGTCGTCTGACACAGGTAGGTTGGACACCCCATGTCCAGTCACACCCATTAACATAGGTCGACCAGTGTGTCTGACTACAGAATTACTCACTTCCCTTACAAAAATATTGAAACTTATTTAATCTGAAGGCATCACCCAGAACAATTTTAAAATGCTGGAAAAGAGCCCACATGTTCTTCACTTTTGATGCTTTTTGAGTTTTAAAGCTTCCTTTGGCTCGCTGCCAGGATCAGAAGAGCCTTTTAAATAATGCGTTGTGGAAGTTTCCAAGAAACTTTCGTTTTCAAAGCCTTTTAAAGCTTGAGTTGTACCCTCGTTCCCAGGAATGACCTTTACACACGTCTGATTCATGCATGCTGTTTGCCTGTGGAATTCAAGGGTGAGCCCTGGTCAACTATAAAAATAAACACTGGAGCAAGGAAGTCTGGAAAACGTGGCCCAGATCAGTGTGTGTGGCACAGCGGCTCCCAGCGGGACTCAGTTCTGGAACCCCCCGCCCTCCGGCTTTGGATGTAAGCAGCCCCCCAAGTGGGAATAAGAGACCTTCTTTAGGAGGCTCTTTGTCCTGTCTGCACGCGGAGATGGTTTTTAGACCTTTTGAAATCTCACACCCAGACTTGAGGAAAATGGTCAATGAAAGACGCAGTAGAGGACACTTCCTTGTTCCTGAGGGTACTTCTGCTCCTGGTGGTGCAGACGTGCTGCTTGTTCTGGCTCTCCTTGAAGTCTCCTCCTGTATTGGAGGTGTGTACAGTCTTGTGATTAATAACCTGGGCTTCTGCCAGGGAGGGTGTGGTCCCAGGGAGGCCACCCAGAAAGCACCTTGCTTATATCATCATCATTCTGGGGTTTATTTGCCAAACGCCTATCACCGATGACATTACCACCTGGTGGCTCCAGGACTCTCAAATTGTGGTTAGGAGGGAAGGAGAAGATAGACAGGAGGAAACAGCTCCTATATCCCTCCCTTCCTCCCCTCTTTTCCTCATCCTCCACAAATAGTGCGCCTGCCCTCCGTGAGGCTGGTCCTTGATTCAAGGGAACTGTCAAGGGAACTGTCTTGAGAGCATCCCTCACTGCCCCACACTGGGGACGGCAGCCTGTGGGCTTCGCTCCCTCCTGGCTGTCAGGAAGGAGGCAGAGAGCCTTGGGCGACTCCACTCCCTCACTTTACCTGGAATGTTTCGAATGAAAGAACCTTAAAAGTACTGTTTCCATTGTTAGCCAACATCTCTCTACAAAACTGGATTTTTAGTGGGTTTTAAAGTAAAACCTTAGAACTTTGATCTACTTCCTGTTACCCGTGGGTTAGAGAGTCCTGCACCAACCACCCTAATCAAAGAAAACAATCACGTACAGTTCACGCTCCCAAAATTTTAGGTTGTAATTTTTCTACATTCATAAATATCTTTAATTAGAACTTACTTTTTTTTTTAAATGTCAGTGTAAAATTACCAACGGCCCTTCTTTGGGAAGAACCGGCTTTTACTCTGAACATATGCATTTCCTACCTATTTGGTATTGAAATTTCCTTTTATTTACAAAATGCTGCTGATGGTAATTTTAAAAGTAGTTTTAACTGGCAACATGAAATGCTGGCGATCTCATATCAGTCTAATGTGCTTTTAGTTCTGTTTGCATCTACCCTGTGTTCCCAGCCAGAGGGCACTGAGAATATATGGCCCAAATTATTGGAATTTTGACCCTTGTATCTGGGCACTGTCCTATCCAGCTGAGACTGACATTCCCAGATGGTGCGTTCAGTGTCCTGGGCCACCTCTCTTACCTAAGCAGACGTGCCCACCCCATTTGTTTTGCATTTCCAAGGAGCATGTGCCCTGAAGAGCTTCAGAGCTTTGTCCCCAGAGCCAGGTTCACGACACTGCAGGAGTCTCAGGAGGCCTACGCTATTTTGCAGAGAACCAGCATTGAAATACGATCCACTCAGGAAATACGAATGCAGCATCTCATAGTATCAAGGGCCCCTCCTAAGCACCCCAAGAAGAGGAAGCAGTAGTTTCCTGTCCTTTTGGCATCTGTCACACCATTGGAAAAACAGGATACTTTTCCAAACATGACAAGAGGCAGGAGATTATAAATACCAACAGAGGCAGTGGAATACATGGAAAGTTATGATTTTCTAAAAGTTGGAAAATGAAGAGATCATTGCTAGCTAGAATGGTTAGGGGAGTGCATAGTGATCAAGAACATATTCTGGAGTCCAACTGCTGGCTCCACCTTTCACTAGCTGTGGGACTGCCCATGCCTAGGTCCCCTCATCTGTCAAGTGGGAATAATAGTCGTGCCTACTTCTCATAGTTGTTATGAAGATTAAAGGGCTGGGCACATAGTAAACATCTATAAATATTAACCTCTGTCATCATCCGGGACAGGGTGACATTTGAGAAGGAAAATACAAGGCGTGTTTAGAAAATGGCAAATGATTCCTGCTAGCTAGAGGGAAACATTAGGGTTAATCCAAGAGCATAACAGGAAGCATTTAGAAATATAGGGGAAAGACTTTAAATATAGGGAAGTCAGCGATAAGGCAGTTTGCAGAGGACAATACTATGTTCACTTTTGGGAATGTGGTGTCAGAGGTGACGGCAGGGCTTTTAGGTCAGGCTATGATGTGGGCAGTTGGAAACATTCTGCAGGGGCGAAGGGTGGGGCCGGTGTCAGAGAGAGAGACGTGGGAGAGTCTTCTGAGCTGCGGCTCTGGCACATTGCAGATGCTCAAATGTGTGCGCCTGGATGTGTGGATGAAGGCAGTGGCTCTGGATGAGGTCCTCATAGGAGGGGATAATTGAGAGAAGAGGAGGGGGCCATGGTGGTGCTTCACCGAGACCACCAGCCCCTGAAGAGGAGGCTAATATGGAGCCAGGGCTTCGTGTCTCTGCAGACTCCTCTTGATGATCCATTTTTCAGGCTCTCTCTGCTTTCCACTGCCTACTGCTTTCCCATTCATCACTACTCTGGGTGTCACGGTCTCCACGCATCTTTCGTGGCCCTCCAGTGACTAGGTCTGCTGGTCCATATCACCTCCTGGATCACACCAGCTCTCCACACCACACCACCAGCAGTAATCCATGAAATAAGCTTTGGGGTGGCCATATGCTAAATGAACGAGCCTCGTAGTATGGTAGCCAAAAAAGCGGATGGGAGCTGAGTTCCTGCGACTTGAAATATGATGTTTCACATGAAGGCAGTGCGGGCCCTTCTGGCTTCTGCACTGGTCCCATCAAAGTAGCTTCAGGAGAGGAACATGGACCAACTGTAATACTCAGAGACCCTGTTGTGTCCTAAGAGGGTCTTAGGGGAAAGTACATGGCAGGGGGTGGGGTACTGGATGTCCTCAAATATATATATGTTGCCAGGTGAAAGAGAAAGAGCCTGTACAGTCCTAGAAGGGGGAAAAAAAAAACCCGGAGTGATCCCTGGAGACCTAAGGCAGCCAGCTGCGTGGAAGGGAGACTTCCCCAAGGACTGGAGCTCTCAGAAAATGATCCAGACTGGAGGGGCCGGAGGCCCAGGCCAGACGGGCGGGCGCTTCGTGCCCAGTGCCAGAGGCAACGATCCTTCCTCCTGCTTCCAGAGGCTGTTTCTGTGGAAGTGCCCAGAACAACAAAATAAAAGCTTCATCTTGGGGTCTGCCATCTAAACAGGGATGGGGTTATCACGCGTATTGTCACCGAGTGGTTTTGTCTGTGCCATACTTTTCAGATATTGTTGAGAGAGACAATGGAGCTGCAGCGAGTGAGTTTAAAGGGCCAGGAGAAGGAATGGACCACACTACCTAGGAAAGGACTTGTGCTAACCAGGAGAAAATAACGATCCAGGAGGGAGGGAGAGACAATAGCTGGGTGACTGGAAACACTCTGGGATACATTCTGAGGGCGGAACAGAATTAGAAGGGGCAAGATTATTATATAACATTTATATTGGATACTTAGGGAGTTTCGCTGTGTGATATGCGATAAAGTTCACTCTTCTTTGTCCTTAAGAAATCATCAGAGATGCTTTTCTAAAGAATGCAGGAATTAGCAAGGTGACAAAGACTAAAAATACTGAGAAACTTAGACTAAGACAGGACCATGAAAGCCAGCTTTTATTTGGGTAACATATGGGTTTTCCCCAGAAAATGTCAGCATCACCGTCACCACTGGCTTCTCACTTGGAAGCAAAAATGTAAGAATTGTGACAGTCGCAACCCCACTGGCCGCCCAGTCTTCTTGGGTTCTTGTTGATACCCAGCTTCCAAGGCCTCCTCCATGGCCACCAGCCCCAGTGTCCTTTAGTCACGGGGACTCAGAGGGCAGGCCCCCTCCCCCCCGCCAGTGGCAAGAGCTCTACCAGCCTTCCTGCCGGGAAGCACGAACGTTACCTACGTGCCAGCCCGCCCTCTCCAGCCTCACGTGCTCTCGGGGCCAGCTGGGGCCACGTGATCTTCCCAGTACATTCCATTTCCTTCTGACTTTGCCTCTTTGCTGCTGCGATTTAACCTTGAACCCATGTGGGCACTCCGCCAGTTCCGCCCTATGTGTGGCTACATGGGAGTTCCCAGAGGGACCGTCTCCCGTGCTCCCTGCTGCCTTTCTTTCTTGTGCGCACGTGGCCCTGGATGGCCCAGCCTGTGACCCGTGGGCTCTGTGGCATCACCAGGGACGGAGGGGATGGGGTAGTCATCGGGTGTGGCACAGTGAGCCCGCCAGGCGACTCCCCGTGACTCCCTCTGCCTGACACCTGCCAGGGACCCGGAAGGCCTGGCAGGGGCCTCCTCGCCCAGAGCATTCCCGCTAGTAGCTAATTCTCCTACAGTCTCACTGCCAGCTTCTCTTCTCTCCCAGATCTTCCTGCCTCTTGTCTTTGCAGAAATTACTTTTTAAGGGAGAAGAACAATGTAGAATACAAAGACTCCCATGACAGTATCTATCTGTTTTCAAATGTGCTCAGCGTCCTTGACCTTCGCCCATCCTCCCCGCCATGGGGCTCTCGCCACTCCTGGCTGCCTCGTCGTGGGGTGGCTTGTGGCTCTCTGCCCTCACCCACTGTAAATACTCACCTTGTTGCTGTCTCTGTCCAGGGTTCTGTGGAGAATGGGGCTGCAGCCTTTGCGAACACTCAGAAGACAGATCCGGCGATGGAACCCAAGCTCACAGTGGTGGATTGGGACAAGGTAACTGGCACGGGATGGGGTGGGGTCATGATCAGGGCTCCTGGGGCCAAGGAGAGGGCGCGTGGAGTCAAAGCCTGTGGTCACGCATGACGTTTGTCCACGGAAAATGAGGACGGGAAGCAGGGGCCCACAGCGCACAAGCATGACCTGGGCAGTACAAGCACAACCAAGGCTGTGGTGGGTGCAGGAAAGCTATGCACGAGGAGGTCTGCGCAGAGCCAAGCCTCAAACGCCCCCGAGGGAGCATCCCCACAAGGACCCTGGAAGCCAAGAAGAGCACGGTGCAGGGTCGGCAGGCCCGGGCTGGCCACGCTTAAGTCGTGCACAAGGCAGAGCTACCCAGGCATCAGCACGGTCACCGGCAAGGGTCACCAGCTTGGGAGCCTGCTGAGGCAGGTGGGGACAGAGCTGGAGCAATCTGCAAGCTTTGTCTGCAGAGCCCAATGACACACCGCTCTCGGTGTTCGGAGGCCAGCGTCTTGCCGGGGTTGGGCAGGCCCCACTTGTTGGTTAGCGGAGTGCTGAGCGCTCAGAGGCGGAAGTGGAGCCGCTCAGTGGAGGCAGGGCCGGGGCTCTGGAGGGAACTGATGTGGGAGCCATTTCCGTCCAACCTGGGTCATAAGGCTATCCCCATGCCTTCTTGCCATTTCCTCCTGGAAGAGACACAAGTATGTATATCCATAAATGTCCCCTGCCTGTGCTGGATACTCGGACAAGAGACAAACAGGACAGACCCCACCCACCCCCAGGAAGCTTGCAGCCTGGTGGGGAGGAAAGAACAGTGGACTGGAGAGGCAAGAAGCACTCCCAAGGAACACAAGTGGCCAAAGGAGCGACGGGAGACTCCAGGAAGCTTACTGTTTGCTGGGCCCCTTTGGCCAGGACTCTTGAGTCCCTGACCACAGGAACTCGGGGACGACATCTGTCCTGTGAGAATTGCCACCGCCTCCGATGGACCCTGTCAGCCTACCGCAAAGACACGAGTTAGTGCTCTCCTAGAGAGGCCGGGACTATTCTGTGCCCTTCCCCTTCAAGAGGAACATAACCAAAAGGGAAATCGAAGGCCAATGAGGGCCAAGGCCAGCCTGGGCCACACAGCATGCCCCCTAGAGGGCTCGCTGGATCCTGGCGTCCTGACCTCGATACCTGGGCTTGGCTACAATTGCTTATAGCCAGGGGCCAAGACTGGGGGGTCTTGGTACAAATGGCTGACTTCTCTGGAAGCTTTGGGGACTTGGGCTTTTTCTGTAAGGGAATGAGACAAAGACCCTAGATGCTGTGGAGTTAGGATCCTGGAGATGGAGGAGCTGCAGTGGGAGGCGAGGACAGTGTGGGGACGAGGGCGTGACCCGAGAGTGAGCTGCGGTGGGTCCGGCTCAGGGCTCAGGGCCAGTGGATGGTGCCAAAAGGAGCCGTGAAGAGGGGTTTGGGGCCGACCTCGGTGGGCTTGGCTTAGGGGTTGAATGTTGGAAGGAACATCCTCTAACGGGAGAGCTGACCAGGGCTGGATAGGTGTCCTGCTGAGGCCTCCTCGTGGGATGAGAAACAAGGTGGCCGCACTGTGCCCCACACTGCACCCTGTGTTCCGGGCTTGCCCCAGCGCTTGTGGTGGAAGCTGCCCCCCGCTCCTGGTCTCTGGGCACACCTGTCCTATTTTTCCCACTGTCCCTCTTCACTGTTTCACTGTGTCCATGTCATAGCCCTCCCCTGGCAGCCTCCTCCACCCTGACCACTTTGGGGGCCAGCTGGCTGGAACCAGATGAAACTGGTGTGATTCGAAGGGTTTGCAGAAGTTCCTGCCCAAATCGCGGTTAGGGCCAAATTAACACTTGAGCTCTACCATGTGCCAGACACTGAGGGCCAAACGCTTTAAATATATTATCTGATTTAGTCCTCTAGAAAGTAGAAGAGATGCAATGATCAGATCCTGCTTTAACTAATGAGGAAGAGCATAAGCCTCTTGCCCAGAGCCAGTCTGCTGCTGAGCTTAGCATGGCCAGTGCTTACTGACGGTCCCCGCTCCCCTGCCCAGCGCCCCTCCATGTGTCCCAGGGGCTGTCACCCTTGAGGCCTGTGACTGGGAGAAGGGGTGGCGTAAGGGAGGGAAGAGGCTGAGCAGGGGAGAGGGAGGCATCCCCAGAGTTCTGCCACCTCCCCTTCCCCTTCCCGTCCCTCAGGCTAAGCCAGACGCCAGCAGAAGCCCCAGTGGATGCCAGCCACTCTGTGCCCTAAGAGGCAAGTAGAATTATCCAGCCAGGTGTGTCACAAAACAAATGCAAGGGTGGGCTCTCAAAGCCCCTTTGGCACCTCTGCACACTACACACACACACACACACACACACACACACATGTCCACACACACATACACACCACACACATGTGCACACACATGTATACACACACCACACACGCACAAGTACACACATGTACACACATGCATGCACATACACATACACACACCACACACGTGTACATACACACGTATACACACACACCACACACACACACACACTAGCACTGGGGCTGCTCCGAGCGTCCCCAGGGCCTGGCAGATGTTGATGTTGGCCATGTGGGTTTAACTTTTTGGAACCTTCAGTTAAGTCACTGAGAACTCACAAAAAGAACTCCTGGATCAGAACCAGGGCCCTCTTGGCCGGCCCGCCTCTGGGAAGGGCCAACCTCGACCCTGTGGGTGCGGCCCTGGCTCACCTCCCAGCATTCTGCCCCGCCCCTGTCCCCTTGGGTCCCCTTGATCCTCCCCAGAGTAAGTGTCTGGAGGGTCTGGCCGCCCAAAGGGGTCAACAGGGACCGCCCGAAGACTGTCTTTGCCAAGCCAGGGTCTAGGGTTTTCTTCCTGATCGCCCCCTTGCCCAGAGCTCCTGGCCACTCTTCCGAAAAGCTCAGGAGTGCTCAAAAAATACCCACCCCCAATTCCCCGGGGAGAAACCAGGCAGGTGGGCTGGGTGCTGCGTCCATGCGAGGTCAGTGGATGAGCAGGCTGGGCGCTAGGGATGCCGCGGGGTGACCGCAGACAGCTCTGGTCTGTTTCTCCCTCGGCGGGATGGAGGATCGTGCGGGGTTGTCAGCGCCATCCGGCGGAGTGTACAAAGCCGGTATCCGGAAGCGAGCTGCCTGCGCAAGGCCAGCCACTTGTGTTAGGATGGGCAGACTGGGGCTGTGCTTTCGTCCCAAGGGCTGAGGACACACTGGCTTCTTACATGGTGCATGGCCATCCTTCCTCTGCCTCTAGGCCTCAGCTCCTTTGCCCCCTGCTCCCTGTCCACTCTTATCTCCCCGAACCTCATGGGGTGGGGGGCCTGAGGCCACCTCCCCTGGGTGCAGGGAGAGGCGGGTGGACTACGGTGTAAGGGCCCCCAGTTGGACTGCACAAGGTGGCCTGCAGCCGCCCCTGCAAGGTGACTGAGAGCCCCCGCAGACCCCCACACTAGACACCCTGCTGGGTCCCTCACAGCCTTTGTGCTGGGAGTTCATAGCTGCGGAGGTCTGGGACCAGCTGATAGGGACCTTGGGTTCTGAAGCAGGACAGACTCATGTGCAGGTCTCACCCCAAACACGTACAGCTGAGCATCTGACCTGTCTCCCTGTCTGTAAAGTGAGGTCGTGCAGGCCACAGTTCTCAAAATCATGGCTTATGAAGGAAAATAGATGCAAAGTCTAAGCCCAGGGGTCTATGACAAGGATGCAGAAACAGTGTCTGAGGATTCTTGTCAAGCTTCTTGTCCTCAGTCCCCTCCTCGCTGGACCCCACTGGTTGGAAGCCCATCTCTGCCTTCCTGGCTCAGAACTCTGCCCTGGAGCTATGGGTGGACATTTTTTTAAACAATTGCCTTGGCTCATGGCTATGGTTGTGGGAGGAGCTGCTGGCATAGAGCAGCTGCCCCCTCTCCCTACATTTGCCTCTTCTGGGGAGAAGCAGATGCCCTGCTTGCTGGTCCTGAGCTGGGGCTGCATCTGGAAAGAGTTCAGTGCCACCTGGCCCCTGTGTAGCCCAGGAGGAGGTGGACCTGGGCAGTGGGTGGGAGAGAAGAGAGGAGGCTCCCTCCCCAGCTGGTGGCCCACGTGCCCTTCCACCCACCCTCTGGGAGGAGGCTGCCCTTTCCCCCTGCCCAGCCCTGCTGCAGCTGCATTCCTGGCATAGCCCTGAGAGGCCCTCCCCCTCCTGTCGGGCAGAGCTGCGGAGGGGGATGGGACACACACACGGCTGGCACTTTGACCAAATTTACCCCAGACTTACGTGAGCTTCCTGGGGCCCAGCCTGTTGCTTGAGGTCTTTTCATTCACCAAAGAATCTCCCACCCTAGTTAGCCTACTCCAGGGCAGTTTCTAGGCATCCTTTATGTCTCTAGGCCACAGCCCCTTCGCCCCAGGCATTGCTCACTAGCATCCATGCAGCCTTGCTTTATCTGGGCAACTCTGAATGAATCACTTGCTCTCTCTGAGCATCTGAGGTTCCACAGCAATAAAAAGAAGATTTGCTGTTGTGAGGATTGCTATGGAAGACCCCAGATGCCTGGGAACTAGAGGTATGATCAGTGGCATGTTCTTCCCTCCTTTCCCTCACCCAACCTCCTACAGAGGCTGGCAGACCTTTCATGATACCTCCCCTGTGTCCCCCAAGCCTTAGGAAGTAGGAGTAGCAGGGAAATAGGACCAGGCACCAGCTCAGGAGGAGGAGAACCATTTGTGTGAGAGGGTTAGCCACAGGATCCTCTGCTAGGTATGGTAGGAAGTAAAATTTATCGTGGATCCCTCATTGAATCCCAAGCTGTCATCTCTTGCCATCTGTCATTTCTTGCCATCTTCCCTTCTCAAGCCAGCTGCCATATTGGAAATGACGAGCAAGTGGGAGGTGTTGAACATATGAGTACCCAGCTGAGAATTTCTCCTTCAGTAATCAGGCCTGAGAGAGAATTGAGAAAAGACACCCTGTAAGTACATGTACCATCTAAATCAAGGTTGAACACACAGTGAATGTCCCAGCTCCAGAGAGATTATGTAGAGGATGCTATAGCTGGGGGAAGGGAGGCTCCCACTCCAAGACCAACCAACCCCATCACAAGAATCACTCAATCCCTCTGGGCCTCAGTGTCCTCATCGATAAAATGGGGAGGAGGTCAGCAGGCCTGGATTTCTACATTAACATGGAAGGCTAGCTTTACTCCCCCTGGAAGAGTTGGCGGAGGCTCCAGTGTGGAAGTGTAGGTGTTGGGCTTCGAGGACCGAGGGAGATGTTTGCAGCAAGAGAGTGAGCCTTCTTGGGATTCCTCCAGGATGGTGCTTCAGTCCCAAGGGTGCAGTGGCCCTCCCTAGGCACCAAGGTGGGCTACCTCGCAGAAATGCACTAGAGGCTAGCCTAGACTCAAGGCCGTCCGAGGCCAGTGAGCTGGTCAGAGGCAGCCTTAGACAGCAAGTGCACCATTTTTATGGTATCTAGTGCCTGCTAGTTTATCCAGGGAGGAACCAAAGTCATGTGCAAAGATCAGATGTGCAGCAGGTCATCTAACAAGACCACTGTGTTCAGGGGGTGGAGGACTCTAGGTCTGGTTCCACCACACCTGTAAACAAACCTCCTCAGCAGTCTAGCTCTCGCAGTCTACACCTGCTCTGTCCTTTGTTCTGTTCCCTTCACAATAGCGCATAAGATTCAGGCCAAAATTTGTGCTTGCTACTTATCTAGACATTTGTTCCTGGGTCTCAACTGAATTAAGCTGATGAGTCCTACGCTGTTTTCTACCCGCTTTACAAAATCAGGGCAGCAAAGATCAATAGGTGGAAATTTGCCTAAACCACTTCAAGGCTGAGAGGCCCACCTGGCCGTACCCCTGTGTTATAACTGGAAACGTTCATCATATAAAGTAGATAATTCAAGTTAAGTGTACAAATGAAAAACAGGCACAGAGTGTCATGTGTAACACGTTTTATATGTGGAACATATAAAAACCAGGGGTTTCATCTGAGATAGATGGTGATAAGTTATCCTTACAGTAACAACTAGGGGAAAATACAAAAGGGCATAGCTAAAGAGCCAAGAGAAGAGATTTACAGAATATTTTGAAATACTTGATTAATGCAAACAAGACAAGAAAGGAAGAACAGAGGAGACAAACAGAAAACAAATAGCAGGGTGGTAGATCAACCATAACATTAAATATAAATGGACAAAACATTTCAATTTGAAAGACAGATTGCCTGACTAGATTAAAAAAAAAAAAAAAAAAAAAAAAACAAAAATGCAAAACCCAACTATATGCTGTCTGCAAGAGATGTACTTTAAATGTTAATGTATATACAGGTTGAAAGTAAAAGGATGGGGAAAAATAGACCATACAAATGCCAAGCGTAAGGAAGCCTGGCGTGGCCCTGGTAAATCAGACAAAGTAGGCTTCGTGACAAGGAATATTACCAGGGACCAAGCTGGCTATTTTCCAATGATAAAGAGGCCAATTAATCAAAAAGACATAACTGGGCAAACTTGGGCAAGTTACTCTGCTTCGATTTCCTGTCTGTAAGACAATAATGATAACAATAGTACTTGCCTAGTTAGGGGTATGGTGAGGATCAAATGGTTTAACTCTTGTAAAGTGTGTATTACCATGCTTGGCACATAGTAAATGCTCTGTGACTATCAGTTCTCAATGCTGTTTCAACTGGGACAAAGCCTCAAGCTCTCACTATGACCCTGGCCTGGCTTCTTCTGAGGTGGGGTGCTGAAGGCGGCGCAAGATACGGTGTAAACACGGGCCACTAGCTGGTTTCTCTAGTTCTTTTTCCTGGTGGTAGTGGTAGTGGTGGTGGTGGTAATGGTGATGGTGTGTGAGTGTGTGTGTGTGTGTCTAATGAATCTGTTCCCTGCTATACCCAAAGGAGAAAGTCAAGGAGGCATGGACGAATGGAGCCAGGAAGGGAGCAACAACTAGGTGGGGTCTGGATGACTGCCTGGTTTAACTGGTACTGGATGGGGTAGCTCTGTGCTGACCTGAGTCATTTTCCGGCCCAGGAAGCAGGAAGGCAGCCAGCACCTGGGAACCTTGGGAACTGCCGAGTTCACATAACAGGAACCACAACCATTTGGGGGTCTTTCCTCTTGGTCACAGGCACAGAGAGAATGCCCAGTGACTTTCCTTGTTTGCCTGAGACCCCTACGCTCCTGCTACCTGTTCCAAGCCTGTGATGGCAGAGCTAGTTTTACCTCTGGCAGGGCTGGGACACCTGCTGGGACTGAGCCAGCTTTGGCAGGGAGGCTTGTACAAGGATGAAATTCCAACCAGGGATGCGGGAAGGCAGGTTTCAAAATCCCTGTTGACTCTCCCGGGCTTGACTGCTCTTCCTCCCTGTATATCTCTTTCTCCTCTCCTTTTCTTTCCTGAGACTACCTCCCTTCTCACCTGTATCACCACTAAACCATCTTGCCTGGCATGTCTCATCTTGCTGAGCACTTTATGCAGTCACCATTATTATGACTTCCATTGCATAGCTGGGGAAACTGAGGCTCAGAGACCAAGTAATTTGCACAAGGTTGTACAGTAAGTGATGGAGCCACGATGTGTACCCAGGCCTGATTCCAGAGGTTAAACTCTAATTAAACACTAAGCTATGCAAAGCAAAGATGGTCTCCCATGTTTCTGTTTTTTCCTCCTGGCACCTGGAAATGTATACATGAAATAACAAACAAATTTTTGAATGCATGATTGAATGGATGAATGAATGCATTGCCCAGGCCAACACCAAAAGAAAGCCCATGGTGGAGGGGAAAGGCCTATTTCATTCCTGGTACAGAATGTATTGGCTCTTACACCTGAAGAGTCCTAGGCAAGCTTCAGGCATGGCTGAATCTGGGTGCCCAGGTGCCATCACCTGGATTCGATGTCTCTAGATCCTGCCTTGGCCATCCTCTGTGTTGAGTGAGTCTTCAAGCAGGCTCTGCTGGCAACTCCAAAGTCATATCCTGCCAACTTAGCAACTCCAGCAGGAAGAGAGGTTGTCTGATGGCTTATTGCACCAACTTAGGTCATGGGCCTATCCTGGATCCCAATTCTATGGCCAGGAGCTGAGAACAGTGGTTTGATCAGTCCTGGATCACTGAAGTGGGAAGGTGAGTAGCCCCATACAGACCACATGAGGTGGAGCATGGGGACTGAGATGCTATAACTAGGAGATGGGAGAATGAATGTGTGCAGGCGTGACTATCAAGTGTTCATGAACTTTGTCTCTTGCAGGACCTGGTAGACTGGCAGAAGCCTCTACTGTGGCAAGTAGGCCACTTGGGAGAGAAGTACGATGAGTGGGTCCACCAGCCGGTGACCAGGCCCATCCGCCTCTTCTATTCAGACTTCATCGAGTCCCTCTCCAAGACTGCCTGGTGAGCCCTGCACTAAGCTGTCCCTCTCTCCTAATCATGCCCATCAGATACAATAACGGAAGGGGCAGTTGGGTTTGCCCCCACCCCGCCACGCCAGCCCAGAGCTACACCGTAAACTCTCGGGGACAGTGGAACGTGCCACAGACATAATTCATTCTTATATGCCTGGTTTGTCTATTGAGTGAATGACAACGTGACAGGTAGCCAGAAACTACTGTAAATGTTCTTCCTGTTCTAATCCAGATTCCTATGAAAGGTTTTCAGCCTATAATGTCCATGAAAACAATTTTGCCTGCAATTAGCTCCTTCGCCACAAGAGATCAGCATCTATCTAGCTGCTAGAGTCCGTAGCCGCAGGAACACAGTTTTTTTCCTGCCATTAACTCATCTCAGAGACGGGGCAGATAGATTCACAGCCTTTCTCTTGCTTTTTCCTCCCTACCCAAAGCAGTGTCCCTTTGACCCCAGGTCTCCACGTTTTTTTAATACGCTTTGGTATCATCTCATCTCCCCTCTAGTCAGGCAGTATGCCTCAGGAAGCTAGGCCCTGTCGAGCCTCCAGGCATGTCTATCTCTCACTCTGGTGGCCCTCCTGCAGGTACAGCGTCCCTGTCATTTGGATGCCTCTGATGCTGTACCTCAGTTGGTCCCACTACCGAACCCTTGCCCAGGGCAACGTCCGACTCTTCGCAACCTTCACGACAGGTAATGTGGGTTCCTTTCTGATTTGCTCCCGTGTCTCCCGGAGGTGGGAGACCTCAGTGGCCCTGAGTTTTTAAGAACAGAGAACCCCAAACCACATCACAAACATTTTTAAATGAGACCTATCTGTAGAAAGAGTCTTCCAAAGAAAAACATTGTCAGACTCCCCAAAACCGAAACGGATTACAAAACAAACAAACAAACAAACCGACAAACAGCAACACATTAGCAGAAACTAAGTGAAATTATTCGTTAGGAGACATAGCAGTAAAGGAGACTTATCACTGAGTCTAATACTGGAGAACATATGACCTGGGATTGTCAAGAAACTAAATGAAATCATTCACCAGGTGGCACAGCTGAGGGCTGAACTCAGAATGGTCCATGAACATGGCACAAATTGGACCCTGGGACAGAAAGGTCTGGGAGTGTCCTACGGTAACTCCTGGGCAAAGGTCCAGGTGACAGAACCACTGACTCAGAGTAACAGCCCCGCTAACCTCTACTAAGTGCTTGCCATGTGGCAGGCCTGGTATATCCCAGGGACCATCTTGGTTAGCCCTCCCAGCAGCCCGTGAAAAAGGTGCTGTCACCACGCCCTTTTAGAGACCAGGAAATGGAGCCTTAGAGAAGTCCAGCAAGTGATTCAGGGTCACGTGGCTAGGATCTGGCTGCCAGGTTCCCCCCGCCCCCCACCACCACCACCAGTTAAAGGGACTGGGGCAGAGAGAAGGGCTGACATGGACTGACTTTCAAAGAGCCTATGGAACTGAGTATCTCAGGGCAGCCATGGGTTTGGGTTTGGGTGTGGTCACTTCCTCCAGCCTGCCTCCCAAGTTTACCACTTATCTTGGGCCTATCTGCCCAGGTGGACTGTTTGTCCTGGCATAGCCTGCCTCAGGGAGGTGCTGGCCCATGGTGGATGGCTCAGGTGGAGGCCAGGCAGGGGGACAGGCGGGAAAGGTATGCTGCTATAGCTCAGGCGGGCTTCCCTTTCCTGATCATGTGTAATGTGCCTGACCGCGAGCTTTCGGAGGCCCCCACTCCTCTGCCAGATGCGGGCTCCTTCTCCCCACCTCCAAGGCTTCTCTCCTGCTCACCTCTCCTGGGAGTGGCAGGTCGAGGGCCTGAATGGTTTGGATGAGAGAGGCCATGGCCATGGCGATGGAGCCTAACTTCTCCCACCTGGCCAGGATATGGCGAGGGATGAACAGGCTTCAGGAAGTCCCCCAGAGCCCAGAACTGCTCCCGGTCACCAAGGGTTAACATGCACGCCCTGCGAGCCAAGGTTACCCTTTTCAGCCCACGCTAAATAGCTCAGGCACAGCACAGGGCTTGTTGCTCTGAAGGCCTGCTCACTGAATCGCCCACTGTCCACCCGGCTCTTCCCTAACAATCACCAACAGTAGCAGTGCAGCCAGGGCTGGTGGCTGGAGGGGGAAGGGGGATGCCAGCGCTTTGGCCCAGGTCCCTCTGCAGGATTCCTCTAGAGATGCCACTCGGTACCAGGTCCTGCGGATGGGCCGACAGGGGTGATGCTGGGGTGAGGGGGCGGGCGGAGACTTGACCTATAGGAAGGACTCTTCTGCATGGCGGGGAGGGTGATTCGAGGGCTCAGTCAGAACCGCAGGCCTCTGCAGAGAGCTGAGATGTGCTGTTTAATAAAGGTCCAGTGTAGAGCCTGTGACCATGAGGCCAGCAGTGGTGGTATGAGAGTTATGTCTCCACATACCTCCCGCGTCCTCCAGCTCATCAGGCAAGGCACAGGCCACCAGCAGAGAAAATAATTGCCACAGAACGAAGCACGGGGAGGCTGAGCAGAGTCGCAGCACACAGCTGCTGAACAAAGCGTGAACTAGAATCAATGCAGAAGAGTCTGGTGCCAAGAAGCAGTGGAAGCTGAACGTAGATACCACTTTAAGGCTGAAATTCCTAGATGTGTGCATGAAAGTGTTTTGGAAAGCAAGAGAGGTTCTGCTCATTCAGAACGGCCCCCAGAGGAGTGCCTGGGAGCCAGTTAGAGTGAGTGCCAGGCCAAAACCTAGTGGCACCCTAGGTGGCGATGCAGGCCTCCAACGGCATTGCACGTGGGAGCCCCAGCAAAGGTCAAGATTAAAGTCTGGGGGCAGGAATGCTCCTCTGGGTCCAGTCCTTTCCCTGCTGACAGAGAACTAAGCAGTAATGAAAGGGCTCCTGCACTCTGCGGTGGGGGCCAGGGAGCTGGGAAACTCCCTCCCACCCAGGGACCCTCCAGATCTCTCCAAGGAGAATCTAGATAAGGTGGGCACATGTAGGATCGTGAGTTAGAACTTAGATGCATTTCGATTCATTATCTTTAAAAATTATAGTAGCTACTTGTTATATATGATATTATATTAGTATAAGTATTAACATGTAATTCGTTGTTCTCCTTATATATGTACTTATCACATAATCAGGTATTATATTCTCTCTGTCCTTCACAATGGGTAGGATATTTCACTGTTGAGAAAACATATAGGTGGTGCAGAGCCAGGAATTGAACCCAAGTCTGCAAATCTAAAGCCCACGCTCTCCGCACGTCACCAGAATGTGTTTGGTGGGACCCTGGAGGATCAAGGCTTCCCTGGAAGCTGAGCCTCTGGCCAACCTGAGCAGCCCACCCAAGTCCAAATGGCCACTCTCAGGCAGTGTCATTAAGCAAGAATCTTATACCCGATGTGGACGCAGCAGGCTCCACTGATGAGAGATGTCAGACTAGCTTAACACCCCATTTAGAGAGATGGATCTGTCGGGGACTGAATCTTAGCTGCATCACGTGTTAGTTCCCAGGTGAGGCGTGAAAAATCTTCCCATTGCACAGAGTCTCTTGGAACCATTTTGTCAGCATAGGGCTGGGCTTTGGATCTGGTCCAAAGAGCTGGAAAGTCACTTCCCTGTCCCGCCTTCCTGGACGTTCTTTCCTCAGCAGCCACCTGTGGTCATCCACACTGGGCACGCCCCTGAAGAAGTGCTTCCTTACT
>CM053508.1:123779883-123855078 GCA_028627145.1 Eidolon dupreanum | reverse complement strand
AAGAGGGTGAGGATAGACATGGAGGAAAGAGTGACAAGAGCTGAAGTCCCCATGAAATCAGAAAATGAGTGAGGTAGATAAAAGGAATGAGCACCCCAAGGCCTGCAGTCCATCATCAGGCTCAGGTGTTGAGAACCCCACACTTTATGACCATTACATTTCTCCGGTTTTCTAGTCTCCAAGTCAATCATCCAGTTTTGTTTTGTTTTATTGTGTTTGTGTTGTTTTGTTTTGTTTGTTGTTTTGTTTTTAGTCTTCCCCGTGTGCTGATTTCAAGTCTTATCCATTGAGATTTCTCTACTTGGGTTTTTCTGTCCCTTCTAACTCCCTGTGTCCCTGGTTGTTAACACTTATCATCGATGACCCCCCAGCTCTACTGTCTTTAATTGGGATCATCCTTCCTCTCCCCCATGCCACTGAGGCAGGGTCACCCATCTCAGGCAAAGGTCCAGTGCGGGCCACAGCTGCTCCTCTTAGTCTCTCTAAGGAAGATCTCAGATCTCTGACCAGTGGCCCCATAATTCCCTGAAAGGACCCCTCTAAGCCCAGTACAGATCTTCACAGCCTCCTTCCCATTCGGACCCAGGAGCCCCAGTGGTGTGGCCTGGCCCCATAGCTGCTGGACAGAGGGCAGCAGCTCCGCAGGATAGGCTGGATAGGACGTCTGGAGCCACCAGGCATCGTCGCCCGCTGGGGCTGTTTTTCTTGACCTCGTCTCTCTGTTGCCACCCCGCAGAGTACTCAGTAGCCATGCCGGAGTCCGTGTTCCCGGGCCTCTTCGTGCTGGGGATACTCCTCTGGAGCCTAATCGAGTACCTCATCCACCGCTTCCTGTTCCACATGAAGCCCCCCAGCGACAGCTATTACCTCATCATGCTGCACTTCATCTTGCACGGCCAGCACCACAAGGTGAGCAGGGCAGGCTCCCCCCTGCATCTGTTACCGACTCACAGAAGCTGCCAGTCTTTCTGTGAGTCAGGCGAAGAACAAGAGGAACTCAGGGCATTTGATGTTGCTCAGAGGGAGGCCTGGGTCCTGATCTGACCTGGCGTGGGCAGAGTGAGCGTGTGTGTCTATGTGCCATTTATTAACCTCCGGCACTCTGCAGGTACATTTTATGTATCATCGTTAATCCTACAACAACTTGCTCATTTGTTCTTAGTTCATTCATTCATACATTCATTCATTCATTCATTCATTCATTCAACAAATGTTCCCCGAGTGCTTACTCTGTGTCAGGCACTGTTCTAGACACCACTGAACAGAAGAGTCAAAAGCCACTGTCCTTGCGGAGCTTCCTTCTGAAGATGGTGCTACAGTTCTCCCCATTCCAGAGCAGCAAACTGAGGCTCGGGAAGTTAGGAAACTCAGGAACTCGCCCAAGGTCACACCTGGCACAGTCAGGATCTTGCGCCCCATTCTTTGAACTCCAGAGTCAGCGCTCTCAACCACCCGCCACTCTGAGGCTCTTTAAGAGCAACACGATGGTCCCAGTGCCTGGGACTGGAAGCCAGCTCTGCCCCGAGGAAGCTGCATTCCCCTGTCCTTACCCTGTGGTGTTCTCAGCCTGTCCCAGGTGTCCTTCCGTCCTCCCTCCCTCCCTCTCTCTTTCCTCCCTTCCTTCTGTTTCCAGGAGCTGGTTTTCCAGCACGCCACCTTTCCTCTTGCTCCTGGTCTGACGGGAGGGAGGACCTCACCAGCATATCGCTCTATGACTATTGCCTGCCTTCTTTCTCTCTCTTCTCTTCCAGCCCAGAAAGGGTCTGTCTCTTAGAATACTCACGAAGCAGTCTCTAAAATCTTACCTCTATGCCAGGCCTTTAGCTTTTGAAGCTCCAGAGCCTAAGGCCTGTCTCTCACGGTTGTGTGATAACACCACCCACCCACCCACCCCACACACACACCTGGGAACAAAGAAGGGCTCCTGTTAGGATGAGGGGGTTGGGAAAACACGTTAACACCATGCATCATCCCTCCATGTGAATGAATCCTCACTAACTGCAGCTTGCCCGTGTGTCGCCCTCCCAGACAACATCAGGGCTCAGTCTAAGTGCCCCACCTAGCGTTTGGTGGTGGGGCTCCTCTCTAGCATCTTACAAATTCCAGAGCCAAAGTGGCCTCTTGAACAGAAAGCAGGACCGTGACCCGTGAGCATCGTGCCCACATCACACCCACCTCAGTGTTCGTGGACAGCCTTCCCGGTCCCAGCCTGGCTTGGAAGTTGGGAGCAGGACAGTCTCTCTAGGGCTTTCTGGCATGCTGGCCTGCTTTCCCCAAAGCCCCTGGAAGTGCCAAGCCTACCCGTGACAGGCGCTGCCTCCCTCTCCCCGGGATGTCTGGGCTGCTCCGACCTCATCCTCTGAGGAGAGGCCTCCGCTGTGACGACGGGCAGGCCCCAGGCTGCGTTCTGACACTGAGCCTCTCCATCCACAGGCTCCCTTCGATGAGTCCCGCCTGGTCTTCCCCCCCGCGCCAGCTTCTCTGGTGATCGCCTTCTTCTACGCACTCTTACAGCTCCTCCTGCCTGAGGCGGTGGGGGGCACCGTGTTTTCTGGGGGCCTTCTGGGCTACGTCCTCTACGACATGACCCATTACTACCTGCACTTCGGCTCGCCGCACAAAGGCTCCTACCTGTACAGCATGAAGGCCCATCACGTCAAGCATCACTTTGCACATCAGAAGTCAGGTGAGGACCGGCTGACACTTCCAGCCTCTCTCGTTTGTTCATTTATTTATCGGACAGCTACCAAGGGCCAGGCACTGTTCTGGGTACTGGGGATACAGAGGCAGCAAGGCAAACCTGGGGCCCCCATCCTACTCTCTGGTGTGTGTGTGTGGGGGAGGGACTATGCAGAGAAAGAAAAACAAGGAAATCAATTAATAGCAAAGAATTTCAGACAGTGATAAGCGCCACAAAGAAAATAAAGCAAGATGATATTACAGGAACTATATAAGTCAGAGGAGAAGTCCAGCTCTGTCCAATAAAACATGCAAGTCACAGATGTGATTTTTAAATTTTCTTGTAGCCACGTTAGCAAGTAAAAATAAAAAGGTGAAATTAATTTGAATAGTATATTTTGTTAAGACAGTATAACCAAAATATTATCATTTCAAATTACAATCAGTATAAAATATCGTTAATGAGATATTTTACATTCTTTTTCTTATATTAATTCTTTGATGTCCAGTGTGCATTTTGCACTTACAGCACATATCAATTCAGGTGCTAAATTTTCACAGGAAATATTTGATCTGTATTTAGAGTTTATAAAATTTACAGTAAAAAATGTAGATTCACATACCTGAGTTGATCTGAATGTGCTTAAAAGCTTTCCAGTAACCAAATCGAGTGTAAGTTTTTAAATTGAAATTTAGATTAATTTAAATTAAACGAAATTAGGAATTTAGTCCCCCTCTAGGTCTAGCCCCATTTCCAGTGCTCAGCAGTCACCTGGGCTAGTGGCGATTGCGTTAGAAAGCAGAGTGCTAGACAGAGCGGTCCAGCGAGATGTCATTAGAGCTGAGACCTAACTTAAGAGAAGCCAGCATCTGACGTTTTGGGGAAGAGCATCTCAGGAGCAACAGGTGCAAAGCTTTGAAGCAGGAACAAACTTGGCATCACGAAGGAGAAAGAAGGGGCTGAAGTATGAGAAACAGCGAGGAAGAGGCAGGCTGGGGCCCAGCTCTCACAAGAAGTCAGGCCACATAAGGAATTTGGCCTTATTCCAATGGCATCTTTGGGAGACTAGAAGCACAGGTACCCTGCTCCTGACTTCTGTCAGGACAGCCCCGAGAATTGGGAAGGCCAGCGGGGACATGTTACAGTCTTCCTGAGTGCTGGCCCTACCTTGGCCCCCTTCCTTAGAAGATTTTCCCCGCAACTTCCACAGTGCCTCACCTTCTCCCCATTTGTCTCCCTCTCTAGGATTTGGCATCAGCACTAAATTTTGGGATTACTTTTTCCACACCCTAATGCCGGAAGAACCCCATCCGAAGATGCAGTGACAACTCCCAGCCCCACCGCTGTCCCCCTCACCCTGTCCAGACCCTGAGAAGAAGGTTTGCTTGGCCAGGCAGGATGGGCTTTGTCCAGCCCTCAGCCTTGGTGAAGGTACTGGGAGGACACTGAAGACTGAGACTGGCCTCCTGATTCGCCCCAGGGGGGTCATGTCCCCTTGGTGGCCAAATGGTCCTCAGGCACTAGCTCTTTCCTGCAGGATCCCTGCCCAGAGCCCGAGCCCGCAGGACTGCTTTAGGACCTGGCCAACAATATCAATTCCAAGGGGAATGAAGGAAACAGACCCCTGTGACTCCTTGACAGGCCTGTGTCCCACCTATGTCTTAGCATCTTAGGCTCCCTGGGGGCTGCCCCCTACTATGGAGCTGCCATTGTTCACAGCAGGAGGAGGGTGTGCGGGGCTTCTGGCCCTAGTCTTCTCCACCTTCCCTTCCTGGGGACGATTGAATGGCCCTGGCTTTTCTCCTGATGAGTGGAGAACACTGAGGTGAATGAAGGGCTCTCACAAGAAGAGACAGCATGATGCCTCCCACAGGCCACCCCAGATCCCAGGGCAGTGCCTTTGTCCACTGCCAGTCACAAATGCCAGCTCTGCCGCCAGATGCCTCCGGCTGAGACATATCCAGCCTCCACAAACCTGGCCCTCACCTGCCTGTACAGGTGGGCTGCGGGGAGCTGGCAGCGGCCTCGAGGCTGGCGGGCGCCCAGGCCCTTTTAGGAACCACCAGCTGCTCTAGCCATCTCTTCCCTGCCTCCAGGATCACAGAGCTTTTCTCCAACGGAGGCTAAAGAGGCCTCTCCGAGGGTGGGAGCCCTACCCTATCCCCAGCCATTCTTCACCTCCGCCTGGCACAGGTGGGTCCCCATCCTCCTCACTCAGGATCCTTCCAGCCAGTGCCTCCTCAAGCCAAGAAGGAGCCTTTATGTGGTGCCTTATCTCCCTCCCCCTTTGCTTCCGTGCACCCCACAGCAGATGAGGTTCCAGCCCCTTCGTCCTTATAACCAAAACCCTCACTGCTTGTAAGAGGGTCTTATTTATAAACTATATAAACGCTCTTAGTCTGGCCCCAGACCAAGTAGCTGCTCAGATCGCCCCTTCTAATCCTACATGTCGAGCTTATGTAAAAATTCTGTCCTATTTTGTTCCCTTCTTACCCACAAACCGTTACTACTTGAAACTTAAAAAAAAAAACAAAACTCGATGAGCATAAAGGCTAAAGAGAAGCAGTTTGACCGATCCTGTGATTTGTACTGTTTACTGTGGAGTTATTTAAAGATTTTGGAATAAATATACAAACTACAGTTGTGAAATAAAGGTGTAAATAAATTGTATATTTTGAAAAATAAAAACATTGAAAAAGAAATCAACAAAGATTAATTGCTATTTATTGATTTGACTCACCAGATTTCATCATAAGGTAGGAGATGTGGGTGGTAGGTCTGGCAGGGAGAAGTATTTATCACTGACCAGGTTGTGTAGACTTGCTGGGGCACGGCGATGATAAAAAGCTGATCAACTCTTATTTTCTTACTTGGTTTTATTACTGTTTTAAAATTCTCTGCAGATAGCATCTCCCCTCACTGCCTGCACATGGAGGGTAGAGAGTGTCACTTCCATCAGCTGCCTTGGTACACCACTGGGAAATTAATCAGACCCCACCTGAGATTCCAGTTGCCTTTCCTAAAACAAAGAAGGAAGGTTCTAGCAACAAATACCCATAGTGGAAACTAGAACTTCAGGCCAGCTCAGTCTTGGTGAATCAGTGTCTCAGGATGTCTCCTCAGCCACCACGCCAGAGGAACCACCTGAAGAACTTGTCCAAATATAGATTCAAGTCTTTGACATTCAGAGTTTAATTCAGTCAGCCTGGCAGAGGTGGGCTTTGGATTTGCCCGTCCAAGGATACAGAAGCAGAAGCGGAAGCAGACACAGGAGCAGACTCAGAAAAAGAAGCAGAAGTGAACTAACACTGGTGAGGTTCTGGCTCACATGGGATAGTCCCTGCCCTTGCTGCCTCTCCTTACTCTGGCAGCCACATGGTGGCTTTATCCCTGCAGCTCCAAGCCTGAAGATAAGTGCCACCTGTCTGAACCACCCATCCCTGAAGCTTCTGGAATCTATCACTGGAATCGGGCTGTTCACATGGCAGAAATCACCACCTCCACTTCCTAGCTGGCACTGGAAATCTGCTCACAGAACATCGCACCCATGGGGAAGGAAGAAACAAAATGGAGAAGCAAAGAAGAGATCGACTAGGTGTGAATATGCAGGTCCACCAGAGAAATGTCTTAAATTGAGCAAGTTTGAGAAAAAAAAAATTTGGAGAAAAAGAAACATTTAAAAGAATTGAAAAAGAACTAGTATGAAATGCCAAAATCTAAGTAAGTTTGTAGCGTGGTAATGAGAAGATTTAGGAGGAAAAGACCCACAAAACTAAACCAATTTATTAATGAAAAGATCCACGGAGTGAACACTGGACAGGTTCCCCCAGAGCTTCCTACTGTGCCCGCTGTGACTTCCCAGGAGGTTAGGATTTTCACTAGGCCTTTGGAAGAGGGAGTGAACCCCACCTTACAGAAGAGAAGAATGTAGGAAGTGCCACAGTCTTTAACCTCAAGCCAGTTGGTGCTCATGGTACAGTCTGTACTCGGTGACCATCTATCTAGTAGAGTCAGAGAATTTTACGCAGTGCAAGAGACACAAGTAAGAATCTAAAGCAAACATGTGACATTATCAAATTACCAACACATCTAGCATAGGGGAAAGCCTGGAACTTATGGCATGTGATTACGTGTATTTCATGTTTGCTCAGGCAAAAGCCATTTAAATTCTGATCAGTGTAAAGTAAATATGCAGGTTGAGTGACTCTCAATGGTCCTAACAATTTACCTTACCTGGTTCTGTAGCAACAGTCCAGCTGCCCTGGCAGAAGATGGGTCCTTAGCCATTCTATTTATTTCTGGCATTGTACTTCCACACATGCTATCTTTAGCCATTTCCTGGTTGACCTGAAGAACTGCCCTCTTAACTGGACTTTGTTCCACTTATCCATTGTCTCTGACCTCTTGCCTCTGCCTTTGAACTTTGTTCTACTTATTGTGCCAGTACAATGCCCAACTTGCAACAGACCCCAGCAAATATTAGTCTTGCCACTATCAGATCTCTGGTTTTGCCTTCTCCACCTACCTGTTACCTTACCTCTGCTGCCCTCTGATGACAGTATCAGGCTCTGCCCCCTATGACTGCCCTCACAGTGGCTCTTGGAGTCAAGGTGTCTGTGATCGTAAAATTCCAGCACTTTTTCACCTTACCTGTTCTCTTGACTTACTGTTTTGTCTCATCTACCATTTTTGAGAAAAAAACTATAACTATGTTCATGAACTTTTCAGTTCTAACTTTCCTTAAAGATATGATGGCTGCAAAAATTGGACTAGTTAGGTGTTAACAGCCCAATGAATAAATTTTATCTATTAAAGATGCTACGAGATGAATGTGAAATTTGGAAAATGCCAGGACTGTCATATTCACTCCATCTGAGACACCTTACGAGCTTGTAGCAGGAAAAAAGAAGCGGTAAGAAAATGAAGGAAAAAAATCTTATTTTGGCAAAAGCATAAAGGGGGGGGAGATTCTGTCTTCATTTAAGTTCCCTAAAAAAAACCTAAAACGAGAACATGGATGCAGGCAGTTCATTCAGGAGGTGACTGCAGAAATTAGGAGAGATTGAGAAAGACTGAAAGGGAAAGTCAGGGAGCCATATGAGGATGAGAATGTGAGGTCAAGTGTACAGATTCTGCAGGGGCATCTTGAGAAGCAGACAGAATACCTGCCCACCCAGGTCACCTAAAAGACAAGAGGCTGGAACATGTGTCCACCAGTTTCTTCTATTGGTTGAGGATTATCTTCCGGGGTGTCAACTCCCTCCTTACTTGTGGGCTGTCCTGCCATGTAAGCCAACCAGATTCCTTACCTTTGGCAAAGGTCCTGGAGCAAATGCAGGAAGGTGGATGTGTGCATTTGAAATGGGATGCAGTCTGTGCAGTTGTGTGTGAGTTCGCTAGGAACTATCCACCAGAACTGTGGCTGAAATCAGAGCTGAGACGGTGTTCACGCAGAAACTTCCACCACAACTGAGCTTAAGACCAGAGATGGATATGACCAGAAGGGATATGACAAGGATCACCAGATATGTCTGCTCCAGACCCCACAGTCCTGTGTCCTCAATGTAGGACTGGACCAGAAATAAACCCACCTTCTAGGGCATTGCAAGTAAAATTGCCTTCATGGAGCGGAGAAAGGCTCTTTTGAGAATATAGAACCAAAACCATGGCCCTTATGGAGGTCTAAAGCCTGAATTCATGCAAACCGGGTAATCTGAAACAGCTCAAGTCAAAAATTTGGGATAAAATATCCCTGGCTGGTAAAGCCACAAGGCTCTCAGAAGAAACACAAATTTCTATGGAGAAATACAACTTCAATCCAGCCTTCAAAAAATTCCTACAGATAAAATTTCAAGGACTATAAACTCATGATAAAAACAAAAAACAAAACAAAACACACAAGGAAAGAAGGCACCATGAGTATAAACTGATAGAAAAAAAAAAACATGCAGTGAATATGCACCCACACAGACATCAGACACTGCAATTATTAGGTATGCTGAATATCTTCCATTTGCTCTCCAGATTCACTCTCCATCTCTGCCCATCCCACCCAGTACCCTGTGAGGGTGTTCTGTGTGAACTTTAACAGTGTATTCTTTTGCTCATTGGCTGCCAGTTACGCAAATACAGGCACTAACAAAAGATGGGTGGGATGGAGGAGAGTGAGGTCCAGATGTTAATTCCGGTAGTTCTTCATTTCAGCAATATTCTGTGGTTTTCTGTGTGCAGGTTTCTTTGCCTACTTGGTTACACTTATTCCTAAATATTTTATTCTTTTGGCTGCTATTGTAAATGGAATTGTTTTCTTAATTTCTTTTTGTATTTTTCATTGTTGGTGTATAAAACAACTGATTGTTATGCATTAATCTTGTATCATGAAACGCTGCTGAATTCATTTATTAACTATAATAAATTTTTATGGATTCTTTGAGTTTTCTACATACAAGTTTACCTCATCTGTGAACATACTTTTTTAACTTCTTATCTAGTTTAGATGCTTTTTTTTTCTTGACTAATTAATTGCTCTGACTAGAACTTCCAGTAAAATGTTGAATAATAGCGGTGAAAATGAGCAAGTATCTTTACCTTGTTCCTGATCTTGGGGGGAAGCTTTCAGTCTTTCACCATTAGGTATGATGTTAGCTGTGGGTTTTTCATAAATGTCCTTTATCGTGTGCAGACTTTCCCTTCTATCCCTGGTTTGCTGAGTGTTTTCATCATAAAAGGGTGTTACATTTTGTCAAATGTTTTTTTCTGCATCTACTGAGATGATCATGTAGGTTTTTCCTTTTGTTTTATTAATGCGGTATATTATATTGATTTCACATGTTGAGTCACCCTTGCATTCCTGGAATAAATCCTCTTTCGTCATGGTGTATAATCCTTTAGTATATTTTAGGATTCAGTTTTCTAGTATTTTGTTGAGGATTTTTGCATCTCTATTTGTCATTGATACTGGTTTGTATTTTTCTTTTTTGTAATGTCTTTGTTTGGCTTTGGTATCAGGGTAATGTTGGCCTCATAAAATGGGTTAGGAAGTTTTCTCTCCTTTTCTACTTTTGGAAGAGTTTGAAAAAGATTGGCATTAAATCATTTTGAGATGATTGTTAAAATTCACCAGCGAAGCCATCTGGCCTGGACTTCTCTTTGTTGGGAGGGTTTTGATTACTGACTCAATTTCCTTACTTGTTATAGGTCTGTTCAGATTTTCTATTTCTTCTTGAGTCAGTTTTGTAATTTGTGTGTGTCTAGGACTTTGTCTATCTTGTTTATGTTATCTAATTTGTTTGCATAAGATTGTTCATAGTATTCTCTTATAGTCCTATTTATTTATTTTTTTATTGTGGAAAGGACACTTAACATGAGATCTACTCTCTTGACAAGTTTTTAAATGTACAATATATTATTGTTGACTATAAGTACAATGTTGTACAGCAGATCTCTAGAGTTTATTCATCGTTCTTGACTTTATGCCCATTGATTAGTAACTTCCTGTTTCCTTCTCTCCCCAGCCCCTGGCAACTACCATTCCAATTTTTGATTCTATGAATTCAACTAGATATCTTATATAAGTGAATTCATGTAGTATTTGTCTTGTTTCATTTAGCATAATGTCCTCAAATTTCATCCATGTTGTTGCATATTGCAGTTTCCTTCTTTTTAAAAGCTGAATAGTATTTCATTGTATGTATACCACATTTTCTTTATCCATTCATCTGTTGATGGACATTTAGGTTGTTTTCATATCTTAGCTATTTTGAATAGTATGGCAATGAACATAGAAGTGTTACCTCTTTGAGATCCTGATTTCAATTTGTTTGGATAAACACCCAGAAGTGGGATTACTACGTGATATAGTTGTTCTACTTTTATTTTTTGACACCCCTCTGTATTATTTTCCATAGTGACTGCACCGTTTTGCATTTCCACCGACAATATGCAAGGGTTCCAATTTTTTCACATCTTCACCAATACTTGTCTTTTGGATTCTTTTTTTTTAGTAATGGCTATCCTGACAGGTGTGAGATGAGATGATATTTCACTGTGGTTTTGATTTGCATTTCCCTAATAACTAATAATAGGGAGCATTTTTTTCATGTGTCTGTTCGTCATTTGTATGTCTTCTTCAGAGAAGTATCTATTCAAGTCCTTAGCCCATTTTTTTCATCATATTATTAGTTTTGATTTTTTACTGTTGAGTTGTAGGAGTTCCTTATATATTTTGGAGATTAACACCTTATCAAATATATGGTTTGAAAATATTTTCTCCCATTCCATAGGTTGCCTTTTCACTCTATTGATTGTTTATTTCGTTGTCCCGAAATGTTTTAGTCTGATATAATCCTCTTTGTTTGTTTTTCTTATCTGTAGTCTTGGCACCATATTCATGAAATCAATGCCAGAACAATGTCACAAAGTTTTTCCCCTATGTCTTCTTCTAGAAGTTTTATACTTTCAGGTCTCATGTTCAATTCTTCAATCCATTTTTGGTTGATTTTTTTGTATGTGATGTAAGATAAAAATCCAATTTAATTCTTTTGCATGTGGATATACAGTTTGTGTGGATTTCTTTTGGGGCTCTCTATTCTGTTCCACTGATCTATTTGTTGGCCTTTTTGCCAGTACCACACTGTTTTGATTATTGTATCTACGTAATATATTTTGAAATCAGAAAGTGTGATTCCTCCAGTTTTGTCCTTTTTCAAGAGTAATTTGTCTATTCATGGTCTTTTGTGGTTCCAATATTAATTTTAGAATTGTTCTTCTATTTCCATAAAAATTGACTTTGAGATTTTGATAGGGATTACATTGAACCTGTACATTGTTTGGGGTAGTATGAACATTTTTACAACATTAAGTCTTCCAATCTATGCACACGGGATGCCTTTCCATTCATTTGTGTCTTGTTTCATTTCCTTCATCAAGGTTTTGTAGTTTTCAGTGTACCATTCTTTCATCTCCTTAATTAATTTATTCCTAAGTACTTTATTCTTTTTGGTGCTATTATAAATGGAATTGTTTTCCTAATTTCCTTTTCAGAGCTCTAAGCAGAGGGTCTGGCACCAGTGAATACAGCAGTTCCTCAAACAACATAGAATTGTTCAATATCATTTTGTTATAATATTGATGAGGGGAAAAAAATTGATTCCTGGCTGAGGCCACTGTCTGTGTGGAGTATGCATTTCTCCCCACTCCATGTGGGTTTTCTCCCACATCCCAAAGATGTGCACATGTGTTTGCATTTTCCAGTCTGAATGAGTGAGTGTGGGTATGAGTGCACCCTGAATTGGAAGGCTGTGCTGTCCAGCATGGAGTCTGGCCTTGCACTCTGAGCTTCTGGGAGAGGCTCCCGTCACCTGACCCTGAACTTGAATAAGCAGGCTGGAAAATAATTACCTTACCTGTTTTTATTCATCTGTCTTAAATGTATGTAGAGCTCACATTTATTTCAATGTTTAATATTAGAAGTTTTGGGGGGTGTTTATTTAGAAGTTTGGCGATGTCTTTGGGACCTGAACTCTTGTTTATATCTTTTAGTCTACAGTAAAATTGATTTTGTTATATTGGTTTCATTGAAAGCTGCAGTTTCCAAGAACCTGTTGGAAGAGGTTAAGCGAGGACTTAACTGTACTGTGTCAGTGGTTTCCGAGTGAATTTGGGAAGGTGAGGAGAGTGTGGACAGGGCAGGAGGGGAATACCGGGAGGGAGGGAGGACACTTCACGCTGAGTTGCCTAGGAAGGGGTCTAGGGAGCCACCGCGAGTGAACCTGGTGGTTGGTGACAGGAACCATGTGAAAAGCTCCCAGGCGTCTCAGACCTTCCCGCCCGCGTCTCAGCCCTGGCGCGGTGGCCTCCAGAGCGCGCAAGATCGGAAGAGCAGTCCAGTGAGCTGATTGCGCGGATATGAGCAGGGGCGGGGCGTAGGTACCGCGTACACGCGGAATTTCACTTCTGGAGGGAAGGACAGTCCTGTAGCAGCTGGCATCCTGTCGAGTCCCACACCACCAGCGGGCACGCAGAGCGAGGAGCACCGGAGAGAAGGAGGTGGAGGGACTCAAAACTCCCCTGGGGCCACGCAACAGCAGACTTCTCGACCCGGGCGGAAGGCGTCCTCCCAGAGCTGTGCACGGTACAGATTGGACGCCCTCAGGAGGGACAAGGGTGAGTCTTGGGGTCGTCGCGGGGCGCGCGGTCCCTGGAGGCGGCAGGGCAGAGGGAATGCAGCCAGATAGATCCCTGGACAGTGAGGGGCGATTGGAGGTAGGGGATGAGGGGTGATTCACTGTCCTTTTTTTCCTGGAACTCAAGACCAAGTTGGTTTCATTTCCTCTGCTCTGGTGGTGGAGCTGTCTGCCCCGGGTCTTTGCCTGCCTCCTGCCATAGAAGATGTAGAATAGGGGTAGGGATCAGGGTGGAGGGTGGCGGAGGGGCCTCGGAACTGGCTCAGAAGAACCGTCCATGAAGCTCTAGACAGAGGAACTCCAGGTAGTCCTTGGGAAGATAGATGATTCCAGTACTTCATGACAATGCCCTCATGATAATCCTTTTCTGGAGCCCCTTTAAGGCACAAGGAGAGTAATGTCTCATCAGAAAATGCATGCCTGATAGCTTTTTTTTTTTTTTTTTTTTTTTTTTTGTGGAAGTGAGGAGGAAACACATTAGATTATTTATGAATTTATATTGTTATATCATCTTAAGATTTTTCACTTTTAGAAATAATAACTTTTTCCCCTTCATTGTTTTACTGTAAGTAATATATGAACATATTTTTATTGGGGTTGTTAGCAGTTTTACATATAAATAGCACTGCAATAAACGTCTTAGTATCCATCTACCTATCTATACATAGAAGCTTTTTTACAGCAAAAGTTCCTAGAAATTCACATTGTCAATCAAAGTATATATGTATTTACATTCCCTTTCATCCTATTGATATCTTATACTTAAAAAGCCCTAAACAATTTTAATGTATTTTAATCTTTTAGGTAAGTCCTCACTTATTTTTTTAAAAATTCTGGTTATCCCTACTAATTTCTTCTTTGAAATTAGCTTTAAGATCATTTAGTTTCAATACCAAAAAATACCATTGGGAGTTTTATTGGAATTGTATTAAATTGGGTTCAAATTTGGGAAGGATTGTGAGGTTTGTCATGTTTAATCTTCCCAGCCAGAGCTATACCAGTTCTCTTCATTTCCTCAAGCTTTGTTTTGTGTGGTTTTCTTCATACCGCATCATCAGTTTTTCTACAAAATGTTTTGTTTCAAATTGTCACTTTTATGAGTGGAGTAGTTCCCCCATTATCTTTTCTGATTAGTTATTGCTGAGGTATGGCTTTTGTATGAAACTGGTAATAAGATAATTGGAGCTTCAAGCTATGAAGCTGAAATCCACAAGATTTCTTGACCAACAGTTTCACATCTGCTTCTGTCTCAAGTGGACTAGAGAAGAGTGGAAAGCACATTGCCCTCCTGAGTCCCAAGAAATGTCCTTGAAGGCATCTGCTTAGCAACTGGGAGTAGCTGGGTAGCCCGAGATCTGATGAGTCTTTTTAGGCATTGCCTAATACCTACTACTTCCCTTGCCAGATCAACATAACTTTAAGGCAACGGAAGTCAAAGTATATCAACTGGTTGTTTATTTGGTTTCACTTTTGCTGGTTTCTTACTCATACTTTAAAGCCAGATTTGGGTTTCAGGTTTAATGACATTCTCCAAACTGTTATCTGATCTGTAAAATGGTAATAATAGGTTTCCAACCTATTTCATTGAGCTGTTGAGATTAACTGGGGTTGTTAGCAGTTTTACATATTATAAATAGCACTGCAATGAACATCTTAGTATCTATCTAGCTGTACACATAGAAGCTTTTTTACAGCGAAAGTTCCTAGAAAGTTTCATTGTTAAGTCAAAGTATATGTGTATTCATATTTCCTTTTAGCCTTTTGATATCCTTATTATATACTTAATAAGCCCTAAGCAATTTTAGATAATATAATTTTTAATATATTTTAATCTTAGAGGTAAGTCTTCTTATTTATTTATTAAAAAAAAACTTTGGAAACTGTTTCCATGATCTTGTACTTATTTAACTTCAACTTCCCTCAACATCAGTATCTTCATCTATAAAACGATGAGCTGTGGTTCCATTGCGCTTAGCATATAGTAAGTGAATAGAGAGATTTGTGATCATTATCATTATCATCATTCATTACTGAACCCAATTGCCTTTAGTTGCAAGTGCAGCAAACATGACTCAAACTGATTTAAATAATAAGGAAGATTATTGGTTTGTGAAACCTGTAATTGAGGAATAAGATAGACTTCAGGATCAGTTTAAACCATTGGTTCAATGTTGTCATCAAGGACTCAGATTCTTCTTTTCTTTCCATTCTGCCATCCAGGTTAGCTTCATTCCAAGGCTTTAGGATTGGGGCTCCATGCTTTCTCACTTATATTCAGAGAAGAGAGAGAAAGAGGAAGGAAGGGAAGGAGGCGGAGCGAGAGGGGGAGATTAAGAAAGAGAGTGAAATTAAGATTAGATAAAAGCTGGCTTCCTGGGCTGTCTTAGGGGATCTGAGAACCTCCCAAGTAAACATTCCCCTCCACTCGAGTTAGCCCAGGTGTCCAGTTTTGAATCAATCGCTGTGATAAGCTATTAGGAATTGTCTGATGACTTTTAGATCAAGGTTTCTCAACCCCTGCACTATTGACATTTTGGGCTGGATAATTCTTTGTTGTGAAGGAGCTGTTCTATGCATTGTAGCACCCCTACCTCTACCCACTAGATGTCAATAGTACCCATCCCCCAGTTGTGGTAATCAAAAATATCTCTGGACATTGCCAAAAGTCCCTTGGAGCGCAAAAATCACCTTTGACTGAGAACTACTGACTAGGCACATCAAATTTCGCCCCTAGAACCAGGGATGGGGCAGCTCCCCACAAACTCATTGCTGAATAGGGGAGAAGCAGATAGCTGCTGGAAATCTGGGTAGCAATAGAAAGTTGAGAAATGGATACTGAGTAGGCAACACAAATGTCCACTACAATTTTTCTGGACCTGGAAAATCCCTGAGTCTTCAGTGCAAATGCCTCTGAGGTGGGCAGCTCTTATAACATGAAGTCTTATTGATGCACAGGCTAATGGGGAGGGGAGGCTAGAACAAATTTAAAGCTTGCTAAAAATACAACACAGAGGAGTGGGGGGAGGACTAGGAAGGCAGGGATGCTCAAGCACTGAGAAAAGAGAAAGAAAATTTTGAGATTGACAGAAGTCAATTTCTATTACAATCCTGAAAATCCTAGGCCAACTGTGGCCAAGGTTGCAAACTGGGGCTTCATGGGCAATATCCAGTTGGCAGACATGTTTTATTTAACCCACATGGTGTGGGACTGCACAGTTTTTAAAACATTTTTTGACTTGGTTGCAAAACTTTAGATCAAAAGATTTAAGAGAAAAATCCAGATTTCTGACTGCTCTTTAAAAACTAGAAGATCTTCCACTATTATTGCTCTTTATTCCTGAAGAGTGACTTAATGGAATTCTTGCCTGCTTTAGACAGCACCTGAGCTTCCCAACCCACCACTCTATAGTCGCCCCTATACTTTGGCTAAAATAGGCTGAAGTGATGTAACAAATGGATTCCGCAATATAATGGCTCAAATGCAGTAGAAGTTTATCTCTCACTCATTTGACAGTTCACAGCAGATGTGCCAGGTCTATGAGTAGCCCTCCTCAAAGCAATGCTTCAGGGATCCAGGATTCTTCCTTCTTGGGACATCATCGCCCTTAGGGATGCATCATCCTGTGCATCCAGCTGATAGGGTGTAGAGGAGACAAACCTGCCTCAGCCCAAAGTAGCACATATCATATCCACTCACACCATTGATGAAAACTAGTGGCATGACCACATCGAGCCCCAGCGAAGGCTAGGAAATATAGTTCTAGCTGAGCCAACACTTCCCAGCCACAACTCTGTTGTTATGGAAGGTCAGGACAGATTTCGGTGAACAGCAAGCCGTCTCTGCTTTACATGAGAATAGTGGGGAGACCTGTTTAGCCATTTAAATCATAGACACCCTCGAGGTTCCCTTAGCCCAGTAGTAAATATACAGGTGATTCTGGGACTTTAACAAATTTTATCAGTTTTTTTCCAGGTATGGATAAATTGGGGAACGTCATCTCCTTAGGCCAGTCTGTCTACACACAACTGGAAGAGATGAAATACTGCAAGCAACAGTGCCAGCGTCTAAAGGACCGTGTCCACCGCCTGCTGCAGGCTTTGCAAAGGCTCCAGGACCAACAAAAGAGGAACCTGCCCACCGAGATTACCGAAGCCCTGAACAATTTCCTGGCTGTCCTCGAGGAAGCTAAGAAGAAGATATATAAGTTTAGCAACAAATCTTATATCCTTAAGTTTCTAACAGCAAAGAAGAACAGAAGACTCTTCGAAGACATAAACGAGAGGCTGAGCCATGTCTGGGAGGAGCTCTTGCTGGCATTTCAGATAAATCAGTGGGCATGTGTTTTAAGCACCAGCCCAAAAGCAAGCTGGCAACGAGAAGATCAGCAGGATGCAGAGGAAGATTGGGGAGTCTTCCAAAGGCTAATTGGTCAGGTTTATGTGGGGTGGGGAGAGTATATATGGGGGCATTTTAATCTCATTTTGCTTTACCAAAGGAGGAGGAAAGCTGACGAGATTTGAGCATGTGTTTATTCATGTTGATGCAGGACAAAGCGAATCCCCTCGAGTGGGGACTCAAGCCCTATGCTGAGAGAGGATCCTTGGCTTTGCACAGGAAAGAATTCTAGAGAGAGCTAGAGTTAGAGACAAAGAAAAATGTATTAGAGAAGTAATAACGCTCCATAGACAGAATGTGGTCTCCTCTCAAAGTCAGAGAATAAGACCCCAAGCAGCTAAGGAGCTTGCTTTTTATATTTTTTAGTGTCTGTGAAAAATTACTGATTACAGGGAGTAAAGAATGGAATGGATGGTTGGTTTTATCTTTAACTTGTGCAAGGTACAATTTAAAGTCTTTGTTTTCCTGTTTCCATTTTATGGTATGGGTGAATAGTTGTTAGTAATCTCTACGAGAATCTTCCTTCGTTTTTAGGTTCCTCATGGTCTGGCTGGATGGCCAATCAACCAGGGTCCATGTCTAATGGCATGTAGCAGGCTCTGAATTCCACTTGTTTTAAGGTTCAATCAGTTCATATAGTTCTCATGCTTCTTTCCTACATTAATGTTACTCAGACCTCCAACATCCCTGGGCCCAGATGTGGTTGAGGCTGATGAAATTTGGGCAAGCCAGAGTGGGGGAGAGGGTAAGGATGGGGATGATTCTAAGAAGTCTTCTTTCTTCTCCATTCTCTCTTTGATGTCATACCTGGAATTTCAGAAGCTAATTCCTCTCAGCCTTAATTTTTCAGGACATTCAGTTAACATGGAAACTACCCAAAAAGAAGAATTAACTAATTAACTAAGCAAATACAAATTGAGTATAGTCATGTGATGCTTAAGAACAGATGTGTTCTGAGAAATGCATCATTAGGCAATTTCATTGTTGTGCAAACATCAGAGTGCACTTACACAAACCTGGGTGGTCTAGCCTACCGCTCGTGTGCTATATGGTGTGACTTATTTCTCCTAGGCTATAAGCCTGTACAGCATATACTGTACCAACCAACATGAGATTAGGTCAAGCACAAGAGAAAATGATGCACTCAAAAGACAAGTAAACATGGGATTATAAGGCTGCTGCTGGCATAACACAACATTACTGTTTACAGCAAACGTTTTTTTGTAAGTGGAAAGGGTATGCTCTAAAATAAAAATTAAAAGTACAATATAGTAAATAAAGAAACCAGTCATCCAGTAATTTCTTATCAATGGACATAGTTGTGTATGCTATACTTTTATATGACTGGTGGTGTAGCAGGTTTGTTTAGACCAACATCATCACAAACACATCAGGAATGTGTCGTGCTATGACATCACTAGGTGATAGGAATTTTTCAGCTCTGTTATAATACTATGGACCACCATTGTATATGCAATCCATCGTTGACTGAAATGGCATTATGAGGCACGTGACTGTGTCTGTCCTGTGTGCCAGACACTGTTCTAAATGTTTGAGATTTAGCCCCGATCAAAATAGACAAGATCTCTGCCCTCATGGAATGTAAAGTTTGCAGATAAAGAGCTAAGTAAATCATGTTATCTGAAGGGTATGGAAGTTATAAATAGAGTAATGAGATGGAAAGTGACAGTGGGTACAGAGAGAGTGGTCAGGGAAAGCCTCTCTGACTGGGTGATATTTGGATGGACACCTTGAATAATTAGGAACAAGCCATCTGAAGATGAGAGAGAGGAGCATTCCAGGCAGAGGAAACAGCAAATGCAAAGGCCCCGAGATGGGAATAAATGTGGCATGTGCAATGAATAACCAGAAGGCCAGGAGGCTTTGATGTGGTAGGCAAGGGAGACAGAGCAGTACCGGATGAAAGTGGAGAAGTAGGCCGGAAATGTAGGAGCAAGGTCATGTAGGGCCATGAATGTATGATAAGAAATTTAGATTTTATTCTAATAGTCATAGGAAGCCAGTTAAGGGAGGTCCTTAAACATGAGCCTGTCATGGTTTGATTTGTATTAAAAGGAAATCGCTTGGGCTGCCATGTAGGAAATGGACTGTAGTGATGTGTATCAGTCAGTTGCTGTACTAATACTGCATAACAAAGCATCCCAAAACTCAGAGCCTTAAAACAATACTCATTAATTCTCCTACTGACAGACCTGTGGGTCTACTGGGTTCTCCTGATCTCAGGTAGGCTTGACTGGGCTTGGCTCTAGGCAGCAGGTCCAATTCGGGTCTATTTAATGTCTCATTCTGGAGCCAGGTTACAGGTGCAGTGAGTACTTAGACAATATTCTCACAGCAGAAATGTGAGTAGGCAAGCCCAGCAGTGCTAGTACAAGCCTCTACTTGCATTACATCCACTAACATCCAAAGCAAGTCATGTGGCCAAACCCAACAGGAGGGGACAGGGAGGTACAGTTGCCCACTATGAGGCTATGGCCAGGGAGTGGATATGTATAGTACTACTACATAGGAGTGAAGAATTGGGACCAATAATTCAACATACACCAAGGGGCAAGAATGGAGTTGTGAGCCCAGTTAGAAGACCACTTTAAAGGCTAGGTAAGAGGTGACAGTGGCTTGACCTACAGTGGGGCTTGAACTAGATGGACTCAGTAGAGGACAAGGCTCTAAGGGGATAAGACATGGGCTAGGTTGGAGTAGGGTATAACAGTGGAGCCAGGGCCCCTAGAAGGGGGAAGAAAGAAGACGGATGGAAAAAATGTGGCCTCTTTACTCCTTTTCAGATCCTGGTGATATAAATTCCAAACCTTCCCTCTCGTAAGCGTTGTGGGTGGAGAGAGAGGACCTGAGGAGAAGGCAGAAGACATTTCGATGAACCTTCTGGGCCCTGGAGCCCAGAGGAATAACTGTTCTGCCACTCTGCTATGGAGGGTGGTTCATCCCCCGTCAGATCAGTGGGAAACAAACATGACAAACCACTTCTGGAGGAGACCTGTGGGCAACATGAGTCCTTTTCTGGATAAGGGGAAATGAGGCATCTATAATCCCCCAACCAAACACCCACTTGCAAGGAGAAAGAGACTCAGGGATTGGCTGGGGAGGTGCAGAGGCTGACCCAGCCAAAAGGCCCCCAGCTGTCCTAATTGTCAGCGCTCACTGGTCCACGTCCTGGTGGAGGTGGGAGGCATGTTGGTGTTAGCAACGTGGAGGACAGGATTGATTTCCTGCTCTTGCTTTAAAATTTTTTCAAAACATTTTCATCAGGTAATACATTAATATAGTACAAAATTCTAAAGGGTCCAGCATGAGAAATAAATCTTCTTTTCACCCATGATGTCAAGGGACCCTGTTTCCCTCCCCAGACACAATCTCTTACAGTTTCTTCAATAGCCTTCCAGAGATTTAAGTATATGTATTTTGTTGTTATTGTTACACAGTCATTAGCATCCTAAACACACAGTTCTGCTTCTTGCTTTTCTCATTAAAGAATCTTGAATATTCTTCCATATGAATTTCCATAGAGTTGTCCAGTATTCCTGGGTATACATGAACCGGATAGATTTAAGCAGCTCCCTATTGATGGACTTTTGTGTCCAATTTTTCACAATTGTAAAATAGTCCTGCCTTGAACATCTTTGTGTATATTTCAGGATATCTTTGGGAACAATTCCTAGAAGTAAAATTACTGGGTCTAATTGCTGGGTCAAAAGGCATTTTAAATTTGGTAGAGTTTGCCAGATTGCCCTCCACAGGTTATACAAATACCACTCCCACCAACAATGTATGAGATTTTCTCTCTTCATACTTTTCTCCATTAGAGACTTTTCCTGGTTTTAGCATGGAAGGTCCCATGTCCTCAGAACTCCTAAGGCTGGGAAGACTATATAGGGTTGGCCACACTATATAGTGTTTTATCAATTTTTAAAAGTATTTCTGAATATCTAATAAGGATAGGTTGGTTATCTTAGGCTGTGGTTAAAAAAAACAATTCAACATCTTAAACAAAGTTTATATATTTTTAAAAATTAATTAATTAATTTTTTATGGTGACATTGGTTAATGAAATCCAGTAAGTTTCAGCTGTACCTTTAACAGTAAGGCATATATATATATATATATATATATATATATATATATATATATAATACACACACACACACATATACACACATACACACACACACACTGTGTGTTCACCTCCCATAGTTAGATTTCTTTCTGTCACCACATATTTGACCCCTTTTACCCCATCTTCCTCCTCCCTCCCCCATCCTCTCGTGCCACTAGTTCAGTTGTCCATGTCTATGAGTCTCTGTCTTGTTCATTTGTTGCTTTTAGGTTTATATCCCACATATAAGTGATATCATGTGATTTTCAACTTTTTCTATCTGGCTTATTTTGCTTAGCATGGTTATCTCGAGGTCCATCCATGTTGTCGCAAATGGCAGTTATCTCGTCTCTTCTTAGGACTGAGTAGTATTCCATGGTGTATGTGTGCCACAGCTTCTTTAGCCAGTCATCTATCGTAGGAAACTTCAGTTGCCTCCGTGTCCTGGCCAATATGAATAATGCTGCTAGGAACATCGATATGCAAATATCTTTTCTAATATGAGTTTTCAAGTCTTTGGGGTAAATGCCCAGTAGAGGGATTACTGGATCATGTGGTAGATCAAGTCTTAGTTTTTGAGGAACTTCCATACTGTTTTCCACAGTGGCTGTACCAATTTGCAGTCCCACCAGCAGTATATGAGGGCTCATTTTTCTCTGCATCCTCTCCAACATTTGATATTACTTGTACTGTTGATTATAGCTATTCTAACAGGTATGAGATGGTATCTCATTGTGGTTTTGATTTGCATTTTTCTAATAGCTAGCGATGTTGAGCATCTTTTTGTATATTTGTTAGCCATTTGTATGTACTCTAGGGAGAAGTGTGTCTGTTCAGGTCCTCTGCCCATTTTTTGATTGGATTGTTGTTGTTGTTGTTGTTGTTGTTGTTGTTGTTATTGAGTTGTATGAGTTCTTTGTATATTTTGGATATTAGCCCTTATCGGAGGCATTGCTTGTAAATATATTTTCCTATTCGATGGTTGTCTCTTGACCGTGTTGACAATTTAAAGAAACAAAGTTTATTTCTTATTAGGGCAAAATCTAGGAAACTCTCCAAGGGAGCTCTCCTTTTTTCAATATTATTCACTTTTATGTTGACACAAAATTCCCTGACATCTCTTTCACTTAATTTCTTGACCAAAGAAAGTCACATGGCCATACTTGAAGGCACTTCCTGTGAGCTTAGAAGTAGGAAACCAAGTATTTGTGAGCAGTAGTAATTCCTACTGCAATGAATATGATAGGTAAAAACAAAAAGGGGAGGTCTTGGTGTGCTTTTAATTAGCATTTCTATTTTTTAGTATTTGCTGTTCTTTTTCCTGCAGGAACTGAAATTATAGAAGCTTTGCTGAGGCAACTGGAAATCCACATTGAAGAAACCAAGAGGCAGTGTGAGTTATGTGACCTGCAGCTTCCAACTGCTCCCAAACAAGAAGTCATTTGTTTACTAGGCATTCCAGCCTGCCTCTTCCCCCACCCTTGTCCTTTCTCTGGGCTGGGTGGCCCGAAGCAGCCCATGTGTTTTGAATGTGCTCATGACTAGCCCAGGCTTCTGTCCATGGTGTATCATTTGAAGGAAACTTCTTGACCAGCAAGATACCTTCCACTGCCTGTCAAAGTGCTGAAAATTTCCTCTAGGTAGCATAAGAGCTTTGATTCATTTGCTGAATTTCCAAAAATAAGTTCAAGTCAAATTTAGAAAACTCATTCATCACTCATTAGACAAATCTGTGAGTATCTGCTTTATGCCAGAGCCTGTGCCTGGTGGCAAGTAAGATGCAGAGAAAGACCCTGGCTTCTAGGAGCTCATAGCCGTGGGGTAGAGGAAGGGAGAGGAGAGAAAGACAAATGAACACAGCAGTAGAGCTACTGAGGTTGAACTATGTGTCTATTAAAATGGAAATGACTAGACAAGATGCTAAACGTTCAAGTGTCAAGCCATGTGGCAGTAGGAGTAGGGAGAGTAGGGAACTCTCTCTCCAAAATGAGAGTTCGAGATGAAGGTCGAGGCTGGAGAGACAGACAGGATTTGAAGAGCAGGGAAAGGAAGTGCATGACACATTTCTGTTAACCATCCAGCTGTGTCTGTACCAGTCACTCAGAGGCACTGGAACATCTCCCCTGGGATGAGTTGATCAGAAGCCCGGCCCGGCCAGGGCAGCTTTGGTTCATGGCACAGGGCTTCCCACTCACATGTGTCTAAGATGCCTCTGCCCTTAGAACACCTTCCTCACCTCACTGACTTTTATTTCCTTCACTTCTAGGGTCAAAGTTACAGAAATCCATAAAGAAGATCCCAGAAATTGAAATCAAGGAGATTAAGAAGGAGGAACTTTCACAAACTGATTGGATCCTGCTAAGGAAAAATGAATTTGGCAGACTTTATAAAGGAAAATACTACCAAGCTCCAGTGGCCATAAAAGTATTCGACAACCCCCGGACCACAAGCAGTGTGTAAGTCCTTCTGTATAGTTTTTTGTGTGTTATTTCGCTTTCTTTCTATAACTCCCTGAGGAGAGAAGCATATTGTCTCTGGTTTTAGGTGAGGGAACATGGGCCCAAAAAAGTTAAATGACTTGCCTTCTACTCTTATGGAGCAGAGCCTAGATTTAGATGCATGTCCTTTAACCTCAGTTCTAGAAATTTCTCTTTTATTCATGTGTTTAGATAGTTTTAAAGTTCTATGCCCTTCAGTTCCCTTTCCTCTCCACAAATAAAGTGTTTTGTTTGCATGTGTCCTTGCAAAATATATATTGTTATTATACATGCATACATTTTTTATTTTTACAAATTAAAATTTAAATTTTAATTTGTATTAAAATTGTGTGCATGTATTATATTGTGGTGTTATATTGCTTTTCTTACCTGTTTTACTCAGTGTCACAGAGGGTGGACTGTGTTTGTAACCCTTTCCCTGACTGCTGTCCATGGTGTAGATCTGCATTTTACCTAGTTTTCCAGTGATCAAACTCAATCTGTTTCCAACTTTCCCCCATCAAAAGTTATGCAGCCATAAATTTCCCTTTGTGGATCTGTATGAGAATATCTTTGGGCTGTATTGCCAGGAGAGGAATAGATGGATCAAAGGATATGCCTATATGAAATTGACGAAGTACTACCAGATGTCTCAGCACAATGGCTTGTGTATGCCTGTCTTCCCAGCAGCCTGTGAGAGCTCTGTAGTTATAGATCTACACTTGGTATTATCTGGCTTTCTAATTTTTTTATTCTTATGGTTATAAAGTAATATCTTATAGTTATTTTAATTTGTATTTCTGTTTGCTAATGAATTCGAACATTTGTCCATATTACTTTTAGCTATTTGGGGTTCCATTTCATTACATTGCCTGCTCATATCCTCGGCCCTTTTTTCTGTCCAAGTTGCTGTTTTTGTCATCAATTTGTAGAAGAACCTTGTCTGTTGTGGAAACTAATCATTTCTCTGCTTTAGATACTGCCAAGGCTTTCTCTCATCAAATTTTCTAAACATTAATTTTGTTCATGGTGTCCATCAACAGACATCTTAAATTTTTGTATAATCAAATCCACCAAAATTTTACCTTATTATTTGTGCTCTTGAGTGCCCTTCCACTCACTTAAATGGCAAAAGTATTCAGATTTTGATCTATTAACTTGACAGTTTTTTTTTTTCACATTTAGTCTTTAATCCTCCTGGAATCCACTTTCATATGTGATATTATGTAGGGCCTAGTTCAGTTTTTATCCACATAGTGAATCCATTTTCTCTACACTGTCTTTTAAATGTCCTTCCCCATTGATTTGTGGTGCCACATTTGTTGTATGTTACATTTCTTTTTAGACATAGATCTGTCTCTCATTTCTCTAATCTGTTCCACTGTTAATCTGTCTGTCTTTGCACTAAAAATACACTGTGTTTTGTTTTGTTTTGTTTTATTATGACTTTGCAATAATTCTCAACATCTAGTAAGGCATTTCCCTCCTTTTGACTCTTATTTCTTGAGTTGACTAAGCTAAATAAATATCAGAGAAAGCTTTATCACATCCCTCAAAATACACACTGAGATTTTGTTTGGGATTGTATTTTTTTAACAGCTTTATTGAGATACTATTTACATACCATAAGATTCATCCATTTAAAGTATACAATTAGTCTACGGCCATGCCACCTTGAACGAGCCCGATCTCATCTGATCTCGGAAGTTAAGTAGGGTCGGGCCTAGTTAGTACTTGGATGGGAGACCACCTAGGAAGACCAGGTGCTGTAGGCATAAAAAAATAAAAAATAAGAGATTGTAAGCTGACAAGGTCCTTGCAATCTGTGAGGTCAACCAAGGGTTGCTTCACCTAAAAAAAAAAAAAATTAAAAATTAAAAAAAAAGTGTATAATTGAATAGCTTTTAGTATATTTACAGAGTTGTGCAACCAGCACCATAATGTAATTTAGAACATATTCATCATCCCAAAAAGAAACTTTCTCTTCCTCATTAGCAGTCACTTCTCATTCACTCTCACCCTCATCATTTCTAGCCTTAGGCAACTGCAACCAACTTTCTGTCTCTGTAGATTTGCCTGTTTGGGACATTTCACGTAAATGGAATAATACAATCAATATGTGCCCTTTTGTGTATGGTTTATTTCACTTAGCATGATATTTTCAAGATAAATCGATGTTGTAGCATGTATTGTGCATGCTAATTCTGCTGCCAAATACATCTGAAGGGTTCCACATACTGCCATCCATGGCCAAGCTCATCATAGCACCTGTTCTCACCGCAGAAGATGCTGACATTCCCTCATGCTACACATATACACAGAAGGTCACTACACTAAATGTTCTTGGAGGGACCTCCCAGTCCCGAAATCCTAATTGTCTCTTTTACCTTTATAGACTTGTGAGGAGTACTTTTACTGAGGAGATCAAAACCATGAAGAAATTGGATTCTCCCAACATCCTGCATATATATGGAATTTGCATTGATGAAACAGGTAAGGAGTGCTTCCGGGGTTGGTTCTTCTTCTGATGGACTTCTTTCCTGTGTTATATAATACATTGCATTTTTAAAGAACAGCTGAAAACGTGGCATCTACACAGCATTATTACTATCAATATTAATTTTTTCACATCCCGAGATGCAGGTTCCCATCTTTTGGGAGAGGTCGGCTTGAATTTGGCTTCGGCCCAAGAGCTGATTTGCACTAATGCGGCCACATCTCCTCCTGCCAGTTCACTGGGAACCAAGAGGGACTTTGTCAGATGCTGGCCTGTGTTTTGTTGCTAGAAAACATTATAAAGCTGATTGATCTGAACCAGGAATCTACCCTTGATCATCATTAGTGTAAATCAAACCTAAGAACTAAATTAACCTGCTCCTTTACCAAGAACCTCATGCATCAGTTTTTTTGTAATTTTTATTTTTCAATGTGGCTGCATTTTTTCTCATATCCTGGCCTCTCCTGAGGGTTATATTTTTCTGCTCTTGCAGAGAGGACAGAGAGGACAGAGCAATTCCTGTCTTCTCTCCTCTGGAAATTTCTCCACAGCCTCAGGCAACTAAAGGAAAACCTCCAGTGATGTTTTTGCTCCTGGGTGATGGCTGAGGTCGCTGACTCGCTCTTTGTGTGTCAGTTCTTGCATCTCAGGACCATGACCTGAGACCTGCACTCCTGGTGTGAACTCCCATCACAAGCCCCTGTGATCTGTGTATCATTCAGTCCTTCCATACATATTTACTAAGCTCCTTGTGAGCACTATATGAACAAAACAGACCCTGTCCTCCGGGGGCTTACAGCTGAGTGGCAGAGATATTACTCAAATAAGTAAGAGAAATGTAGAATCTTGACATGCCAAATGCCATGGAGGAGAGGTATGGGAACTCTGTGAGTATTTGACCCATTAAAGGAGGTTCAGGGAGCAAACCATTAGATGGGGGTAGGGAATGGCAGCGAGGGCAGGGGGCAACAGCAGAGCTAAGTCTGTCTCTGTAGAGAAAGGAGGAGGTGGGCTGCAGAGCAGGACCTCTGAGGGGCCTGATCTTCACAGTGTCCGATCCCTTCCATCAGAGACCCCACCTCAGTTCTCCGTTGTCACGGAGTACTGCAAGCTTGGGACCCTGAGGGAACTGCTGGATAAGAAAAAGGACCTCACATTTGCCAAACGCATCATCCTGGTCTTGGGGGCTGCCCAAGGCTTGTACAGGTACTGTGTGGGGTGAAAGGGTGCCGAGAAGAACGGAACGAGTCTGCCTCCCCTACTGGTACTCCCAGAGGTGATGAGGGAACAAACAGGCGAGAAGCCACAGAGAGTCTCCCAGACAGCAGCTATTTTACCACTTACTCTGATTATAACACCTCAGATAGGAGGAGGAAAGGAGGCTGAAGCCAGTGAGTACCAGCTCCCAGAACTGAGGGTTAAATTTAATGTCCAGGCTGCTCTTGTCCAGGCCTTACTCTTAAGGTTGCCAGATTTAGCAAATAAAAATAAAGATACCAGGTTAAATTTGAACTTCGGATAAACAATAATAATATTTTAGTATAAATAGATCCCAAACATTACACAAGACATACTTTTACTAAAATTTCAGAGATACAGAATTTCAGGTAACAATAACTTTTAGTGGAAGTGTGTCCCATGCATTATCCAAAATTCAAAATTAACTGGGTGTCTTGTATTTTTATCTGGCAACTGTCTCTACTCAAACATACGGAGTTTATGGTTTCTTTAACCCAAGGGTCCCCAAAGGTCATTCATGCACAGACCGCCTCCATAGTTTTTACCATATCCACAATTCTGCCAGTATTATTTACTTAATATTGTTCTTTAAATTAGTTCACATTTTAAAAACCTAAATAAAAGGACACTTTTCATTACTACCATAAGTCAGAAACCAGAATCACTTGCCACAAACAGGTGGACCATAAATAAAACCAAAATAATGTTATTAAATTCCATCTGGATGATGCTGGCTACCACACGGTCTACAATTCAGGCCCACATTCTCTTTGTACAAAGGCAATCTCAGCAGGTTTAGAGAGGTATTAAAGACACCAAACCAAGACTTTCTCCTTGATGTAACTGGAAAGACTGGAATAAATTGAAAGGAAAATAATTTTCTTACTATGTCATCTTGCATACCACTTATCCCATATTTTTGATAACACTGCTTTAGCTATTGATTTTATTTATATAAAATAATTGGGTTATAAATAATGAATGTGAACTCTCTAAACTAGCGGATTTTATGAGAAGTAATTTCAGGCTGTATGGGATGCTGTTAGTGCCCCATCCAGATGGCCTCTGATCCTTTTCACCAGTTCTGCATATTCATCCCCCACTTGCCATATATTGTTGTTCATAGCTCACAGCTGCCATCTGCAGAGGAATATCCATGGGCACTGGGTCCCCTTCACCCTTATAAATAGCTAAAAGTATTCAGAAGCTTTATATCTACCTGTCCCTGTCCCTCTCCCTGTCACTCATCTATAAATGGATAGCTACCCCTGAGGATGGCATGGTACTGACCAGCCTCATTGTCCCAGTAATGACTGTAAAGCTGCCCAGGAAAGTCTGTGCAAAGGTCTCTAATGCTCCCTGCCTTTCTTCATGTCAGGATGCACAATTCAGAATCACCTGAACTCCATAAAAACATCAGCAGCACAAGTTTCCTGGTAAATGAATGCTACCACGTGAAGGTGAGTGTGGCCTTCCAGGGGGCCCTTTGAGTTCAACCTGTGTGACTGTCTGGTGCTGGGAGAGGGACATCTGTTTTCCCAGAAAGGTTGTGCCTGCTTGTTTCTCTGCCTTCACCTTAGAACTGAACTCAACTCTTTCCCTGACTGGAAATGTGCCCACTACTGGACAGATCCAATCGTGCCTGCTCTTCTGATGCTCATCCTCCCTCCCTGCTCACTTAGCAGGGATAGGCTAAGAGTCATGTCCCTTTAGATGCCTGGACACCATTTCTACATCCCTCCAACACCCACCAGGTTCAACTAGGTTCAACTAGGAATTAGGATTCACAGGACTGCCCCAGGCCACACTTGGCATTTGGAATCACTCAAAAGGGTATCATGCAGGAAACACAACTTCCCAGCAGGGCAGTAACAAATCTTTCTCTCCAATGGGAGTCCCCAAAGCTGTCCTAACAGTCATCCAGGAGTTATTCTCTTTGCCTTGCCCCAGGTACGAGAGAAAGAGGCTCCCCTCAGGTGAGTACAGGGCCCTCCAACCTTAAAGGCTCACGACCCACAGGAGTCAATATTCTAACAATTGTGCAGGCATTACCTTCAAGTGTCCCCACAAAGGGCATGCCACTTATAAGAGTTACCACAAAGCCCAGCATCCCTGTCTGCTCTTTATAGTCTCCGTAGTCCCCAACTCCTCATCCATGGACTCTGTTTACTCATGGGACTCCTTGTGACTGGGGCTTGGGAGCATGCCGGGGACCCAGGGCTTCCCGATCCACTGGCTCCGGCTGTCGGCAGCCAGGTGGAGGCTGCAGAAACTGGGAATGCTTTCCCTAGTTCACAGTTCACTGGGAATGATTTGCTCTCACTGGTATTTCACTCCCAACAAGAACAAAAAGGTGACCCTCCTTGCCATCCCCCCAAACAGGTCAGCCCATATTAAAGTTGATGGCTGCCAAAAAAAAAAAAAAAAAAAGAATCAATTTACCAATCAGCAATCATTTTTTTTTTTTTTTATCATCAGCAATATTACTTAGGTGCATAGGTGAGAGTCTGCCTTTATCAGGTTCCCAGGGCAATGGAGCTAAAAAGTTAACTGAATGTCACATTCTCATATGGAAGAGGAGAGAGTTTTTTGTTAACTCAGTGTCCACAATTCCAAAATGCTAAAAGAATATTTTCTTTGTTACCCATAGATGCCTTTCTAACAGCCTTATGATTGGCAGGGATAGCCTTCAAATAACAGAAGACAGGTCTTTTCTGCCTTCAGATGCCTTTCCCCTTGCTGATGTGATATAAGTGCTCCCAAAGCACCACGTCTAAACCACTCATGCGCCTGTCAGCATTTCATCTCTGGTATCCAGCATGGGGCCAGATGTGAGAGGATGTCAGTATCTAGTAACCACATAATAGAAAGGGGATGAGCTCTCCAAGCATCTTACCCTTTTCCTGACCTTGCTCCTAGATTTGGGGCTGGCCGAATTCGAGTGTTGCCAGCCCCTCTGCACACTGATTGTGCTGGTGACAGGTGTGCATGGGGTAACGAGCACATACACTTCCGTTAATTGTGCTGTGGCTTTTTTAAGAGCATGGTGTTGGCCATACAGGGTCAGTAGGTTAACCTACAGACGTCATGTAAAACCAAAGGAACAGGCTGGCCATCTTATAGGGTCAGATAGAACAGAGGGGATGCCCCCACCTCATTTTTTCATCTGCTTCTAAGAGAAAGCAAGCCGCGTGGTGGCTCTATGTACCCCGTCCACCTTCACTTAGTGGAGTTGGATCCTCAACTGAGAAAGCCCTGTATCTAACACAGTAATACTAGAACAACTATAACTTGCCAAGTCTTACAGGTGCTTTATACCTGTTATCTTAAGTAATCCTCATTGCCCCCATTTTATAGAAAAGAAACCTTGTTTTTCTCTTGGTCAATGCCAGCCAGTAGAGTAACCATGTAGACAGAAAGCACCACTTGAAATAAAGATAAAAGACCATCCCCTGACAATCATGTGTAGACACCCCGCCCTCTACCCCCAACCCAAGATCATGCTGTTTCCTTCTGTCTCTAATTCGCTTCTCTGTCTAGCTCACAGGATTTAAGTTGAGCAAAACACAGACGTCCATCAGTCGAGTAACTAAGAGAAAAGAAGCAAAGAGAGTCACTTCCACAGCATATGTCTCACCCCAGAGACTGGAAAATGTATATAATAAGTATGACATAAAGGCTGAAATCTACAGGTATGTTCATGTTCTTGGGCAGATTCTAACTCAGATGAACAGGACAGGAAAGTCCAAGTCAAACACCCCATCCCAGGACCGTAGTCCTACCTCCATTCTGTTGACTGGGATGGAGTGGTAACCAGAAAATTTACTCAGGTTTCTAGAAATGGATAGAGGGGTGTGGGAAAAGGGAAACTTGTTTTGCTTGTTCAGTTTCTTGCTTTTCTTTTAGCTTTGGAATTGTCCTCTGGGAAATCGCTACTGGGAAGATCCCATTTGAAGGTAACCAGGGTGAAGCCTAGCTAGATGGTACTGAAATTGGGTCCTTTTCCAACAGACCAGAAAGTCCCCCATCAGTGCTATTCTGGGCTCTTTGTTCTCCAACGTGGGCACTGCCTGGGCTGGTCTATGGGGTCTTGTTTCTTCGATAATCAAAGTCCCTAGTGCCAGCCATCAACACCTAGAGAGATGTGTGAGTGCCAGAGGAATTTTTAAGCCTTCCATCCTACTGTTTCCATGCCAGGCTGTGATTCTGAGAAGATCTACCAGTTGGTGGCTGTGGACCGGTACCAGGAGCCACTGGATGAAGATTGCCCTTCCCAGTTGGAGGAGATCATTGATAATTGCCGGGCATATGAGCCCTCCAATCGGCCGTCTGTTGATGGTAGGGTCCTTTCTGGTCTAACAACATGAGCCACACATGTTATTTCACATTTGTGAAAGTTTCCTTTGTGGTTCACAAGTAGGGATGATTTTGCCCCTCAGGGGATATTTGGCAATGTCTAGAGACATTTTTGGTAGGATAGGGTGTGCTACTGGTATCTAGTAGATAGATGCTACTCAGCATCCTACGATGCACAGGACAAATATCAACAGGAGTTCAGAAACCTTGTGCTAAGGGCACTGTTTAAAGTGGGTCAGGAAAGGTAGATTACTCCAGCCTATATTCTTTCCCTCCCTCCCTCCCATCCTTTCTCCTTTTCTTCCTTCCTTTCCTCCTTCCTCCCTGCCTCCTTCTCTTCTGTCTTTCTCCCTCCCTCCCTCCCCCCACCGCTCTCTCTCTCTCACTCATTTCTTTTCTTCTGTCTTCATTTTTTTTCAAACTTTCTATACTTGTGTCTATCTTTCTTCCTTCCTCCCTCCCTTCCTTCTTCTTCTAGGGTCCCTTATCACCCAGGGTCCTCCTGGTATTGGAGTATCTAATCCTTGAGACTAACTCACACTAAGATGTGAGTGTACCACTCCCACAAGCTACTTGCATTTGAAAAGTTGACCGAGTAAGAGGGAACATTATATAAAGGCACAAATACAGATGGTGGTTTAGGCTCCAGCCAGACCAAGGGGAATACAGTTTCTACATTACTGTGCAGTGTAGAAACGTCTTTGTGTTTCTAGCTTGGCTCCAAGCTCCCTGCTCTTGTCTAACTTTATGTTCATTCATTCACAGAAATCTTAAAGAAGCTGTCTAACTTTTACAGTGATCTGGATTGAAACTGAAACTAAGGAATCCCTGGGCAAGAAGCTGGAAGAGGTGTAAGCTGGGCAGCTTTCTCTCTCCAGTCCTTGGAGTGGAGTTGTTTTATGGATATAGGGAGGCAGCACTCCTCTGTTACAAAAAGAAAACAGTTCCAGTTATACAGAGCATCTCCCACTCCAAATGACATTGTTAAAAATAACACCTCTGACAGTAACTCTGATAGATGTTTTACCAAAAGGTATCTCTCTCTGTATCCACACCTCTTGGCACTGTGACTTTGCAGCTCAGCCCATTGAGAAGTATTGTATGTGAGTTATACTTCAATTGGAAAAAAAAAAAACACGTTCTCCTATAAACCGAAATGTTTATAGATGATGAAATTATATATTTGGGATTTGATTCAAAATAATCTACAGGGAGGGGGAATAATTACAGATAAAGGAAAAGGTAAAATAAGATTAGTTATCAGTTGCTAATTGTTGAATCTGAATGATGGGTACATAGTGGTTCATACAATCTTCTTTTCTGAATATGCTTAAAACTTTCCACAATAAAATGATTTTTAAAAGAAAAAAAAGTGGAGTCTGCTTCCCTACCATTGGCGTCTGGGTTGGTATTGTGACTGGCTTTGGCCAGTGAAATGTGGAAGCGATGTTGTGCTAGTTCTAAGCCTAGGCTTCAAGAAGCCTTATAAATTTCCCCTCCCTCTCTTGGAACACTGCCCAGGTATGAACAAACTGGGCTAGTGTCCTGGAAGATGAGACCACACAGAGCAGAGACAGCCTGTCCCAGCTGAGGTCCCACAAAACCAGCTAGTCAAGTAGCTGACTCAGTCACATGAGTCCAGTCAAGACCAGAAGGACAACACAGCTGAGCCAGACCTAATTGCCTCTTCACAAAAATCATAATCTAAATAAATTATTGTCTTAAGCCACTAAGTTTTATGATGATCTGTTACACAACGGTAACAAACGAGCAAACACTGTTCAATCCTTCCTCTTGCCCATTGTACTAAGTACAAACTTTCCATTTGGATACCCATGGCCTCTGTCTCTGACCCCAACCTGACGTCCAACATCAAGCTCCAGAGTTCTCCTACCAGAGATTACAAGATCTAATGCCTACAGTATCTAGGTATGAACCTAAATGAGTGAGCTGAGCCTGGAGGGGACTTCAGTGAACAGATAAGCTTCATTAAGGACAAACTCCAGCCTATTTTTATCATGTAGGAATGGGATCCCAATGTTTCCAGAGCATTCCATTTTGTCAAAAGAAGCTGGAAAATTTTCCGTAAATTGTCCATTTATTTTAAAGGTTGGCATCTCATTAAAAGTTATTTTAATGCCGTATAAGACAAACAAAATATATTAGTCTAGAAACTCCCAGATTTTAATCTCTGCCAGACTCAAACTGGTGTCTCCTGTACGTGACCCTTTTGTTCTGAATTTTTACACTTTTGTTCATGGTGTATGCTTTATGTTGGATACATTGACCCCTATCTTTAAATATTTCTTGTTTTCTCCTCAGAATTCATCCTGAATCATCAGCAAATGTGCTAGGCATTGTTCCAATCACTGAGGAGACAACAATAAAATATATTTATATTTTATATTCTAGTAATCATTTCTGAGGAATAAAATGGCTGATTTATATTCTTATCTTTGACTTATTTTTTTTAAAAAAAACCTAGAACATGTTTTCTTTTATAATAAAAAAAATGTAGAATAAACATGGACAGGTTGAGCTCGTAAAATGATCCTTTTCTAGAGCTTTTCCTTAGCTTCTATTTTCATCTTTAAAGTCCTTTGTTCTCTTTACGTCCTTTGTAGATTAATTATCCACACTCTGGTTGACCTATAGGCAGAGGTAGATTTACTGTGAAACTAATAAAGCTTAATTTTCAGGGCCCCTCCCTACACAAACTATCTTCCAAAGCCCTGTACTTAATTTTTCCCCCAACATGTATAAAAATTTTCAAATATAGAGTCTAAGTTTTGTGATGGTTTGTTACAGAGCAGTAGTAACTGAACAAACTCTGTTCAATCCTTCCTCTTACTCACTGAACTAAGTACAAACTCTGCATATAAGTCAGTAGAATTATACTCTGAATATCTATATACCCACTATCTAAATTCTACAACTAATAATTTACCGTTATCACATACTTTTCCATCTATCCATGACTTGCTACCCAGTAATCCATCCTAAATTTTTATACATTTAAATTATTTTAAAAGAAAATTTCAGTTATTAGTACATTTCATTCCTTTACACTTCAGCATTTATATTAAACTGCAGCTTAATATTTTTAAAAGTAGTCTTGGGGGAGGATGGGCAAGTAACATTTCTATGTTGTGAAATGCATAAATCTTAAACATATCATTCAATGAGTAACCCAAACCCCACCAAGATAATGAACACTATCATTATACCAGAAAGTCCTCTTATGCTCATACAATCAATCCCTCTGCTCACTCCTATCCCACAATTCTGATTTTTAACAGCATTTTTGAGGTATAATTTTCACAGTAAAAACCAAGCATTTAAAGTGTGCAACGGCTAAGTTTTGATGTATGTATATACCACTGCAGTCAAGATAATGAGCATTTCTATTGACTCCCCAAGTTTCCACATGCCTCTTTATAATCACTCCTCGCATTCCTCATTAGTCATAATGGAGCAGTTCTGATCGGATTGGGCAGGTCTCAGGAACTCACCTTTAACAGTAGACTCAGAAGGCATAAAGAAGCAGGGCATAGTGCAGAAAGTTCTTCCAGGTATACAGAGTAAGTGAGAAGGCCCTGTTAGCAAATGGCTGTTAGACTCTATTATTTATAAAGCTTGGGCCCTCAGTTGACTTTGGGACCCTATTTTAGCAGATAAATTCCTTCTCGGGATTCACATCAAGTGAATCTTCTCAGGATCCACAAGCCAATAGGTTGGTATTTAAGTAATCACCCAGAGTTGGGAATTTCACTCCTAAAATACAACACAGCCAACACTTTTCCCTCTAAACTATATTTAACTTTTGGAAGTTGGAGACAAGACTATACATTTCTGGCTTTGTTAATTTTTTTTCTCTCCTAACTAGCAAACATGGCTATTAGGTGGATCATGAATGAATACACTTTTAAAACCATTTAGAAACATTCTGTATACCTTTCAGTAAGAAGCCTTTTGTGTTGTCCAAATTTCTTTAACCATGTGGTATATTACTAATTTTTTAATTTAAATTTTTTCTAAGAATATTCAGTATTTGACAATATACCTATTTATCCATTAACATGAAAAGCAACTCGAGATATATTTTAAGACTAAAACACTATCCCATCTATACCTAAATAACATATTCAGATAGGTGAAGATTTTAAACAAAGTTAATAATGACTTCTCTGGATAGAGACAATTTTTCTTTTTTGCCTCTTTAATTTTCTAATTTTTAAAATTTCCAATTTTTCTACATTGAACATGTGTACTTACATAAAAGTGAGAATCGTTCAAAATATTTTTCATTATACTCCAAAACATGTCAGAAAATTCCTTTTTACTTGTATTAGCCATGCTGTATCACAGCAGTAACTTCCTTAGATGGCAGGAAAGGGGAAAAAAACACACACATACAAACGCTAATGCTGGTTTTGGAGGAAAAAAATACTGAAAAGTCAGTATTTGTATTATCCATGATTTTCGATTGTCTATGTTCTCATCTGCTATCAATTCCACTGAAAATTGGCAGCTGAGTAAATAAAATTTTGGCAACGTGCAGCCTGTGCCTGAGGTTCAGATTTTTAGGTCTTCCTCCTAAAAAGCGAGAATTTATCTTTCGGTGGTGGTGGTGGTGGTGGTGGTGGTGGTGGTGGTGGTGGTGGTGGGGCGGGGGTAGGGGGGATGCTTGAATATTGTTTGCTCTTAAGTGATGTGACGATCGTTTAGTACCAGGCAATTTACTGCAATGGTCTGCGTTTGAAGAGATAGTGTAGGCAAATTCTTTTTCAAGAGCTCTTCAACCCTCAACCCAAAGGAATTGTTCCGTGCCTCTTAACAGGTTCCGGTTTCCGGGGGCACTATTTTGGAATTATTGGATTAGCTATCAGCCTTTGGCTAAAGATATCTTTTACTAAAGAGTTAGAAGCAGCAAGAGCCACAGTTTAAATATTTTCATCTTCTTTGAAAATGTACCGAGAAATCTTTCTTAGAACTTTCTTCACCCTAAAAGTTCAAATCAACAGCGGTAAAACACTTTTCCGCTCTTCTCTTCCGGGGCTGAATGCAAACTGACGGACGTAGGTTTTTACCAATTGTACGAGGCCTCCTCGCGCGTAATCCCGCCTAGTCAGTTTACGAAGGACCAGCCAATGAGAGTGCTGCTCTTTCAGCCAGCGACGACCAAAGGAAGAAGAAGAGAGGGTATTGGCCGACGGCTGAGACTGTTGCCCAATAGGACCAGGCCGCGCCTGCGGCTCAGGCGGGCAGCTTGAGCTGCTGCGGAGGTTGGCGGTTACCCCTACTAAGGCGCGAGTTCCTCGGAAGAAGCGGCCGTTATTGCGGCGAGCTCTCGAGCCCGACTGCGTCCTTCCAGCTTCAGGTGAGGAGCGCGCTTTCCTCTCCCTAGACCTCGGTCCTGTGGTCTCTGGCTCTGGGGTAACTTCCTGGGCTTGATTGTGTGGACACGGGGCCTGGGGACGCGCACGAGGTGGGCCGCGAGCGGGCATGGAACCCCACGGCCTGAGGAGGTTCGGCGGCTCTGGGCTGCCCCAGTCGTCGGGGCTGAGGCGCCAGAACTCCGGCTCTTTCGGGGTTGCTGAGAGAGAACGCCCGAAGTCCGAGTGGGGCTCAGGAAAGGCAGAAACTTCGGGTGATTCCGGAAGCTGCCGAGTTCCATGGCGAGTTCGCTGTTGGCCGGAGTCCGGGGGCCGGAGTCCCAGGTTCCCCAGCCACTCTCTCAGGAGCTGAGCTGCAGATTCGTAGTTGAGAAATAATTGCACTCCTTGGGCGCCCGTTAGTTGCATCACTTTCAAGGTAACTGAAGAACCCAATTTTTTATTTTTTGTCTTTTTTAAGAACATAATTTTTAGCTTTATCCAACTTTATCTCACAGCAACATTGCGACCTATATACTATACCCATTTTACAGACGAACTAGAGTTGAACAGAGAGGCTAGGAAACCTGCCTAAGGTCCCACCTGTAGTATGTGACAGCAGCGATTTGAACTGATTGCCAATGTCGCCTCTTGTTAATTGGGGTCCATCATCCGGATAGTTGTGGAAGTCAATTGAAATCTGAGTAACAAATCTTGCTAAGATGGATGACAAGTGGAAGGTTCACATTTTAAGCTCCAGCTCTCCTGGAACACACAGAAAATAACATTTGTGTGACATGCTAAGGTCAAGGACAAGGCCACTCAAAGCCTGGGGTGACCAGCCGTCGATCTTTTGTTCTAGCCAGCCCTGGTTACCCCAAGGGCTGGAGAGATAATTTTCCCAAGTTTTGCTCCAGAACAGCGACGCCGTTTCATAGAACTTTACTGGAATGAGAATGTTTTATATATCAGGTGCTGATATAGTCTTAGTTGGGTTTTTGTTATGTTTTATAGTTTTGTTTTTAGGTATATGGTGGGTAATTCACTAGATATTTAAAATCTGTATACTTGATGCTGTGGAAGATAAAGTGATGCAGTCAATGGATTTGGCTCTCCCCCTTCCTGTTCTAATCGTAACTGGTTACTCTAATCAAAAGTGCCATATGATGAGAAATTTCATTTTTTAATATTTAACCATACTGAAAAGTACAGAGGATAATTTTTAAAAGACTTGTGCATTCACCACCCAGATCTTAAGTCCAGACAGTAGTATTGTTTTGAATAGTTTTAAGTGTCCTAAAAATGGAGTTATGGTGGACTTATTTGCAACCTGCTTTTTTTTTTACTGGATGTAATTTATGAGGAAAATTTACTGTATTAGGGTTCCTAGTTGAAAGAAAGCATATGGGTCCATCTTGACCAGAGGTTTCGCTTTACTTTGTTCTCTTTCATTTTTTGAGTTCTTTCTGGTACTTCAGTTAATCAGATATCCTGGCTTGACCTTTTAATTTTATTATTGTCTTAGTTCATTGACTTTTCTACTTTCTGAAAGAATTTCTCTACTTTATCTTCCACTCCTATAAATATTTTATTTTGGTTGTCATTTTTCTTTACCAAGAGCACTCTTTTGATTTGTCTTTTTCTCTCCTAGCATTTTTTTCTTGTAAGTTCGGAATTAGTTTTTTTTGTTTTTTTTTTTTTTTAATTGTTTCTTGCATTGTCTTCCTTTCTTCCTTCCAAATTTCCTGTTTATTTGCTTTGGTCTCTCTCATGTTGGAGGCTTTCCTCAAATGTCAGTTCATCCTTGGCTATTTATTTTAAGGAGAGACCTCCAGAAAGCTGATAGGAAGCTGTGTGTGAATGGCTGAACCTTATCAGCCAGTGAGCTTTATAGGCAGAGACCCAGACATTTTCTTGGAGGATTCACAACTGTCATTATTTGTAAATATTTTTTCTTAAGCTAGTTTTCTCTAGAGAACAATCCTCTAATCTGCCTTGGAATACAAAAGAAAAAATGTATCTAAACCAGAGTGTTGTGTCCTGATTTGTGCAGAGGAAAAAGCTGGGAAGAATGATTGGAAGTAAATCACACTGTTATGTTTGTAGACTTTCACTGCCGTGCTTCTTTCCCATCTTGGTCTTAAGGCTGTCTGGTTTAAGCATCCAGTTTTCTACAGTATAGGTTGAAGAGATTTTTTTTTTTTTTTTTTTTTTTTTTTTTTAACGAGGAGACCCGCTAATTACTTTTACAGACTTATAACCAACCAACTCTTTCAGCTCCATCTGTCAACACTGTCTTCTGTGGTACCTGTTTTCTACATTCTCTTCAGTGGGAATCAGGTTCTCAAGAGCACAAAATTCCCCCTTTTGCAGGTACTTGAGTTTCACCTTTTCAACTCTGTAAAATAGTTACCAGTTATCAGTCCGAAAAACTGATTTATATATCTCATATCCTGTTTCTTTTTGAGTTATATTGATGGGTTTTCAGTAGTGACTAGAGAGAAAAATATATGTTTCATCTTCTGTTTCTTGAAATTCCCTCCATTTACTCTGCCTTATCTGGCCTCTGATCCCATCACTTTGGGGTAACTGCTCTTTTATAGGTTATTGTTATCTCTACGTGGCTAAATCTGGTGACCATTCTTTACCCTAGTGGCACTTGAAACACTTGACCATTCCTTCCTTGTAACCTTCTTTCAAGACACCACATTTTCCCAGGTTTCCTTGTACCTCATAGTCTTGTTTGTGGGTTCTTTTCCTGTAACTATTGTCTTTTTAACCTTAGTGTCTCCAGTTTTAGTTCTTGGCTTCTTTTCTCTGTCCATATTTCTTAGGTAATTTAATCTTGCCCTTGATTTTAAGTAATAGTCTATGCTGAGGATTCTTAAAGCTTTCTGTTCCTTTCCATCTTTACTACTGCCACTCTTGCCCAAGCCTTTGACTAGTAGTTTACACTCCCACAGTAGCCTATAAATCAGTCACCTGGCCTGCACTCTTGTCCCCCTACAGTCCATTTCCAACACTGAAGAAATTCCTTACTGAAGCCTTCAGAGATGGTGCCCTGCCTCACCCCCATTCCATACTGTTCGATATCCCTTACTATATCCCTTATTACACTGGGCAGCCTGGTTTCTCAAATGCACCAAATTCATGCTCACCAGGGGCTTGTGCACTGATTTCCTTCTGAAATTCTTGGCTCTTTATATGGCCAGATTTTTTTAATCCTTTACTTCTTCGCTCAGTTGCATTCTTTCCAAGAGGCCTTCCCTGGCTGATTCTAAAATGGTGCTTCTTGACTTCTGTTACCAAAACCAAATATCATAATGTATAATTTTCACATTTATTTGTTTTCTCATTTGCTAGAATGTAAACTGTGTTCAGGGTCTTACCCATCTTCACATCTGTAGGGTATCTGACTACATAACAGATGCCTAATAAATATTTGTTAAATGGACCTAACAAAGGGAATTAGGTAGGAAACAATGAAATAGATAGGGTAAATAAAAGTTGCTCAGCCTTTTTTGGACAAATTAGGTAAATTTCTATTTGAAGTTAGTAATTGAATTAATTTTGAAAGTTTCTTTGTTTATCCTCTGTAATTTAGTGCCATGAAAGAAAATTGTTTGCTGAAATTAAATATAACATTATAGGTATTTGTTTCAGTAAATGTCCATTTATTCAGGTCACAACAAAGAACTGCAAGAAGTCTGGGAGATTACTTTCAAACCAGTACTTTTGTCACCTTATTTCTGTTTTAGAAGATGGCACTATGATCACCTGACTTCATGTTTTCAAAGGGCAAACTGGACAACTGGTTGTAAGTGCTTGTTATAGAGAAAAAAATAGATGATTACCAAAACACTTCTGACTTAAAAATAAGTAACTAAAATCTTCTCTTCAAGCTCCTCAGTTTTGCCAAGAATGATCTTACATAGAAATTCTAAAAGACTAGGTATATCAGCGAAATGACATTTTTTATCTATTTTACCAATACTTTACAAATATTGCTTCCTCAGTGATGGCTCACGAAGCAATGGACTATGATCTTCAGGTGCAGCTAGATCATCATGCTACACAACAGTCTGCTCCTGCTGAAGTGGTCAACAGCCAAAGGGGACCGAACTTATTGCAGCCTGCTCCTCAGGTGTCCATTGACCTAACACAGGAAGTGGAGCTCTTGGGAGAAGAGAATGTGGAGAACATCAATCCAGGAGCTTCAGAGGAACACAGGCAGGGATCTGGTGCTAACCGCATCATCCGAGTGGCTTCATTGGATTCAATGAGCAGCTTCTTCAATGGGCTCCAGAGACTTCATGGCATGCTGGAATTCCTGAGACCACGTACAGAACACAACGTGGGGCCAGTGAGAGCCAGGAGAAGCAGAGGTTTTGCTTCACGTAGGGGAAGAGCTGGAGGATCTCAGAGGACAGACAGTGCCAGGTGAATAATAATGTAGAAATTGTGGGATTAGTACCACATTGGGAATTATGAACCTCAGGCTCTGGTCATACCCCCAATGCTACCAGTAATAGGCATTGTGTCTTTTGACAAATCAGGTAACCTTTCTGAACCCCCATTTTCTCACAAATCAGATGAAAATAAAAATACTTGCCTTATTTACTTCACAGAGTAATTGAAGACATAAGTTATATACTTACATGCTTTGAAAATTAGGTGGTTAATTTGTTGGTATTGGTTTCTGTAGAGGCTGGCTCTTTATGTCATTTACATCTTGTATAACAAAAAAATATTTCATAATTTGCAAGTTCACTCATCCAAGATCCATTTTTCATTGACACTCTTCATAGTGATGCAGGCTGGATTTAGGGAATCGTTGTGAAAAGTAGAATTTAAATTAATTTAGCGCTTATCTGACTAAGTGGTAAGCATTCCAGCCCTCCGTACCTGAAAATGTATTGAAGAGTTGAAAATAATTTTCTCTCGTAGTTTTTAAACTTACCTCTTAAAGGACTTAGCTGTCGAGTATAGACAGGGTTATTATAAAGAATAACAGTTGTCTATGCCTTGTCTGTTTTTAACTTCTTCCAACTTTATTCGAAATACTGTATTTCACATTTGACCTTTTAAATATTTTCACATTTAAAGAGGTTGAATTCAACCTCTTAATTTTATGGACACTGAGTGTTTTGTTGAAGATCTCATAGCTACAGCATGGAAGAAGTAGAGCTGGTATTGGAACCTGGATCTGATTCTTTTTCTACACAGGCAAATAGAGGAAACTTCAGTCAGATCCATTTATTATCTTAACACTGTGGGAGTAATGAGATGATACTAAAAAGCAGTAGCTAGGCCAGCTATTACCTGTGTTTTACAAATGAAGGTGATGGGATAATTTGTTATTTGACTGAAATAACTCTGGAATTGGGATTGTGCCTTCAGATTCTAAATTCAATATCCTTTTCCATAGATTCTTCTAATTAGTAAGGACTGCTGTGACTGTCACTCCAGTCTCTGTTGTGACTGATCACTTCTGGATGTGACCCATCAAGGATGATGGCTGCCTAGTTCTGTGTTGATAGGAGTTACAAATACATGCTACTCTGTTATTGTAAGGTGTCATTCCCTCGAATTATGAAGGCAAAATAAGATTTCATAGGTACCTTGTACAATTTGGAGACCCTGTTCAAGTGTGTAAGTGGGCTGAGAGTCCAGAGTGGTGTTCCCAGGAACTGGCTGCTGCCAAGAGGCCTCTCAGTAGTCCTCAGTGTTGCTTTTTCATATACTCACTTGGGGGTGGGGTGAGGGCAGAGTTGATTGCTTTTGGTGGGGGACACTTTCTTGTGTTAATAAACTCACAGGAGAGTGATACTTATAAATCAGATGCCAGTTTACAGAGAGAAATAGAAATGCTAATGAGACTAAATTGTTTTGTTGGCATGGTCAGTATGATTCTCCCAGAAGATATTTATACACAGAAGCTAAACAGTAATCAGAAAATGGCCTGATGTATATAGAATCTGTGCCCAGATAATAGAATTTAGATACTGAAAGATGTCAGTCAAGCTGTTTGTCTCCACAAAGGGAATAAACTGAAAAGGCCAGAGACTGTGTAGTTCAGTTTATGGAACATGGTTTCTGGAGCCAGATAAATGTGATATTAGAACTTTTTCCCCCTAAATATTGTGTTGTAAGCAAATTCCACACTAAATTTATATAAAAACGTGAGCTTTTCCAGGACCAATTGTTTATATCTTCTGAATTTATTTATGAATTTTCATAATGGTGTTTGGCATTTACTCACCTGACAGACTATCTGTAGGCCAGGGGTTGAGAGCCTGGGTCAAGGTGAGCAGCTTTTGCCTCAGAATATTTATAACACTCCACTGTGTGAGAGATTCAATTTTGCCCTGGAGATACATTGGTGAGTCAATAGGACAGATCAGGATACCTGTTCTCATGGAGTTTATGGAATCTAGGACTACGAGGGTAAGCAAGGGGCTAACATACTCTTATTCAATTCAGAAATGGTAAGAGTAATTATTATTATTAAAAAATTTAGGGAAAGAGGAAGATTTCTTGTTTTTTAAGGTCATACTCCTTAGCACTGCCTTCTGTTACTCTTCATAGTTCTCCTTTCCTGTGTCCCAACCTGAATTTGGAAATGCCTATTTTGCTATATAAAAGCAATATTAATGAGTGATTTAAGAAAAAAGAAAAGTCAGCCCCTAAATCTTTTACTTCTAGTTAGACTGACCAAGAAATAGAAGACAAAGTATTAAAATCAGGAATGAAAGAGGAAATATTACTATCAACCTTACAGAAGAAAACAGTGTTATAAGGGAGTACTGGGAACATGTTTATACCAAGAAATTAGATAACCTAGGTGACACATTTTTAAAAAGATAGAAGCTATTAACACTCTCAAGAAAAGAAAATTTTAAAAAACCAGTAACAGAATCAGTAATTAAAAAAAAAAAAATCCCACAAAGATTCCAGAACTAGATGGCTTCTCTGGTGAATTCTACCAAACATTTAAAGACAAATAACACCAGTATTTCATAAACTCTTCTAAAAGAAAAGGTAGAGAAGGGAGCACTTCCTAACTGATCACTACCAAAACCGTACAAAGATATCACAAGGAAACTATATAGACCTTTATGAATATAGATGCAAGAATACTCAAATACTAGCAAACCAAGTTCAACAACATACAAAAAGTATCACACACTATAACCAAGTAGGATTTGTTCTAGGAAAGTAAGGTTGATTCAACATGTAGGAAACAATCAGAATAAGCTGAGGCAAGGGGAGAAGAAGGAGTAATTGAGGGAGAAAATAAACATTTCAACAGATGTAGAAAAAGCATCTGACAAAACCTTTTCATGATAAAAAACAACAAAAACTCAAACTAGGAATGGTTAGGAACTTCCTCAACCTGATAAAGGGCATCAGTGAAAAACTCACAGCTAACTTACTAAACGGACAGACTGAAAGCTTTACTCCTAAGATCAGCAACAAGACAAGGATGTCTGCTTTTGCCACTTCTCTTCACCATGGTACTGGAAGTTCTAGCCAGGGCAGTTAGGCAAGAAAAAGAAACAAGGCTTTTCTGTTAGGGAGAAATAAAACTAGTTATTTGCAGGTGACATATGCTTGTATATATCAAGTTGTGAAAAAAGCCAAACTGCAAAGGCTGCATATTGTACGATTCCATTCATAAAATGTCCAGAATAGGCAAATCCATAGACAGACAGTAAATTCGTGGTTGCCAGGGGCTGAGAGAAGGAGAGGAGGAGCGATTGCTTATGGGTCCAGAGTTTTTTTTAGGTGCAGTGAAAGGTTTTGTAATAAGGCAGTGGTCATGGTTGCATAACCTTGTGGTTATGCTAAAAACGACTGACTTATACACTATTAAATAGTGAATCAGAAAAGAATCAAAACTGCTACTTCTCATTTCAGTTCCAAATAATGTTTATTTGGATACCAAATAATGTTTATTCCATTGAATCATCTGTTTTTTAATAGAACACCTAAGTTTGCCATAAATTTTAGCCAGCCTATGAGAAATCAAAGTTTTTCTGTGTAAGCAGTCTCTAGCAATGTTTCTGGGTAAAAATATAACTTAATGTCATAAAAACAGTTATTAGAACTTAAAATAGGTTACCTTTCAGTAATACTTTGTGATTATTAGCTTGGTAGTGTATTCTGAAGTTCAAAACAACTTTTTAGTGTTTAATATTGAATGTTATTAATTCTATGCTATAAGTAGAGAATGGTTTGTTACCTTGCAAGTGAAAGAAACTGAGGTTTAGTAATGGTTATGGTTAAAACTTAGCCAGCTAGAATGGAGTGTTAAGTATGCTCCCACCTCTCCTCATCTTGAGTTCTTGTTTGATACCATGCTGTGTTTTTAACCTTAACCTGATGATATAACTTAAACTTGAAAAGAAATGTCTTAAAATGTGAGATGAAACAATGAGGGCTAAAGTCAGAGTTCATACTGTACCCCTAGCTGCAGCAGCAGAATCCCGTGAGACCAAATTTGATCAACAGGGCCCTTTTTCTTCTTGCCCACTCGCTTTTCAACCCCTTAATACCAGCAGACAAATTGCTGAGTTGTGTACTTTAAAAGATATTGACACATGGTCAAAGGCCAGTGAAGTTGAATTAACTTTTAGCAGAAGAATCAAGATCCAATGTGGGCTAATATAATAATGGAGTGGAAAAGAGAGTATCTAGACAAGCCAGCATCTGCCTAAATCTGCTATTCCTGCTTCAGTGTTCAAAGACATCATTTAATGGCCTGGAGATGGATTGAAATGACAATTTATCTTCAAATTACTATGGGTTATTCTTGTGATGATAACCTATTGTAGTATAATTCTGTTGTCTTTCTGTGTACATAGGTCCAGAACACCACTGGATGCTTACTTTCAAGTGAGCAGGACCCAGCCTCATTTGCCAACCACTTCTCATGATTCAGGGGCTAGCAATCCCATCTCTGAAGACTTGGAAGTATCAAGTAATTCCGATTCTGACAGTGACAGTTCCATAGAGTATGAAGAGGTGGTTGTTCAGGCAGAGGAACCTGGAGTTGTCATTTTAGAAGGTAAGTGTTTTTATTCAGATTTGAATTCACAGACTAACATCTAGAAAGCTTAGACTCCAGAAGGCTAGGAACTCAAGATATGTGTTTCAATACTCTGCCCCTCCTCCCCAGTGATATATTTTCTTGCTTAATAGTACAACTGTGACTGGCCATAATCACATAGAATTCGATCTGACTTGCAATTTAATATGATTTGTGACCCAGTAAGTCACTTACTTGGTAATGACATTTTACATTCCCTTTCATTTTCTTAGACTTCTGATAAGGAAGTAGATTTTTTTTTAAAGAAAAGCTTCATAAATTCAGCACCCTATCTAGTCTTCATACTTTTTAAGTCCTAATATGATATTATATATTATGCAAATGGAACTTTATTTAGCAGTGATCCCTAAAGCATATGTCCTTACATTAAAAACCCTCCAATACCCTAGGTTGTGAACTTTTCCACACTAAACAGAAACAGGGCTTTTTGGAGAGATGGCTTTCCACATCTGGGATATGAAATATAAACTATGAGATTAAGGTATTTTATTATGCTAGAAAGCAGGGAAACCATCTAAGTTTCATGGAGTTATATCAGTAGGCACAGGAGCAACCTTGAGGGGGCTCTTAGTAGCCTAAGATGGGACAGTTTGAGCATCAAAAGGATAATGACTATATTCTTGGATTCTGGGTTGAAATAGGTTGAAATACATAAAATCTGTGAAAATCTATAAATTCATAATTACGTATTTTTTAGAAACCTCATTTGTCAATCATCCTAAGTTATTAGAGCCCCAGCTTATTACTCTGAAAGCTGGTAAATAAAGGTTTAAAAGTTTATCTTGCCTTTCCTGAGTGAACTACATTCAGAAAAACCAGGTAATTGATGAAGGAAGTTTAGGGGTTAAGACTCTTTTTTTAGACTAATTTAAAGCAGGGGTCCTCCATCCCCAGGCCAGAGGCAGGTACTGGTCCATGGCTTGTTAGGAACCAGGCCGCACAGCAGGAGGTGAGCGGTGGGCAAGCAAGCAAAGCTTCATCTGTATTTGCAGCCACTCCCCAGCGTTAGCATTACTGCCTCAGCTCCACCTCAGATCATCAGGCATTAGATTCTCGTAGGAGCACCAGTCTCTGGTGCCAAAAAGGTTAGGGACCTCTGGTTTAAGGTTAACAGCAAAATTGAGAAGGTACAGAGGTTTCCCTAATACCCTCGGACCCCGCACATGCATTGCCTCCCCATTATCAGCATCACTCGCCAGAAATGGTGCATTTGTTACATACCATAATTATCCAAAGTCCATAGTTTACTCTCAGTGTTATACATTCTATGGGTTTAGACAAATGTATAATGACATAATATCTATCAATATAATATACAGAGTTTTTTCAGTGCCCTAAAAATGCCCTGTGCTCTGCCTGCCTATTCATCCCTCCCACCTACCCCCAAAGAAAATTTTTAAATAGAAAAATTCCAGCTAATAATGAAGCAGGAATAATAGGAAAAAATCATCATTTTGTGACCCATAATGAAATGATCTTTCTAGGCAAAGATTATCAGTGAATCCTAAATTCATTAAGTTGAAAGGTTAGTGGGATTTTTTTGTTTTGTTTCGTTAGAGGGACCAGGCTGATACCTCCAGACCTTATGTGCCTCTTGATGTCCTACAGTCAGAAATATTCACTTCAGAAGTGTTTTATCAAAAAAAGAAAAAAGAAAAAAAAAATGTAAGGCTCTAGTTTGTACAGTTTATAGGAAGGAAGTAGAGGAACAAGGTAAACAAGATCTCAAAGATGCAATCATCCAAATATAAAATGTAAGACATTTGGAATATGTAGAAAAAGACCCAAATATATATATATATGAAAATCTAGTTTTGTGAAGGGAATATCTCAAATCAGTGTGGAAACGCAACTTTTAAATTAGTATTATTGCTAAAAGCAGATAGCTAACTGGAAAACAATAAAACTGGATTCATTCCTTATACTATAAACCAGGATATAATAAGTGGATCAGAGACCTAGTGTAAAACATAAAACCATTTTAGTAATAGTACATGAGTGATAAAACCCATTGTAAGGAGTACTTCAAAATTGAAGCAATCCAAGAAAATTACATACAAACTTTAAAAACATTTTTTTATGACAGTAAGCCAGCCTAGATACTTTGATTCCACTTAGATAAAGTGTCCAGACAAGGCAGATATGTAGAGACAAACTCTAGGGCTGCTGGTGCAAATGGGAAATGATTCTAAATTGGCATGCGGGATTTTTTGGGGGGTGATGGAATTGTTTTAAAATTGGATGTGATGATGGTTTAACAACTCTAAAATTTATTGTAAATAAAATGTAAACAATACGAGGAAACAATCAGTTAAATCCAGTTTGTGAGACATTTCACAGGACAGATGAACAGATTTCTCCAACAAATCAATGATAAAACAGGTGAATTTTAATTTAGAACTTATGTTCCTGAAAAGAGATCATTGAGAATGAAATGGCAACACACTGACTGGAGATGTTCATAATACATGTATCTGAAAAAAGACTTATATCTAGGCTATGTCAATACTACAACCTAACAGAAAAAGTGAAAGATACTTCTAAAAGAGGACAACCAAATGGCTAGTAAATATATAAAAAGATTTCATTAGTCATCAGAGAAATATAGATTAAAACCACAGTGTGAGCCAACATTACCCTAATACCAAAACCAGGCAAGGACACACACACAAAAAAATTACAGGCCAATCTTTTTGATGAACATAGATGTAGAAATCGTAAACAAAATACTAGCAAATCAAATATAATAATAATAAAAGAATCATACATCATGATCAAGTAGGATTCATTTCAGGGATGCAAGGCAGGTTCAACATCCACAAATCAATGTGATATACCAATTAACAAAATATAAAAATCATATCACCTTGATAGATGCAGAAAAAGCATTTGACAAGATAAAACATCCATTTATGATAAAGACACTCAATAAAACGGGTTTAGAAGTATCTCGACATAATAAAGGCCACGTATGACGTACCCTCAGCTAATATACTGAATAGCAAAAAACTGAAAGCTTTTCCTCTAAGATCAGGAATAAGACAAGAATGCCCACTCTTGCCACTGTTATTCAGCCTAGTATTGGACATCCTAGCCAGAGTAGTTAGGCAAGAAAAAGAATAAAAGTCATCCAAATTGGGAAGGAAAAAGTAAAACTCACTATTTGTAGATGACATGATTCTATATAGAGAAAACACTAAAGACTACCAAAAAACTATTAAATAATAAAATAAGTTGCAGGATATAAAATCAATATACAAAAATCTGTTGCATTTTTATATACTAACAAGATATCACAAAGAGAAATGAAAACAATCCCATTTAGAATTGCAACAAAAAGAATAAACTACTTAGGAATAAACTTAACAAAGGAGGTGAAGGACCTGTATACTGAAAACTATAAGACATTGTTGAAAGAAATTGAAGAAGACGCAAATAGATTTTCCATGTTCAGTTGAAAAACTGCATTGTTAAAATGTTCATATTACCTAAAGCAATCTACATGTTTAATGCAATCCCTATGGTAATCCCGGTGGCATGTTTCATAGAACAAAAAAATTCATTTGTATGGAACCATAAAAGAACCTAAATAGCTAAAGTTTTCCTGAGGGAAAAAGAACAAACCAAGAGGCATCACACACCCTAACTTCAAGTTATACTACAAAGCTACAGTAATCAAAACAGTATGGTATTGGCAGAAAAACCAACAGACTAAAGGGACAGAATTGAGAGCCCAGAACTAAACCCACAGATATATGGACAACAAATTTTCAACAAAGGAACCAAGAATATATATACAGTGAAGAAAGGGAAATCTGTTCAATAAATTGTGTTGGGAAAATTGGACAGCCACATGCAAAAGGAAGAAACTAGACTACTATATTATACCATACACAAAAATTGACTCAGAATCGGTTTAAGACTTGAATGTAAGACCTGAAACAGTAAAATACATAGAAGAAAACGTCAGCATAAAAACTATGGATCTTGGTCTCAGTGGGGTTTTTTGTGAATTTGACCCCAAAGGTAAAGGAAACAAAAATAAATGAATTGGACTACATCAAGCTAAAAAACTGCAGAGCAAAATAAACCAACAACACAAAAATGCAGCTAACCAAATGGGAGAAGATATTTGCAAACAATCTCTGATGGGGCTAATATCCAAAATATATAAAGAACTCACACAACTCAACAAAAGAACAAACTGGTTAAAAAATGGGCAGACAACGTGAATAGACATTTTTCCAGGGAAGACATACAGATGGCTGACAGGAAAAGTTCAACATCACTAGTAATTAGGGAAATGTAAAAACTATAATGAGATACTACCTCACACTTGTTAGAAGTAACTGTTATCAAAAAGATAAGAAATAAGTGCTGGAGAGGATGTGGAGAAAAAGAGAACCTGTGTATACTATTGGTGGTAATGTAAATTATTGCAGCCACTGTGTAAAAACAATATGGCAGTCTCTCAAAATTAAGAACAAGATTATCATATGATCCACGAATTCCTCTTCTGAGTAGTTACCTGGAAGACACTTATTTGTAAAGATATATACCTGTATATGTTCATTGCAGCATTATTTACAGAAGCCAAGACATGGAAACAACTATCCATTGATGGATGATTGGATAAAAAATGATGTGGTATATATACATGTGGGATACTACTCAGCCATTAAAAAAGATGAAATACTGCCATTTGCAACCACATAGATGGATCGAGAATATTATGTTAAGTGAAATAAGTCAGATGGAAAAGGGCAAAAGCTGTATGATTTCACTCATGTGGAATATAAAACAAAAAGTGACAAAATTAACAAAACAAAAATAAATTCATAGGTACAAGAGAATGTTGGTTACCAAAGGAGATAGAGGGTTGGGGGAGGAGGGTGAAGTGGGTAAAGGGTCAAACATATGATAATAGAAAGAAACAAGATTTCAGGTAGGGAACACAAAATGGTACACAGATGTTGAATTATAATCTTGTACACCTGAAAATTATGTAATGTTATTAACCACAACATAATTTTAAAAAAAAACCTCAGTTTAACTGAGGGTAACTGATATGCACCTATACAACTGTTAAAATTTTAAAAAATGACAGTATCAAGTATTGGAAAAGCAATCAGACTCTTATACACTGCTGGTGGGAGAATAAATTGGTACAAACATTTTGGGTAGTATCTTTATAAACTCACTATATATAACCTATGGCTCAGCAATTTCACTTTAGGTAGTCAGCCAAAGAAATGAGTACATATGTTCATCAAAGACATGTACAACAGTGTAACAGTATTGTTTGTAATAGCAAAAAACTGAAAACTACCAGAATACCCATCAGCAGTAGAATGGATATATAATTGTCATATGTTTATACAATAAAAAAACCATTGAGCAGTGAAAATGTATGAACTCCATATATTAATGTGGAAGAATCTTATAAACAATGTAGAACAAAAGTAGACCAAAAAATTGGGTAATTCTGAGATGCTATTTATATACAGAAAAAGGCAAAATCAATTGATGGTGTTAGAATTTATTAAGGTGGTTATCTTTGTTTGGGATGAGGTTACTTTCCCTCTTCCTACCCCACCCCACAAGATATAAGGAGGATAATAGGGTATAAGGGGCACTCTTGGGGTTGGCGATGTTTCTGGTTTATAGTTCAGTTGGTGAAAATTCTCTAAACTGAATACTTAGGATATGCTTTTCTGTATGTATATTATACTTCAGTAAAATTTTTTTTTTTAATCCATTTGTATGCGTCCCACTGGCCTGTGATAGGACAATTTGAGCCTCAGAAAGATGACTAAAAATTTAAAATCACCTCCTTGATTATTAATGGAGGTTATGAAAGGTTGGTGAGGACCCTGATAGTTTGGGCAAGGGTCCCCAACCCCTGGGCCTCACATTGGTACTGGTCTGTGGCCTGTTAGGAACTGGGCCACATAAGCAGGAAGTGAGCAGCGGGTGAGCAAGTGAAGCTTCATCTGTATTTGCAGCCACTCCCCAGTACTAACATCACTACCTCAGCTCCACCTCAGATCATCAGGCCTTAGATTCTCATTGGAGCACTAGTCCTTGGTGCGAAAAAGGTTGGGAACTGCTGGCTGTAGGGGTTGGACAGACACCACCTGAACCCCATATGAGCCTTCTAATGTGCAACAATCCAAAGTACACAATCTAAGAAGTATCTTGCTGCCCCTCTTTCCAAAAAACAATTGAATTTACTGAAGCCTATAGCTCTAACTGCCAGTTTATAGGAAATGTAGGTGATAGAACAAATAAGTAAGCAGTACCACAAAGGAGTAATCAGGCAAATCCAGTATGTAGAACTTTTTATAAGACAAATGACCAGATCTCCCCCAACAAATCAGTGATTAGGGGATAAAAGTGAGTAAAGGAAAAATCGTTATAGAATGAAAAAGACTAAAAAGATATAACAGTGAAGCTCATTGTCCAGACCTTGTTTAGATCCTGATTGGAGTAAATCCACTATAAAGAGCAACTTTAAAATAATTGGGAGATTTTGAATATTAAATGCGTGCCTGGGATTAGATGGAATTGAAGGATTGTTAATTTTATGAAGTATGATAATAGTGCTTATGTAAAAATAAATCCTTATCAGTTAGTATTATAAAAGTTTTTGCAAGTGAAATATTTTAGGGTTTATTATTAAGTATTCCAAAAGAAAACAATGGGAATGGGGCTTAGATGGAACAAGATTTGCAAAATATTATTTTTGAAATGAGACTGTGGGTACCTAATGGGTTAATTATACTGCTCTATCTACTTTTATGTTTGAAGGTATCAAATGAAAAAAATAAATTCACTGATGCTAATTGGGGAAGTCATCGTAAAAGAGATTGCTATAAAAGTAGCAGTACTTCCAATTAGAAATGGAGAGTGAGTCAGTCTCTCTTGCTAGCTTCCTATACCTGACTAATGTCTTCTTTTGTATATTGCTTATCCTATCATTTCTGCAAATGACTTGGCAGAGCAACCAGGAGATATTTCAGCAGAGCAAGAAGTTATATGTATTGGTGGAAGAGAGACCCTCCCCAAGCAGGTAACATGAATATCGTTTTAAATGAACGATTCGGATTTTCATTTAAAAAGCAGGCTGCAGGCTAAAATTGAAAACTTGCAGGCTTTGTATGCAGCAAGTCAGATGTGGATCCTATCCAAGTTAGTCATTTGTATGACTTCTTTTGGGTTTAAAAAGGTGGAGTGAAGGGTGTGTGGAGTATGAGGATAATTTGTCCTGCTTACCTAACAAGGTTAAATATTAATTAAAATACTAGATATGAATATAGTTCATGAATATGATTGCTATGTGATACAGTTTTTATTTTTTAATGTAACATTGTCCTTAATATGAGATTTATTTTTGTCGGCTGTGGGCTCTGCCGATCTCAAAATGTCATTGATCTACTTTTTGCATGTTTCTGTATGGTTTCCCTGTTTTTATTTCTTGTAGAAAAACTTTGTATACATGTAAATTTATGTATATAAATGTTCTATTTTTAAATTTACACGAAAAGGATAATATAATACTTGTTCCTTTTTTCCTGACTTATTAGATCTTGGAGAACTTTCTATTTCAAATACATAAAGTTGAGCCTCATTTTTATTAGTAGTTTAATAATAGTGTTCCATCACATAAATAAATTTTTAGTTAATTCTTTCCTTGTCATGTACACTATGGCAGTTCCCTTGTTCTTTTTTTTCTTGATACAAAATCATGCTGCACTGAGCATCCTTGTACAAATGTCTTGGCAAATGTTTGTAGCTGTATTTATGGTATATAGTCCTAGCAGAGAGATTGCTATGTCAAAGGAAAGATATATTAGATATTTTAGTTTTGATAATGCCAAATTGCCTTCTTGAAAATTTGTGCCACTTTCTAGTTGTAGCAACAGTATATAAGCCTGCCCATTTCTCCTTCACCCTCAACAGTGCTTGGTGTTAATCAGATGTTATTTATATCATTTAATTCATTAATGAACTCTTTAATTTGCATTTCTTTAATTATAAATGAATACTTAATTGGCCATTTATATTTTTCGTAAGCTGTTTATACCTTTTCTTTGTTTTCCTGATATTTTTCTTTGATTTATACCAACCAAGTATTTTATAGCTACTCGAGTTAATAATGAACCTAGTTTTGGATGTATAACAAAACTACCATTTCCTATTGTTGGTTATATTTGTAACTACTAGGTCTGTTTTATTTTGTTTTCTCTTTGTAAAGATAGCTTCTTTTTTCTTCATTTGAATAAAAAGAAAAATCCAAAAGTTTCATAAGATCAAAGAGTAGTAATATTTTTGTAGCTTGTATTACGTTTGACCAAATTTTATTCGAGAAAGAATGACAAATGGTTCATAAATGCTGCAGTTTTTCTATAGTATTTTTAATTCAGTTCGTATCATTTTTGTGTGGTTGTTAATTTGATAGTTGCGCATCCTCTTCAAGACGTTTTTGCGTTTTTTCTAATTTGAATGTATTATGGTTTCCATCCAGCAGTCTCCCCAGAAGTCCAGCGTTCTTCTACCTTCAGTTCCAGATGAAGAAGAAGGAGATACTTGCACAATATGTTTGGAACAGTGGACCAATGCTGGGGATCACCGACTCTCAGCATTACGCTGTGGACACCTTTTTGGGTATAGGTGCATTTCTAAGTGGCTCAAAGGACAGGCACGAAAATGTCCTCAGGTAAGGACCATAGGTGGGGACTATGCATGTGCACAGTCAAAATGTGAAGTCAGGAGAATTCCTGGAACCATACTAATTGTGTCCTATTGGGCTCTTTAGTGCAACAAGAAAGCCAAGCACAGTGACATTGTTGTCCTTTATGCCCGGACCGTGAGAGCTTTGGACACTAGTGAACATGAGCAGATGAAAAGGTAGGTAGAAAGAGTCTGCTTAGCTGGAATGTTCTCTTTTGGTCCCTTGTAGGCACATTTGAAAAAGGAGGTACGAGTCACTCTTAGTTTGTTTCCGAAGCTTCAGTTGGGCTGAGACTAGAGATCTTTGGTGATCATTGGCAATCTGTCTCACATGTGACTTACAGTACATCTCTGATCATATTCTGAAGGATGTCTTCATTGTTTGCTCAACATACAGCATTAAAAATGAGGATCTGTGGTAGCATAGTTGTGATTTCAGCTAGCCCAATGAATGTAGGGCCCAGGATTTTGCTCAAACTCTTGAGAAAAAATACAGTCCCAGAGCTCCGAAGAGCCTTCCCAGCCATAGGATAGGGAGAGCCTGCCTGAAAATGAAGTCGATGCAAAGGAAAACAGCTGAGAAATGGAGAAAGACAGATTCCTGAACCTCGATTCAGCCATGCTTGAAGTTAGACTCCAGTGGATTTATTTCTCAGTTACACAAGTCAGTACATAGGTTTTCAATTTTAGTTTGCCAGTTCAAATAAAGTTTCTATCCTTGTAATCCAAGGAGTACTAACCAATGTTGCAGAGAGACTGCCACTTTTGTGTGCTCAGCATCTTTTGTGAGCCTCATTTTCAGAGCTTGGGTATTATGTGCTGATTGGAGCTGGTAGTTTCAGAAGGAATGGAGCAGCTGTACTTAGGAGTACTTAGGCATTTTCACGAAGTTGGAATCAGCCTTCTGACTTAAACCTTTGGTAATATGACCTGGGGAGATCAAGACCATGATGTCTTAAGCACTCCTGAAATCAAAAGCAATAGAGAAACCTACAGCATCACTGTAATACCTTACATCTGGCCTAGGCAGCAGACCCAGACGGAAAGATATCCTAGATTTTATGTGGCCTGTCCAGATTCTAATCTAGGGATTATATTTACTGCCTGCCTCTGCTGCTAAGTACTATGAACACTAAATCCGAGAGTCCTGTCTTAATCTTTGTAGTCAGTTCTTGGCCATCTGAAACACTCCAAGTCTTAGTTTCCTCTTCACTAAAATAGGATTGATAATTAAAAAAAAAAAAAAAAAAAAAAGATCTGACACATACCTAAATATTGCTGTTTTTGCTTATGGTGCTCCTAAACCTTTCTACAGTGCTCTACACAGAAGACTTGTACAGTGAAGCTTTGCACCTGTAGTGCAATGTAAGATATTACCAGGATTTTGAAAGCTGAAGAACAGTTGCTAATCACACTACTTAAAATATGCTTTAAGAACATTAAAGAATAAAAATGTCCGCCACTGAGAGAGTACAAGAGACATGGGTTCTCTAATGCAGCAGTCCCCAGCCTTTTTGGCACTGGGGACTAGTGTTTCTGTGAGAATCTAATACCTGATGATCTGCGGTGGAGCGAACGCGGTGATGCTAGCGCTGGGGAGCAACTGTAAATACAGATGAAGCTTCTTGGCATCCCTCACGCTCACCTCCTGCTGTGTGGCCTGGTTCCTAACAGGTCACAGCAGGGAGTACCAGTCTGGGCCTGGGGGTTAGGGATCCTTGCTCTCACGCACTCCTGTTAATAATGTACGTAGCACAGCCATTTAGAGAACGCCTTGGCAATATGGTTCAACAGCCTTTTAAAGTGATTCTACTTCAGGCATTTATTCTAAAGAAACAAGATGTGTGCATAGATTTACTTAATGAGCCTTTTCATTTAGCATTGTTAATAATTCAAGCCAAGAGAATTAATTGGTTGAGTAAACTCTGGCATATCTATATGATGGAATGCTGCACATTTATTAAAACTGATGATGTACACATAATATGTTGTCATGTGAAGGCATGTTATTAGTGTGACTATATTTTTGTGAACTGGAAGAAGAATACCACAGGTAAATCACTAAGGAGTGGGATTACAGACAATTTCAATTTTCTTTATTTTTCTCATTTGCTCCTGGCAGTTGTATGCAGAGGGAACTTTTGTTGAAAAGGCAAAACATATACTTGTAGCTATTTATGGATGATTATATTTAAAATTTTGCTGATTACTATAATCATTGTGCTCCCTAGCCTCTTTAGAAAATGTGAAAAATTTGAAAATGCCAGTAAATATAGAGACTAATGAAACGAATACCCCATACTCAATTTTATCAAATCTTAACATTTTGCCTTACTTGTTTTGGCCTCTTAAAAAAGAAAGAAATCGTCATAGATACAATAGTAGCTTGTGAACTAAGTTCTTAATTCCAACTCTACCTAGAGGATCTATATCTATAAATTATATATAGAATAATTTAAGAAGTATTTGCACTTAATACAAATGTATTGGATTATAATTTTCATTCTGTTGCTTAATTTTTTGCTTGTTGTGTTTGAAGCACATATCCTAATTAATAGATATAGCTCTAGTTTATTCATTTCAATTTCTGTATAGTATTCTAGTTCTCTAATTAGAATTTACTTATATGTATTTCGTACTGGTGCACAATTAAGGTAGTTTCCAGTTTTTGTTGCTATAAGCCATGCTGCAGAGAGATGGACAAGAGTTTCTTTAGGTCTAGAAATGGAATTGCTTTACTGTAAATTACATGTAATTTCAGCTTTATTAGATTTTGTCAAATTGCTCTTCCAAGAAGCTATTCTCAGTCTATGCTTCCACCAGCAACAGTGTAAGGTTTTCCTTATTGTTTTCATACCTTTGCCCACTTGTTATTATCCGACTTAATTTTTGCCAGTCTCATGGGGTGAAGTAGTATTTACTTAATTTGCATTTCCTTAGTTACTAATGAGGTTAAACATATTTTATGAATTCTCTTCATATCTTTTGCTCATTTATATTGAACAAAACATATTTTTTCTTATTGATGTATAGTTCTTTGTGTTTCCTTTATACTAATTCTTTGTTAGTTGTATACCTTGCAGATAATTTTCTCCCAGTCTGTGACTTGTCTCTAACTTGTTCATGGAATTTTTTGCTGAACACAAGTTTTTAATTTTAATGCAATCATTTATCAATCTTGTTTTGTGCTTCGTTGTCTCCACTGCTTCAAGGTCATAAAGATGGTATCTTCTAAAGGTCTTTGAAGTTTTGCCTTCTACACAGGTTTTTAATCTATCTAAAAATCTAGTTTTGTGGATAGCTACTTGCGACAGCATTATTAATAAGTAATATGTTCTTTCTGTATATATTTTCATCACTACTTCTATCCTAAATTAAGTTCCAATGTTTCAATGGACTACTATTTTGTTCCATGGTCTAGTTAATTCTTGCTTCAGTATTCTATGTTATAATTTATTGTAGCTTTAAAATATGTCCTCCTACCTTGCTTCTTAAAATTGCCATTTTTGGCACTTTGCTCTTCCATATTAATTTTAAAATTAGTTTGCTATGTTCCATGAAAACCTTTGAGATCTTGATTGAAATTACATTTAATTTTTAGAGTAACTTAATTTTTAGTCTTTCAAGCCATCAACGTTATGTAATATCCTTCCAGTTACTGTTTTCTTATGTCTTTTACAAGTGTACTTTGCTTCATAAAGTTCTTGCATGCCATTTAACTTCATTCCTAGGTTGCTGTTGTTAAAATTGCTGTTGCGAATGAATTTTTTCTATTATATTTACTAATCAGTTATCTCATGTGTGGAGAATGTGGTTGATCTGATTTTATTAATCTTGATTCTAGCACCTTGCTGAACTGTAATAGTTTGTGGGTTCTCTTGAATTTTCCATGAGATAAATAGGGCAGTTTTATCCCATCCTTTTTAATTTTTGTCTTTTTTTCTATCCCATCTCTTTAGAGTGGAAGTCGCTCCTTTTTTTGCATTTCATATTTTTAAATTGTCTTTAGGTACATGCAAAGTTATGATTTTTATTCTTGTTGATTCTTGATGGTGTGTCCATTTATTATGTATTTTTCCTCCTTATGCTTATTCGTGCTTTTTAATTCTAATTAGTCTTTTGATAGCCTTTTCTTGGTATATACTATCTATCTTTTTAACTTCAGCCTCTTTTTTATAGTGTTGAGTATCTGATGAACAACAAATAACTTTTCTTTCAGTATAACAGGTAACCTTAGCCTTTTAACATGTCATTTTACTCTTTTATAATTTGGCCCTGCATTAAACAGTGAGCTTGGCTCTGATCCCTCATTTTGCATTTTTAGTCCCCGTTCCTAAAGGAGTCAACTCCTGGCTATCACTGCCAATTTTAACACTAAAACCTAATAGGCTCATAAGTTCAATCCTGCATGTTACATTTCTGTATTGTTTCTGGACTTGAGAGATTTTTCTCTTTTTATATGTTAATCACTATCATGACATATTTATAGCAAAATGTGTGTATCATAGCGTGAACTTATGTGCCGTCTTGATGGGAAATCTGTAGCTTTCCTGATCTCTACTTGTCACTGGCTTTTCCCTTTCTAGTACCTTACTAAAGGAGCAGATGCTAAGGAAGCAGGCTGAGCTAGAAACAGCACAGTGCCGGCTCCAGCTTCAAGTTCTCACTGAAGAATGCACTAAGCTTCATAATCGTGTCCAGGTCAGTTTACCCTTTCTAATCCAAAGAACTTTTGGGATAGGAATTGAAAAGAAATCTAAATATTACTTAGGTTTATCTCAGATACGAATAGGATTTATCAATTTTCCAGCAAGTAAATACGACCAACTCTTTATTTCTGATTAGGGCATTTGTTCAAAGTTTATATGCTTTATGATGAATTCTACCACGATTGAATTTTAAAAAAATAAAACCTGATAATTCAAAACTTGTTTAACTCATTTCACTTTTCTGAATCTACCAATAAAATGAAGGTTTTAACCCAAACAACCAAAATGACCATTAAGGACTTTCAGCCTAACTGTTTTACGATTCTGTGTTCTCCTTATATTATTTGCATGTTGAAATACTGCAAAAACTAGCCATTCTCTAGGATTCGTGTTAACATTTCATATAATGGGTAATAAATCTCCTTGTATTAGATCAAGTAAATGTGCATGGAAGAAAAATAAACAAAAAAGCTTCACATTTACAAAATGTTTTTTATTTTAGGACTTGCAAAAACTCATTCTGCAGCATCGAGATCAAATTTTACAGCAACCCAAGGGCTCCCAAGCACGTTTCCTAAGCAGCCTGCCCTCTAGCCAGGGCCAGCACAAGTACCATTTCCAGAAGACCTTCACAGTGTCTCAGAGTGGAAACTGCCGGATCATGACATACTGTGATCTTCTGAGCTGCCTGGTGGTGTCACAACCTTCTCCTCAGGCTTCCTTCCTTCCAGGTGAATAGTTCAGAACCTCAGCTGTCATGTATATTATTGGGCTCCATTTATTTATTTTCTCCCTTTTTTAGAAAATCCAGAACTCACTAGTGGGTAAACACTGTCCACAGCCCACAAATTCCCTTACCTACTTAGTTTCCTATTCATTCAGATAATTCAGAGTGCAGCAAAGATGTCTTTACTGTTTGTTGACTTCATTCTATAAATTCGTTTACTAAGATGGCAGAAATACTGAAATCCATGATAAAGTGAGAGAAGATGAGGTACGTGGAAATGTGGGTAACTGGTATAGTCTAAGAAGGACGTCAGTCCTAAATGTCCCACTGAAGTTACAGATTCATTTTAGACTGGAAATATTTGAAAAAATACCACCCTAAGGGCTAATTCAAGTTAAAATAAGATTTAGCACTTATTTTCAGTATTATCCAAATTGACAAATTCCAAATAAAATAACAAAATAAAAAACACTGATTATTTGATTAATATTCTACTAATTTTTTTATATTTTGTGCTTTTTAAGTTTAACTTTATGTTGTCTTAATGTTGAAAACCAAATCTCCTCACATAGCCAATTAAGTCATTCCTAAATGTTGTGGATGTTTTTTTCTACTATCTTTAGCTGTATGATTTCTGCCAACTGTCAAGTCCCTTTGCTTCAGCCTAATTTCCTGTCTCTCCATTTAGAAGTTTCATCAAATGTTTCAAAACTATCCTCCAATATAGCATTGGGAGTGGAATTACTAGATTATCATACATTTCTCTGTTCACTGTATTAGCTGTGAGTTGAGAGGCTGTCAGGAGGCTCCTGTTGAGGGAAATTAAAAGGATTGTTTCCTTATCCCATCCAGATTTTTAATAAATCAATTGAATCTTTCTCCGTAAGTTGGAAAAATACTTCTTTTAATTGTTACCCAAATCGGGTATCATATGTTTGTTTTTTCTTAATGTATCTACTCCCCTCTGCACAACTAGCTCTTCTTGATAGCCTGCTTCTGCTAACTTCTCTTTGATTAACTAGGCAAGTATTCATGTTATCCCTTGTTGATTTAAAGCCTATAGTTTCCCTTTTTGGCTGTCCTAATTCTGTTTCAGGAGAAAACGCAATAAACTGTCTCCTACTTGGTTCCCTAGACAGGGTCCCCAACCCCTGGGCCACAGACTGGTACCAGTCCGTGGCCTGTTAGGAACTGGACCACATAGCAGGAGGTGAGTAGCAGGCCAGTGAACGAAGCTTCATCTGTATTTGCTCCCCAGCGCTAGCATCACCACCTCAGCTTTACTTAAGTTCATCAGACATTAGATACTCATAGGAGCACCCGGTGCCAAAAAGGTCAGGGACCACTGCCCAAGGGAAGCTGAAGTGTGTGATTCAAGACTATTGAATCTAGGATTTGACAAATTCTGTTAGTTTATAATTTAGATAATAAATACTCAGTAAAAATAGATATATTATCCTACCCTAGAAAGAACAGAGTAACAAATAAAATTTAAAAGGTTGTTTTGGTATTCTTTTCTATTCCTGGAATGATATACATTGATTAGAATACTTAGGTTGTCATCTATTTTCATTCTATTTCAGACAGATGCAGCCTGTATGACCACCTGACACAAATTACTTATCTCCATTTTTCATTGTTTGCTATCTCTTCTTCATCTTGAATGTCTGTTTCAGAGTAGTCTTTTTCCTTTAACCACTTTATTAAAGTATAATTGACATATAATAACTGTACATACTTAAAGTGTACCATTTGATGAGTTTTGATATGTGTATACATCTCTAAAACAATCACCAAAATCAAAATAAAGAACATATCTATCATCCCAAAAGTTTTCTCATGCCCTTTTGTAATCCATCTTCTACCTGTCCTTTCCTGTTCTCATTCCTAGGCAACCGCTGATGACTTTCTATCAAAATAGATTAGTTAACATTGTCTAGAATTTTACATAAATGGAATTATAAACAGTATTACTCTTTTTTTGTCTGGCTTTATTCAGCATAATTTTTGTTTTTGAAATTCATCTGTATTGTGTATATCAGTTCACTCATTGTTATTACTGGGAAATATTCCTTTGTATGTATATACAGTGGTTTATCATTTACCTATTGATGGATATTTGAAATGGAATATACTTTTTACAATAAATTATAATCCCAGGGAGTTTTTAATTGACCAACTTTTTCCCCAGGGACTTAAACTTTGAGGCGAACAAAGGAACTACTTCGAAAGGTAATTTGCTTTGTCCTAAGTTGACTTTCAGTAACTATCTCACTCTCTCATCTTTGGCAGGCTTTGGTGTTAAGATGCTGAGTACTGCCAACATGAAAAGCAGTCAATACATTCCCATGCATAGCAAGCAGATCCGTGGACTGGCTTTCAGCAGTCGGTCCAAAGGCTTACTTCTCTCTGCGTCCCTAGATAACACTATTAAACTGACCAGGTGAGTGCTTTAGGGAGGAAGATGGGACCTAGACTGTTTAGTGTTGGCTAGAATGGAAATTAATATATTATGATGGCCTTAGTGTTTTTTTTATTGTTCTAAGGCGTTGTCTTTTGAGATCTAGGTTCATCGAATTTAAAATCTCTTGCTTTTAAAAATGGACACAGCAGGTTACAAAACAGTATGTGTAGTGTCCTATTTCAGAGTACTATCCTAGAGATAATAAAAATGACAGTAGGTAGGCAGCCTTGGTCCCTGACACCATGGAGTTATCATACAAGTTTAGGACTGCTTATTCCTGATTTGTTAGGTGGATCATTCTACCTAACTAGCATGCTCACAGGGAACTCTCCTTTGGTGCCATGATGACTCTGTCATTAGTAACTCTTAGTTCCACATTTTATCTTTCACATGCTCTGTGAGTGCCATGAACCAAATCTGAGTGTGCTCTGTGCCTTTATCTTTCAGAAAGTAGTTCTGATTAGATGGTTGATAGTTGGCTTCCTGCTTAAAATCTTCAGCTAAATCTGAGGGACATTGTGACAGCACTATCAGGACTTACAAGCCTTTTGACTTGTCAAGAATGCTTCAGCTTAATTTTGCCCCAAAACTCAGTGTACTGTAATGTTTTATATGTATATCTATGCTATGATTTTTTTCTAGTAGTGTTAAAAAATGGAGAAAAGGTTAAATACCAAAGTGTTATTTATTTATTTATTACTACCTCTAGATGGTTGGTTAATAATTTATTTTCCTTATATTTTCAACATTGAATATGAGTACCTGTGTAATATGTAACTATGGAGAAAGTAATGGAAGTAATGTGAGAATATACTGTGGACTTGTCCCTTTAAATTATTCTTTTATTTCCTACAGCTCAAGAGGAAAACCTGTGTTGTTCCCCGCCCACACACACACACACACACAAATATATTTTGGAATTAAAAGGAGTTATCTGGGCAGTCCCTAGAAGAAACTGGGGATCCAAATAGTTTGGGTATATGGGTGTGTTCTTAAAAGATCATCAGTGAAATGATAATCTTTACATCTTTGTTATATACTTGATTTTCTTAAAACATAATTGTAAAAGTCTTTCGTAACTCCACAGCTTGGAGACAAATACTGTGGTCCAGACTTACAATGCTGGACGTCCTGTCTGGAGCTGCTGCTGGTGTCTTGATGAAAACAATTACATCTATGCTGGACTGATCAATGGTTCAGTTCTGGTATATGACCTTCGAAACACGAATTGTCCTGTCCAGGAGTTAGTACCTCAGAAAGCCAGGTAGGGAGCCACTCACTTTTTTCCTTTAGGTAGTGTCTTTCTTATTAACTGTATTAATCCTGTCTTTCAAGAGTAGTAAGGTCCTTAGAGTTTGTGTTCATGATATTTTATATGGTAGAAAGCTCTGGTACCAAGTAAACCAGGTTCATATAGAGTCACTTATCCCCAGCATGGCCAGATGAAGTCATATCTGTATTCAGAATCCAACTCCATTATGTATGAGCTGTGTGATCTTGGTCAAATTTTTTGGCCTGTTGTGAACTTTATCTGTAAAATATGGTTAGCATAGACTTGCTTTAATAACCACATGTCTAACACACAGGAAGAGAACAGTAAAGGTAGCACAATAAAAAGTGATTTAAAACTTTCATAATCCACAGCTAAACCAGCTTGGTCTAAGGATATATTACTATGACTTTATCATTTATAAACCAGTTACTAAGTTGGGACATTTGTGAAGTTAGCCCAGGTTCTGAGGGTGGGTGGCCACCAGCACCACTGTGGCTCTTCAGAATGTATCAGGTACTATTTGGGCATAGTACTCTCTCTCAGGCATAAAGTTCTCAAAAGGAGAATTTGGTCTGACCTGGGCCAAAATAAGAAGTATCTTAAGAGAGAATTTCCAATTCCATTTTGAATATATATTAAAAAGAGGGCAGCAAGATCTAAATATAAAGATATCACTATAGTAATAATTGTTTACTGAAATCTAGGCTCAGCACTTTGAGGTTTTCTTTTCATTTGGGTGGGTAGAATTATGTTTCAGTGATGTGGTTTGTGGGCCTGAGGATGACTGGTGTAAACTTATACAAATGTGAACTCCAGGCAAACAAGGTAACTGCCATTGATGTAGAGCGACCCACATAGAGTAGACAATGAAATATAGCAAATAGCGAGGAAAGAATACTTGCATGGTGTGTTCATTTTTCTTTTAATTTGCTTTGTTTAGCTTTATTGTGACAAGGACATGAAATAAAGCAAAGTGATCGCTTTGCCGACTTCAGAAACGAGTTCATGGTAACATAGTCTGTAGGCTAATGTTTCTGAGAGAATTCTTGGCACAGTCCTGGTCATATGCTTGCAGAAAGAGATTTAGGAAATCTCTAAAGAAACAATCCTGTTTTTGAATTAAAATGTAGTTGCTTTAGGCTGTATTTTAATTGAGGTCTCTGTCAACTACAGCTTAGAATTTTTATTTTATTAACTGTGTGAGCTGTGTTTCCTTCCTGACTTTTCTTTTGTATATAGCTAACCCCACTTCCAGAAGCTCACACCAAACTTTTTTATAATTGTGATCTTGTACTATTAAATTGCTTAGTCTATTTTTTTCATTGCTTTAAAGCATGTGGTGTCTCCTCTGAAATTGGATATAGAATATTATATGTATGCCCTTTTATTTCTACAGAGTGGGTTGGTAGTTTTTATTAGATGTCAGAGGATAGTGACTCATAGAAGGTTTTTAACCTCTTCTATAGAGGTAGGAATGTGCTCCAGGGCTCCTGGTAGTAGGTTCTGGAGCAGTCCAAATATTAGAATGTGAGGCATGGTTTCCATTCTTTCCTTTCAGATGCCCACTGGTGTCCCTCTCATACATGCCTAGAGCTGCCTCAGCTGCATTTCCATATGGTGGCGTGTTGGCTGGAACCTTGGAGAATGCTTCCTTCTGGGAGCTAAAAATGGGCAATTCTCATTTGCCTCATGTACTGCCCATGGAGTCAGGGGGCTTCATAGACTTTCAGACAGAGAGCAGCACCCGACACTGTCTTGTGACCTACAGGCCTGGTGAGTGTTGGGATGCTCTCATGGGACCTCCTGTGATTGGTTTAGGAGCAGACTGGTAGAGGAGGAGGAGAGTTTTACTGGTATGGCCCTCACAGACTAACAACTCTTAATACTGCAGTGAGGATGATGGCCCGACGTTTCTTCATAGTCTGCTTCCCTGCTCCTCTGAACTGGGATAGATTCTTTCAGGTACTTCCTGAAAGTAAATCAGCCCTGTGGCTTAAAACAGTAATAGAATGAGGAGGCCTGCTCTTGAGGCCATTGAGCCACCTTCAGATCAGTTTCATGTCTTCTGCTTGCCCTTCCCTCACTTAAGAGAAAGGCCCAGCAGCTGTGTAGGACCCAGACTAGGGTATTAGCTCTTCTTATTTGGTGCCAATAAAGGTAAGTAGAGAGTAGATGGACAACAATGGTTGTGTGGGCCTAGCCAGCTGAACTTCTCACTGCTTCCAGAACCAGGAGTAGAACCCCTGACAATAAACTATGCTTAAATTCACAGGTTCTTTCTAGCCTGAAAGGTATGAATCTAAATTCCTGACGAGCTATACGGATGGGATGGTCAGACAGATGGTTTGTCAGAGATAGTCATTAAAGTGCCCATACTTCTGTTAGTTGTGGGTAGATCTAATCATTTTAAGTTTTATTTGAGCTGAGAAGCTGCCTCAGCAGACTCTTTTGACCCTTTTGGTTCTTAGTCATCTTGTAGGTCCTTTGTCACCAAGGCTATGATTTTGTTGTGACTTGTGTAGAGAACTTGGAGGTCTCATTTTCTCTAGCTTTTGTTTGCCTCCCAGCAGAACCACAGATATATGTTTCCCCTTCTATAATAGTATGCTTTCACTTTATAAAAATATACAATTTCAGGGGCTAATGGGGTCCTCGCTGGAGGAAGGAAAAAAAATTTGTAGTCAGATTTCTTGAGAAAGAAAATCCCAAGTGGAAGTGATTTTACTAAAAAGAATAGCCCATCAGAATTGTTTTCCTTATAGGCAAAACCTATTATAGATAACTTGCTTCATCCTAGCCTACAGTTCTGAATTTCATTTGTGCTATATTATTTTGTTCTTGTAATATGTTTGCTTTGTAGCCATTCTTAATGGTTTAATAAATTATGACTTGACTACTTACTCAACTAGCTTATGAGTATCTGAAGTTCAGGTGCTTGGTTAATTTCTTTGGCCCATCCCCATGGAGCAACACATTTCTCTGTTCTATAGATAAAAATCACAACACCTTACGAAGTGTGCTGATGGAGATGTCCTATGAGCTGGATGACAATGGAGAGCCAATCTGCTCCTGCCATCCTGTACAGACATTCCTTGGGGGACCCACTTGCAAACTACTCACCAAAAGTGCCATATTCCGAAACCCAGAGGATGATGGCAGCATCCTGGTGTGTACTGGGGATGAAGCATCAAAGTCTGCCCTGGTAAGTTTATTATAGTTTATGCAGAAATGTAGAAAGCAAAAAGCCAGTTTTGCTCTATGATTACACACAACTGCATACGTGTGTGTATGTATAGTTGCTTAGTTTATTTTTTACACGAGCCATACTTTACATTCAGTTTGCTCTTTTCCCATTTAACTTCCTGTCTTGGATATCTTTCCATTTCAACATCTGTAGATTCACCTCATTCTTTTTACATGATCTAGTGTTCCATGGGCCGTACTTTGGGGAAAAAAAAAAAAAAAGACCTGCTGAAACTCCTATGAAATAATCGCCACAGACATCAGCTTTATCAATTCAGGGTGAAACCAACAGATGAAAGGTTGGTGGGGAATTTCATTGGAGGAATCAGCCCACTGTAATTGGGCTAACCAGAAATAATTTACCTCTTGATGTAAGGCAGTATAAAGCACACAGCACCTTCTATGAATAGTCCTTGAACTAGAATCTAAGCCCTAGAGCATGATGTCCAATATAGTCATGTTAGCTTCATGAGCACTTGAAATGTAGTATGAATGAAGAACTTAATTTTTTAATTTTTATTTAAATTTTCTTTACATAAATAGGCTTATGTGACTTATGGCCACCATATTGGGTAGAACCACTCTGGAGTCTAGTGCAAACTTTCATTTACTGGCATTGCAGTGACTAGAGGAACAAGTTAAATAATGGCATAGAAAGCAAACAGGTAAATCTAGATTGGGATGTTCTATAGGACAATTAACTCAGCTTCTGCAGTAGGTCAATGGCAGAAATAAAAAAGTGGAAAGGTTGAATCTGCTCTAAATTAAAAAAGACTTACTAAAATTTGTAACTACCAGATGTATTATGGACCTTACCTAGATCCTGATTCAAACAAACCAAATGTAAAAAGGTACTATCGGAAATTTTGGTTATGCATTAGGTGTTAGATGATACTATGAAATTTTTCATTTGGTGGGCATGATGACATTGAGGTATAAGAAAACATCTTGCATACTTAAGTATATAAAGGTAAAATGACAGGAAATCAGTAAAGAAAAAAATAGAATTGATAAAACAAATGTAGTAAACAGTTAATAATCTGGGTAATGGGTTGCTCATTGTACTATTCTACTTTTTAATACTTTAATTTTTTTTTTTAATAAATTTTTCAAATGAAAAAGCACCAGTTAGATAGGTTCCCAGAGGGCAGGGACAGGGACTCCATCATATTGTCCCTTCTGTCCCTAGAAGACTTTCTGGCACATAAATTGAAAGGACAAATGTTAGACTTGATTTTCAGATCCACTCACAGGTAAACTAATTACTGATTTCAGTAGGTGAGGCCATACCTAGACCACGTCAGATGTGCTGACTTTATGCAACCTTGTGAGGGTTAGGGGCAGTCTGCTTTGCTCCTCAGGCAGTTCTTTCTCTACATCTCTTTCAAAGTTGACGAGAAAGAAAGGAATCCCTCCAGCTGAATTGAATAACTCCTTACCTTTTATCTTTGCTTATCTTTTTTAGGTATGGGATGCTGGCAGTGGCTCATTGCTGCAAGATCTGCAGACCGATCAGCCTGTCTTGGACATCTGCCCATTTGAGGTGAACCACAGCAGCTACCTGGCTACCTTAACAGAGAAGATAGTCCACATCTATAGGTGGGAGTAACAGTGGTCTTGAAACTTCACAGGCATGCTGCTAGTTAATGTTAAATGTTGTTAGCACCTAGAAGCCTTGAGCAAGATTGTGGTTATTTTATTGTCTGTGGCCTAGAACTTTGGGGAATATGGTTCCTTTGGATTAGTGTGATTATAAAACTCTGGGTCACTGAAACACTACTACTACAGCTTAGGATATGATTGTGCACCATCCATTTTCTAGTACATGTGACACCCTGCCTGAGTGGTCCTGTCTCTTGGGTTATTTGGTTTGGAAATGCTTATGTTCCTGAAGGGACAAACCATCTTCTTGATGCTACTTGGGTAGAGAAGTCTTCAATTGAACACACTGTAGAACCTAGCATAGGATTTAATCTATTTCTGACCTTGTGGGCTGACAATCTTTTAGTAACTTGGTCTCATCCCCACAGAAATAGGTGGTAGAACACATCTGGTATGCTTTGTGGCAGCCACAGTTACACTGCAGGTGTGCAATGCTGGGATATTGCAATCCCAGTGATGGAGGCAGCTGATGAGTTATAGACACTTTGCTGATGTCAAGCTCATTAAGTTCATCGTGTTGTGTGAGCTAAGGAAGAGACCAGTTTCAACAGTAGGGAAGACTTTTCTAGTCAGTCTAGGATCTCAGGAGTAGTTTTTATATAAGTCAGTGCTTTGAAAACCATTCCTTTTCCCTTCATGGGGAAAAGATGAGTGACGTGGTTAAAGCTCTTCCTTGAGTACCCTAGTATTTCAGGAGCAATGGGCTAACTAAGAGATTTACAAAAAGAGAAGCTGCTCAGACAGCTCCTGAAAACAGGGCTGTTTCTTCTGTTCCAGAAGACTTCTCACCTGAATAAAGCCAACCCTTGGGAGTAAGAAACTGTTCTTGAGCATGTTTAGAATTCCCACGTAAAGGCTTCCTCATGTGAAACTGATATGACTCCAGGTTCCTTTGATTTGCCTCCCTTCCTAAACTTTTCTAAAAGTATTGTAAGTAAAGTCATTCTCAGGAAGATAATAGTGGTTGGATACCTGTGGATTGCAGGGAGATGCCTTCCAACTTTCATTCTAACCCTGAATTGTCCAACTCTGGGCGCTGCATTTTTCTCCAGTAGAGGGCTCAGTTTATATTTGTTTACTGCCTTAGACTACTCTGCTAAATGGCCCTCCATAACCGAACATGCCTCAAGGTGTGAGTGATTAGTGCCCAGCTCTTGGGAGCAGGATGGCCAAGAGTGTGATTTTCTTAAATAATTATAGAAATGTTATTATTTTTATTCTAAAATAGTTCTGACTGGTCAATTCCTGTGCTTTTCCTAGGATTTCTCACCAGCAAGAGGTTATTGCAATAGATTTCCCCTGAATTCCCAGTTCTAGTTGTGCCTTTTAAAGTGTGGCCTTCTACTTAAGGTTTTTGTTTAAAAAGCCAATTTCCAAGGCTTGGGAAAGAGCCCCCTTTTCTCAGATCACATATTCTGTTTGATATGTCGATGATTAAGAATGGCCGTCCAGACCTAGAACTTCAGCGTCAGAATGGGATTTGAATTAAAAAGCAGCGCTTACCCGATTTCGGCAAGAAAGGGATGCAGGTGGTCAGACCCTGGCTGCTTTTCGTCTTGGGCAGGGTTAGGATTTGACTAGCATTGAAGTACACACAATAGATGCTGATTGATTCCCCTACGTGTAGGAACCAAGGGTCTTCTTACCAAGGACATTGGGTGAATCTCACCTTTTGGCAGTCCTTGCATTCCTCCAGTAAATTTGGATGTTTTAGAAACAAATTTGTGTGACTATGACTGATTTCTCCAAAGGAAAAAACTTCACCTCCAGGTACGCCCACCCCGGTCTGCCTGGTAGGATACTGCGTCTGTAAACCCAGGCTTTGGTCTCTGTAGCACCAGACTCTACCATGTTTGCTCATTCCTGTCTTTAAGGTGGTTTTCCCATTTGAGGGATTGGAGTTAAGCAGACTCAAAGTTACCTTGTCGATGTAAATATCCTTGTACCTGCTTTGAAAACAGGGCAGTGGGATGTCTCTTCTGTGTTTTAAATTTTAATGTTAATATGAAAATAAAGAATTTGCCATGTGTAACAGCTCCTGGTGTCTTTTGTCTCTTTGATTGCCAGAGACAGTTTTGGGAGAGGGCTATAATTCCAGCCTGGTAGATTTCTTCATTTCATGCAGTACTAGGTCTGAGTTACACAAGATGGTCCCTGGATCTAAAGTTAACATCTTAATTAAATTGATGAAGGTGGTTGACGCTTTAGCTGGCACTTCTATATTACTGTTGCTAATAGGAAGAAGCTGTGTGTTTGCTAACATCCCTTCTTCCCTGGTCATTTGTCTATTTCCTCTCAGATCTAAGGGTCTAAATCCTACAAACTACATTTTCTAGACTCCCTCTGTCAGCTTCATGTTAGTTGCTTTGAATCCAGGAGACTGTAATATGGGAGGATGAGAGAAGAAAGGAAACTTACCTTTTGCTTCTTTTAGTCTTTGGCAGCACTTCTGCTGGTGGCAGCAGCATTGGGCAGTTGTGGGCTCCTGGGTTCCTGCTCAGCAGTCTGACCACTTGCTTCATTTTCTTTTGTTTAGTTCAGGAATCTCTATTGCCATAAATCAAGCTGTTTAGGGATTAGACTGGAAAGGTTGAAAATGTTTTCCAGCTGATTAGCAAATGGGCATATACTAGATTGTGGGAGGACTGAATCCATAGGTATAACTTACTGTTGTCATGGAGCCTGGTGCTCCAAAAGAAAATGACAGAAGTCTTAGGGTAGAAGTAAACCCCAAATTACTAAGAAGCCCAACACTATTGTCTTATCTTCTACTGTACTCTTTTTGTTTCCCATCTCAGTGATTGGCTGTAAGTGAAATTCTGAAAATAGATGTTTCCTTTTTTTTTTAATCAGTAAACTTCTATTTGTTGGTAACAATCTCTGCTGTTTATCCCTTTATAACTGCCAAAGCCCCTTCCCAATATCTTACTTTTTAAATGATGTTGTAGAGTAAAATTATTCTGATTTACAAGGGAATAAACAGGTTAAAAATCCCACTAAAGGAAAATGATATTTATGTGGTATTTAAATTTAACATATCCTAGTTTCTCCATTTTATATTTTCCATTACTGACAGCCAAGCAGGAGTTGGAAAACCTGGGTGAAAGCTCACCTTTACTCTTTGGTGTCTCTGTCTCCAGAATAGCCTGGGCCGATTCCCTACAACTTATTTCTCCTACATTTAAAATGAAAATAAAGCAGTCATGCACATTATTGTAACTCTACACTCTTCCAAATGCCCTCATTTGTCTTGGGTTTCTGAGTGCTGAGAATGGGAACACCACTGTCCAGTGCAAGGGTCCATGACAGATGGGCTAGAACTACCTGTTCAGTGCTCATCTCAGGTCAACTGAAAAGAGGAAGAAACAAGGTGGTGGAGCTGGTCTGGCTTGTTCTCAGATTCTTGGGAACTATGGAGAAGCTGCTTACCCAACTTGTGTGTAGAAAAATCTGTGGGGCACAAGGGGTGGCATATAGTAGTCATGAAAATAGGCCTCTCAGGTTTCTAACTGGGGAATAATTGACCAAAGTCCCAGCTGCCACGCTCTGAAATCCATCACTACGTTTACTCAGGTCACACTTTCCATTGTTTGAGTTGCTCCCAGGCAATAAATGAGCATAGCAGGGATGCTAAAGCAGGCTCATTACTGGGAGGCTTTCATCCTAATAAGTCTTTTCCATAGCTAATCCTATTGAGATGAGTTTGCTTCTCATAGAACCCCAAACTAACTACCCACCAGCAGGCAAATAGAGGAGTAGCTAATGAAATCAGACTTAGACTGGTTCTTATAACTACAGAGCATCCCCAAGGCAGAAAATACATAGGTGCTCAGAAAATAATTGCTGAATAAATGAATGAATATAAAAATGACAAGTTGACAAAGGGTAAATTTTCCCAGGGAGGCTTCAAAAACATTGAGACTTTTGAACATTAAAGGATAATTTTAGAATGAAAGTGTTAGAATTTCATGGGTCACTGCTATTTCCATTTGGCCTTGAAATCTTAAAGATGGCAAAGGTCAGAAAGTTGCTTGAGGAAAGGGAGCCCACCAAAACAGTCCTTGCACTAGAACAAGTTACCAAAGACTGATGGACCAGTATTGGCTTAGTTGTTGGGTAAGCATATTTCTGGATAAAATAATCAAAAAATTTGGAAAATTGTTCCAGGTGATTCAACTGCACAGTCAAGTTTGGATAAGTATTCCTATACTTTTGAAGCTGCCATCATCCTCAAATAGGAAAGATGATAAAAAAGGGGGGAAAGTGCTCTGCCCAGTCACCAATTTTCACCTTATTTGGTGAAAAGAGAGCAACTTAAGGGCTTCAGGGAAGCAGGAATCTTTCAGGCACTCAGCAGTGGGAGGAGTAGGTTGGCCAATTCAGTAAATCTTCATTGACTGCCTGCTCTGTGCCCAGCATCATGCTGAGCATTGTAACAGTAGTTGTGCGGTAGACTCTAGCTCTTGCTTGGTGATTAAATCACCCCTGCTGAAAACTTTCCAAGGGTTCCCTGTTGCACGTAGAGAGCTCCCTAGCCCCCTCTACCATAGGAGGACACAATGAGAAAGTTGACAGTCTGCAACCTGGAAGAGAGGCTTCATCACAACCTGACCATGCTAGCACCCTTTCAGCCTCCAGAACTGTGAGAAATTTGCTGTTTATAAGCCACCCAGTCTGGTATTTTGTTACAGCAGCCTGAACAGAATAAGACAACTTCAGATCCAGTTCTACTGTGTGATAAACCTTTGGGCAGGGGTCTTCAACTCTGCCCCCATCCCCGGTACCCAGTCCATGGCCTGTTAGGAATAGGGCTGCACAGCAGGAGGTGAGTGTCAGGAATGCCTGCGAAGCTTCATCTGTATTTGCAGCCACTCCCCAGTGCTAGCATCACTACCTCAGCTCCACCTCAAATTATCTAGCATTAGATTCTCATAGCACCTGTCCCTGGTGCTAAGGTTGGGGACCGCTGCTTTATATGGTTGTCATCTTTATGCTAATTGGCTCATTTATCACTCAGAGACCTTTTCTTTCCCTAACTACTTTTATATAAAAGTCCCTCCACACCCCAGTCACCTCATAGATCTTTTAATTTCTTCACAGCATTTACACTATCTGAAATTATCTTGTTCTTTGTTTACTGTCTCATTATATATCTCTCATATAAGCCAGTTCTTGAGCAATGCATGGCCTGTAAAAAAATGCTCAACAGATACCAACTGAATGAATTAGGGAAGTGAAGATCTAAAAACTAAGGGTACAATAAAGAGTAAAATGAATCCCTTGTTTGTGACAGATATTTTATTTTGAAAAGTCAGTGAGGCTAGAAGGCCCAAGTTAGGTCAACCCCCTTTCCACTAACTAGGGGTTTGTGCCCTAAGTAAAGTTTAGGCTTGTTGCCACAGCTTGAGCTGGCCAGGTTCCCAGATTTCTTGCTGCTTGGTCAGGGAGATTTCAAGATAGGCTCACATTCTCTATCTGCAGAGGCAATCTGTGGCTGGGCATAGGGTTTCCTCAGTGCTGGATTCTCTTAGTGGATAGTCAATTTCTAGTCTCAAACCGGCTTGAAATAATCTCCAATTTGTCAGAGTACATGCAGACCCATCATTGAAAATTAATGGTCCTAGTGACTTAAAAGAACTGGTGATATCCCTAGCCCGCCTGAGTGAGACGCCTATGCCACATATCCGTCAATGAGCACGTTCATTTGCCTGGTCTACTCTGGGCTGCCTTAATCAATGCTCAAGGTTAGCAGCAGCCTCCGGACCATTTCATGGTGGTGGTAGCAGAGGTGAATTTTGGTAGAGATGCCACATGCCATCATTCCTAGAGACAGAGACTTGGGGTCAGCCCCAGTGGGCAGTTTGTACCCTCAAGAGTATTCTCAGCCTTGGGCTCCTTATGGACCCCCACTCCACTTCTCAGGCTCTAGTTATGTCTAA
>CM053508.1:123734642-123779783 GCA_028627145.1 Eidolon dupreanum | reverse complement strand
GTGTCATTTACCCCGCCATCCAGAACTGTTACCATCTCTGTGCCCTTCCTCGGCCGAATTAGAACCCAGGCCTGATGCATGGCTTAAATGACACAATGGATGTGAAACAGCTTTAGGACGATATCATTTCTCCTAAAGAAAAGGTGGAAATACTAATGTGAGGTGAAACAACCAATCTCCGCCTAAAGTGCTGCATGCGAGTCAGTAAGAAGTTACCCAAGCAAAAGACTTAACCTGGAAGCCTCAAAGGTGTGTTTTATTTTCTTTTCCTCTTTAAAACATGAGTTTAAGTTGTGGCTTACAATCAGGATTCACACGCAAAGGGCCCCAGTTTGTGATGCTGGCTGTAACTTTCTGAATTTCATGTTGAGGCCAGGCACTTATTATTTCTAATCTTCACAATTATACTTTACATTAAAGCCTCTCCTCACACATTAGAGCTTCTTTCTCAGACAAGAAGAATGAGGCTCAGAAAAGTTAGAAGATTTGCCTGTTTTCCCGAAGAGCAAGGATTTAACGGGGGGTCTTTTCACATCCTAGAACCTGTGCTCCTAACCCCGATTCAATGCTATCTTCTCTGGGTAAGAAAGACTTTTGAGGCAGGTGAAAGGAAGTAGGGAGAGATGTAAGAAGAGTCTCTTAGATTCCGGAACACACCTGATCACGTAAAGTTCACCTCTACATTGAGCGGACATCATACTCCACCGGCCATCTTGGTTGTGGCAAACCCAATTCCTTTTTTTTTCCTGTGACGACAACCAAGGGAATCAGGTAAAGCCACCTGACCCAGGTTTTTTAAGGAGCAGCAGCGCTCCCAAGGCAAGGAGCGCAGCCTTCGAGCCCGCGGAAGTCCAGGGCGTGGGCGGCTCGGAGCGCGGCCTCTTACCGGATTGTTGCTGGCGACTCCCGAGTAAACGCGGGCCGGGGAGGGACTCTGGAGGACCCCGCCAGGCCCCGCCCAGCGGCCCCGCCCCCTCATCTAAATACGCGGCACCCGCGGCTGCGTCGAGCTCGCCGCGGACCCAAGATGGCGGCGTGTGGACGTGTACGGAGGATGTTCCGCTTGTCGGCGGCGCTGCAGCTGCTGCTGCTCGCGGCGGCTGGGGCCGAGAAACTCCCGGGCCAGGGAGGCCACAGCCAGGGCCAGGGCCCGGGGGCTAACTTTGTGCCCTTCGTAGGGCAGACTGGAGGCGGCGGGCCGGTGGCTCAGCAGCTGCTCCAGCTGCCTCAAGCAGCTCAGTTCCAGCCGCAACAGCAGCAGCAGCAGCAGCAGCAGCAGCAGCAGCAGCAGCAGCAGCAGCAACAGCAGCAGCAACAACCGCCTCAGCCGCCGCAGCTGCCTTTCCCGGCGGGTGGGCCTCCGGCCCGGCGGGGCGGCGCGGGGCCTGGCGGGGCCGGCGGGGGCTGGAAGCTGGCAGAGGAAGAGTCTTGCAGGGAGGACGTGACCCGTGTGTGTCCCAAGCACACCTGGAGCAACAACCTGGCGGTGCTCGAGTGCCTGCAGGACGTGAGGGAGGTGAGGAGGCGGGACGGGGCTGGGAGGGCCAGGCCTGGTGCGGGCCCGAGGGTGTCGCCGGCCTTGGAAGCTTCTGACGCCGGTCTCCTGCTCCTCTCGCTTCCTCTGTGCTGCACTCCCTGTCCCTCTCTCCTCGGCGCATTCCGAGAAGAGGACCCCACCCCCACCCCTCATTCCCTTCCTGGTGCGGGGGTCTGGGACGTAGACCCCCGGACCCTAGTCGCAATTCAGGAAGGCCCAGAGCGTGTTTATGTTTGCTCTGGTCTTTTGTGTGATGCTCTAAGCACAGTGGCTTCTGGCGGAAGACTTGTTTAGGATTTTGCCACCCGTTTCGACTTGGACAATTTGTGGCACCCCTCTTTAACATGAAAAATGGTTGGCGCACTTAAGCAGTTAAAGAATGAACTGCTGTTTATTGGCAGAAGGTAATGTTTGTTTAGGGAGCTGGGATTCTGTTCTGATGTGTATTGTAGTCACCAGCTTATTTTACTGTCTTTACCCCCTTCTTTTGTAATTCGCAGATTCCTGCTATCTAACTGGGTGCTGAAACTAATGTATGCTCCCCCCACCTTCTCTTCTTTTGGTCTTTTTGTACTGAATCTCTAGTTTAAGCTATTGCTCCATGTGATTTAGAAACCCAAGACTTAAAAAGTTGGGGTAGTGTTTGAATTGTAATTGGTTTATGGGGTCTTGTCTTTCTGACATCTGAATATGGTTTTAATGAAATCTGGATTTGAGTGATTCAGTGAAGTGACAAGGTGAATTTTTTCTCTAGATTTGATGCTGCAGACATAAGTGCACATATGACAGTTCCTGAAGTTTGGGAGCAAATCTGATAGGGATACTTTTTTTTTTTTTTTAAGATTTAGATACATAGGATTAGGCCCAAAGGTTGACAAGTAGAATGAAGTTGCTGCTTGATACAATTTTGTCTGGCAGATTGTATCATCAGAGTTGTCTAAGCTGTTCATGATAATGTGAAGGCCACTGGTTTATAGAAAATCATTACTCTTGGCAGTCCACCAATCCCCACCTCCCCCCATCCCAGGTGATATTTGCTCTTGTGTCTATACAGAGTAATTCCCAAGAGGAAAAGACGTACATAATCAGGAGACAGAAAGAAAAGAAGTTTCTTTCCAGTGCCACCAGAACTGTGGAGCCTTAGATGTGACTTCTCATCTACAACTTAAAGACTAGAAAGATAATAATCCCTTGTTATTCTTTGTCAACTATGCCTCTAGTAGATACAGCTAAGTCTTAACTCTATCAAGCTTTTTGGAGTTTTCTGTTGGTCTCCGAGGATACATAATAGATGTTGTTCCCTCAAACTAAGATCCTGATATTTGTGACTAAACATATTGTTAGTGGTTTGTAGCAGAAACAGGACATTATCAGGAAGGTGGCAAAAACGACCATTCCAGGAGTACGTATCTGTTTCTTTGTGTGCATCAGGGACCTATGGAAACCTCCACTTCACAGGAGCAGTTTTCCTTTGTCATGTGTGTAGAAGTATGTAGCAGCATATATCTTCCATAAATAGATCTGACTACTTTGGGAGGCTGTTTAATTTAGTGGGTACTATCTTTCTGCATTACTTAGTGTAAAGAGCCTAGCCTGGAAATGTAGTCCTTCTCCAACTTTGCCTGTAAAATTCTCATCAAGGATATTGTTTCAGTAACTACTTTTTTTTCCTTTATGGAATATTTAAACTCTTTGAGAGTAATTACTGGATCCTGTATTTTCTTTGTAACTTTCCAGAGTGCCAAATTCAGTGTTGAGAATCAGTTAACGTCGTCGTCTGATTGAGGATGAGTAAACTAATAGAGTGGGCTTTATGATCCTAAGGGAAGGGATCTTGTAAATTGGAGGCGCGGGTTTTTCGGTGGGTAGAGGAGGTCCTAAATTTCCAATTTAATTAATTTTCCTCTAATTTTATATACATAAAAATTGGAAAAAGTGTACCATGAACAACCTCTTCAGAAGGTGGAGCTGTTTTTAAACTACTTTTTTCTTTGAAGACAGCAGAAGGAAATTTTATTCCACTTAGTTTGAGAATTAATTAAATCTGATTTATGTGTTTGAAAGAACATAATTAAAGAAGTAAACTAGGCACGTTAGAAGTGAAATTATGGAATATGTTTTGTAGTTGCTGTTCAGTAAGTAGGACTATTTGATAGGGAAGTAGACATATGTGCTTCTTTATCCCTTTGGATACAAATAAAGGGAAGACTTTTCTCTGTGTATTTTCTATCACAGTGTGGTAAATCATTTTTTATTTTGAAACAACATGGGGGTATATAGTGTAAAGTGTTAAATTTAAATATTTTAAGGTTCTCTGTAGTGTAATGTTCAGTTATATAGTAATTCACTTAAAAAATGTATTTGAAGGTATTTATGGTTACTTTAAATATTTTCAACTGATACTTTCAGTTTGTCTAATATATCATATGCCAACAAATTAAAAAAAATTTTTTAATTGTCTACAGAGTATAGATTAGTTCATAGCTTTTTTTTTTTCTTAGTTGTTTTGGCCATTACTTTGAAGGTGTCTTATGTGGGGGATTCTTTTTTTTAAAACTCTCAGATGAGTCATGCTTTTTAAGAGGTCACATAACCAGTGGGCCCACTATTAAATAGTAGATGTAAAAACAGTAGTGGTGGGATAGTAGAGGACTGGTGTTGGCGCATGTGCATACGTGTATGACTGTTAGTAGTTTTAGTTATTAAAATAAAAGTATAAAGGGAAAAGGAAAAGTATACCCTGAGTTATTCTACCAGGTGGAAGAATAATAATAACAAAGCAAGAGAAGATACTACTTTCTAGCTAATATTTGATACAACAATAAGACATGCTTATGTTGAGAGTAATTTTAAAATATCTTAATGTACCTTAATTTTGGGCTGAAAAGACCAGTAGTAGTATCTTGTGTTTAGAAATTTTAGAAATGGAAACATTTATTCCTTAGGAGAAATTTATTAGTGCTGTGCATAGTTTTTCTTAGTTTTCTTTTTTGTTGTTGTTAGATTTAAAATAACTTTCTAATTTGGAAAATTTTCAAACATACACAGAAGTAGAGAAAGTACTATAATGACTCCCCATATATACATCTATATACATCACCCAGTTTCAACTATCTTTTTTTTTTTTTTTTTTTTTTTGGACACAGGGTTGGGAGACTCAGATTCTCAGATATAGTATCTCAAATACTGTGTCATTTCACTTTAATACTTTAATGTATGTCTCTGATAAGGGTTTAAAAAATAAAACTAGAACCTAAGTATTATTTTAGTATTAAAAAACATCATAAGATATTTCTTCTGAATTTCTTGGTATCTTCTCTTGGTACATAAATTTCATATTATAAATTTGTGGACCACTGTCTCTAAGCTATGTACAGAGTGAATGCTTTGCAAATATTTAAGATGGACTGTTTTATGTATTGAACAGGAAATAACATTACAAACCATGAACCCACTTGCAAACTCATAGGTGAACATTTTTCTCATTCTATTCTCAACCTTTCACTTAACTGTATCCTAAGATAGTATACCATCCTATCTATATTATCTCATTTAATACTTTTGATAGTCTTGTAAGGTGGATAGTGTAATCTTGTTATCTTAGTTGAGAAACTGGCTTAGAGAGATGAAGTAATTTGTCCAGTGTTTTATCCTAAGTGATGGAGCTGGTGTTCCAGAAGTTCTCTTTGACTTCAGAGACCTTACTCTTTCCAATCTACCATGGGTAGTGGCAGCTAGAGAAATTAGTATGTGACTGTTGAGAATGCCAGGGGTTCATAAGTGCACACGAAATTAGAAGGGTCACCTGGAATTAGAATTCTGTTTTCTGCAATACCAAGAACAGTTGGGTAGCGACTGCTCCTATGCATTGGAGTATTGTAGATTTCTCAGGCAGATAGGTCAGCATTATTATACAGAGCTAATTTAATTACTAGTCCAAGTCCATTATGAGCACAGTTTCTGCTTAGTGAAAAGATTTTAAAATTCCATCTCACCTTGAGCAGGATTTGTACCAGTATAATGTAAGAAAGAATTTCGATATATCTCCCTACTATTTGTATTCAATCCATGGAACAGTACAAAGAATGAATGAGGGCTAGAGCTGGCACTCCCATTAACTAATTGTATAACTGTAAGCAAGTCATTTACCACTGTTAGTCTCAGTTTCCCATGTGTTAAATGAGAGGTTTAGGTAATAGTATAATTTTAGGATCCCTGTTATTTAACCTATATAAGTTGTTCCAGACTACTACAATAAAGCGTCATAATCTTTTTGCTGGTTGAGGGTCTTGCCCTTGATTTGTTTAAAACAAACCAAAAAACAATGTCTGTGAAGCACAATCAAATGAAGCACAGTAAAACAAGGTATGCCTGTAGTTTCTAGGATTTATATGTGTACCATCTTCTCATTCATGGGGGGGGGTGATATTCATGAATAATGCAAAACAGCAATTAATCCAAACATTGTTTGGCTTTAGGATATATTATGATCGTTTTGTGTGAGCCATAGGAATTTTCTCCTATGCTAACTCTCAGTAGTTGGAAGCAGTCTCACCACATGATCAAGGCATTATTGATCGCGTATTATGCACCCATCACTGTGGAAGAGCACTAGTACCTAAGACACCACCATTGCTTACAGTTGGTGTGATAAGTGAGACTGTGATCAAGAAACAGTTATGTAAGAGAGTGTTAATGACTTGGTGTTATAGAAACAGTAAGTTCTTTAGAGCAATGAAAAGAACACGGAGCACAAAGAGCACAGTTAGTTTTTAGACTTAGGTAGAACCCAGCTCTGCCACTGTGAGTTTAAAAATCATATCACCTTTCCCCCCCTTATGTAGGGACTGTATACTTTAGCCCTGTTGTGAGTAAAGATATACGTGTATTCTTATGTTTGATACACTAATTATATTTTTTCTAGTATGTATTAAATATATGGCCATTGAAGTATGCAATACTAACACATACCACCTGAAATCATCTTGCTTACCATCTACAATAATGCTTTGGAAAATACTAAGACTGGATTACCTTTTAAGATGTTTCTAGTTCTGGTACTTTGTGATTCTGTGATCTGAAGAAATACAAAACATTACAAGGAAATCATAAGCACAGATGAAGAGGAGATGCTCTGAGAAATTAAGGGGGCTGTGCTGACTGGAGCAGAGTTTGAGAATTTTTTCAGAGTCCCAAATATAAAGGGTTTTACAAGCACTACTGGCTGGTTCTCCAAGTAAAGCAGAAATGGTAAATATTTTTATCCCAACTTGAGATAAAAATATTCCTGCAGATAATTGAGAGTTACCTATAAAATAGCACTGTCATTTATGGCAAACACTTTTTAAGAAGTCTCCTGATGAGAGTGGTTTACAGCATGTATTTGCCTAATAATTCATTGTTCTTTGGAAGAAAATAAAATACTTGAACAGTTCAAAAGATGAAATGGTTTTTCTTTTGTACATTTCTCCTAACATGTTTAAAACAAATTTTATCAGCAAAAATTCCTCCAAATATCTCATTTTTTGAGATATTTATATAGTGTTTTAAAAAGAAGCAATCAAAAATGGATAGTTTGAATTGAGATCTGAGGTAAGTATAAAATACACACTTGATTTTGAAGACTTAGTGCTTCCTAAAACATAAAGTATCTCAGTAATTTTTATATTGATTACACGTTTAAACGACAGTATTTTGAATATATTAGGTTAAATTCATTAGTAAAGTCAATTTTGCTTTTTATTTGTTAATGTGATTACTAGAAAACAAATATATGTAGTTCACATTATATTTCTATTGGACAGCAGTGATCTAGAAGAAGAAAAAGATATCTTTACTAAAAATTCTAATTCAAGTTATAAAGTAGTAAGTATCATAAGAAAAGGATAAATTAAATGCAGTGGGCACACAGTAGAGGAAGTGGTTGGGAGGATCAAAAAAAAGGCTTTTTAGTACTTTTCATTCTTTTTGAGTTGGTGGTTCATAACATGAATTTCTTAATTTAGCTACCTTAAAATGCCTCCCAACTTGGTTAATGGATGAATCTCATCTTCAACATGCCTATTTTATGAGCTGTGAAGGGTGACATATAGTACCTTCAGCTTGAGGGGAGCAATAGTCTTATAAAACTGGAAGTCATAAGTGACTCATCTTTATTTGGTTGAGCTAGATAAATTTGAAACTTAAGAAAGAATCTCAAGTGATGGCCCTCAGAACTGTGCCAGTACTAACCCTTGTATCTGCATTAAAATAGAGTGTGGAGGAACAAGCAGTGTGGACCGGAATCTAAAAACAATGAATTAAGAGAACCAAGCATCTGTTTTCATTCAGCTTTAATAATTTTACTGAAATTAAAAAAATTATATTAGATTGAATGCATTGTATTTGTAGTATCTGTAAAGTCTTTTATTGAAGGCCTGAATAACATGTATAACTTTATAGGATGAGTCATAGTGAAAATGGGTGCTGACTTAAATTCCTGTCTCTGTACATTCGTAAAACAACACTCTTAAAAACAGTTTTAGGTTCCTTTAAAAAATAACAAATGTGATGTATATTTAAAAATAATAAGCAAGATAAACAGTGAAATGAAATTAACCAGGAGAATGTGCATATAAGTTTTAAATAGATTCAAATGCAGAGTTAACCCCTGCCCCCCCCCCCAAAAAAAAAAGTCATGTTTAAAGGAAGTGTTTTGGCATCTAGGAAGGTTTCATTTGTAATTTAAGTTTAAATTAGAAAGACAGCCTGCAAGCCACTTAACAGAATTCCCAAAGTTCCTGCACTGGCCAAATCTGCTCTGCAATATGATCAACAGCACGAAGTGGACAGAAACTTCATGGAGAAGGAAGGGAATCCAATGGAGAGTTTTAATTATGAACAAAATCCGCCATCTGTTAATTAGTGCCACCTACTGAGCACACCTATTACATATGAAAGAAAAATCATAAGAGATAAGTTCCTATAGTCTGTGGAGCCCACGGTAGGTGAAGCAAGTGGAAAAATAGAATGGGGCTTTGAAACTACAAAATGTTTGGATAAAATCTCTGTGCAGATACAATTGTGTGTATAGATAAAATCCTAACTCTCTTACCACTTACTGTGACCTTGGACAAATTAATTACTTCAGTTTTCAATTTTCTTATCTATGAAATTGAGATATGAAACCTACTCTCAAAAGGGTTACGGTGAAGATGAAAATTTTTTAAATATAGAGACCATCCATCAAATTGCATTTACCCATAAGTGGTCTTTCCCTTCCTTTTCCCTTTGTTGTTGCAAATGAAATCATTCAAGATAAGGCTTTACATTCACTGTAAGAGAAATGTGAACTGTAATGCTGCATATCTTTTATATAATCTTTCCAAGGCTCTTTCAAGAAAACTTTAGTTTGAACTTATTTGAAGAATAAGGTCATAAAGATTTATATAGCCATACCAGATATTTAAAACGTGCACACTTTGAGATTATGGAGTGCAAAAGGGTGAATTCTCTAGGTAAAAGAATTCAGTTCTACCACATGTTCTTTAGTTCTTTTGGCCTAAATAATGCCTAAATATGGGCTTTAGTGCCTATCAGACAAAGTAAAACTCCATTCTCTCATGTAAGAGGAAAAAAATAGTTCTTATATTCTGTAGACTGTGCTGTTAAAAACAGAGCTTCCCTGTGTCAGTTGGAATGATTAAAGATCATAGCCGTTTTATCAGCTGAAAAGCAGGAGGCATTGATTATATTTTTTTTTGCCCTTTGTAAAATCAGGTAAAAATAAAAATCACTGAAGTTTTCCTCAAAGTTGGCACTTTTCAGGGGGAAAGTAATATTTAGGGACTTTTATATTGCTAAGGTTGGAACATTTTCTGGCCTATGAAACAGTCTGTATTAAATATAAATATGTAAATTAATCATACATTAAAGACAGTACCAAATATTTTCAATATGTAAATCTGTTTGAGGTAATTAGGTAACAGAGTTAGTTTTGAACAGTTTTGAAACAGTTAAAATTCCACAGTCTTATTAAAACTTAAATTTGATAGATTTATTAGGTCCTGGCTATTTGTTATGTGTATAGAATAAAAGCTTTTATTGTGTCTAGTTATTGCATTTTATCATTATAAGAAGTTTCAAGGATTTATACTATCATGTATTGATTTTTCAGCCTTATAGTGTATCTGAAATAGAAGAAATCAGGGCCGTTAAAGCAGAAGTCAGGAGAGATTGGTGTGGTTCCTTTCCTCTTATGGAAACAAATTCACATTCTTTAACCTGACGGTGTCAGCCTCCTTCTCCAGCTCTACACTACTTCCTACTAGCCCCTTACACAACATCCTGCTGTCTCACACCCACAAATGCATAGTGTAGTGGTGTGGGCCTCCAGAGAGTACAGAATTACAGCTTTTGAGTTTACAGGGTTTACATATAAATATCAGTTGCTGGTGAAGATTTTAAATAAAGTGATTTGAGAATTTTCTGCACCAGAATATTGCTCAGCACTTTTCCCTTTGCACAAACCACTCTGTCCCTCTCCCTGCGATCCTTTAAGCATTGTTTTCAGGCTTCGTTGTTTTTATTAGATTGAACCATAACAAATTACCAGTACTTAATCATTTTTGACTTACAGAAGCAGCATTTTCATATGGTTCAGCCTCATTGTTCAGATTTTGAGTACATAATATCTCCTTTCCAGAAATTTCATTGTCGCTTTTTGTGTCATTTAAAATTTTATAGTTAAGAGCTAGTAGACAGGAGGAATTAGTCATTTTAGTGTGGGGTTCTCACCTTGCAGTTCTTCCTGAAATTCTTTTTTCCAGTTTCTCATATGGCTTATCTGTCCCCCAGACCAAAAGAAGAGAAGCAGTTACTTTTATACTTTTACCTTATACTTTTTACTCATTCATTTGTAAAATATTTACTGAGCCTTTACTTTATGGGTTAATTAATAAGCAAGATTATTATTTGGCATGAAAAGATGACTTGAGAGTTTGTTTCCTATAAAATTAATGTGTTTTGAGAAACCTTTCCTAACTCCATTGTAATAGGTGAAATTGGAAACAGATGTAAATGTCAGAGAGGAACTCATCAAATAGTCTTGCTTTTCAAAAACTGATTATAGGCCTGCTAACCTTCTCACTAAATATTTCATTATTCTAAGTCAATTTTCTATTCAATATTTAATTTGTGGAACTTTTTTTCTCTTGGTGGTCACATTACTGCCTTGCATGTGTAGTAATTTTTTATTGGTTCTTGGCCATTGTGAATTTTACATCTTTGCTGGATTTTGTTGAATTCTTTTAAAGAGTGTTGAATTTTGGCACACAGGTTACATGCAGATCAGTTTGATCCCTTTAGGCTTGCATTTAAGCTTTTTAGGGCGAGCGCAGAGCAGCTTTCAATCTGTGCCTAATTTAATTCTACTGCTAAGATGTGACTCTTCTGGGACTTTACCCAGTGTCCTGAGTTATAGGAGATCTCTCCATTCTGGCTGGTGGAAATGAACTACTCCTGCCTGTGTGGGCTTCAGGAATTCTTTGGCTTGTTTGCTTTTCATTGTTCCCACAGCACATACGTAGGACAGGACTTGACTCAAGAGAATCCCTCTGCAAATCACCTGGGCTCTTTGTGCAGCTCTCCTTTCCAGGACTGTGTCTTGCAAATTGCAGCCACCATGGGTCGCTTGAACTTTAATTTCTCTCCTCTATTCGACAAGAACACCAGTTAATGTTTGGGTTCCCTCTCCCTGTGCTGCAGTCTAGAAACCACTTCCAGGCAGTAAGCTGGGGTAATCTAGAAACCACTTCCAGGCAGTAAGCTGGGGTAATCATCAGGCTCACCGTTTGTTTCTCTTCTCTCAGAGATAATAGTCTTATGCTGCCTGTTGTCCAGTAACTGAAAATTACTTCTTGTGTCTTGTCTAGTTAATTACTATGGGAGTAATTCCTGTAGTAATTGGTTTTTTGTGAGTGGAAGTAGAAATCACCACTCCTTGAATTTTAACTTCTTTCATATCAAATGGAAGTGAATGGGGAGAAATTGTTAGAAAAGGAGTTTGAAAATTATTTATTAAAATTGCTGATATGTGTGTCTTTTGACCCTACAGTCCTACTTCTGAAAATTTACATATAACAGTTATGATGAATGTGTAGGAGGTGTTTTATTGAAGCATTTTTTTGGTGATAGCAAACAATTGGAAGCAACCCAACACCTTTCAGTGAGGAAGTGATTAAATAAATTATTGTACCATCTATGCAAGGAACCATTGTATTGTAATGGAAAAGAAGCTCTTTATGTCAGGTATGGAAAGATCTTCAAGATCTGTTGTTAAATGAAGAAAGTAAAGTTACCACTCAATGTAGTGTACTATCTCTTTTGTAATCAAGGAGGAAGAATAAGAAGAATGAAAATATTAATGCTTGCATTTGCATTAGAATACTTTGGAAGGATGTGGAAGAAACTAGGCTAATGGAGGATAACAGTAGATGGGAAACTGCACTGTGTTGGTTTTTTATTTAAAAAAATATTTGAGCTATATGTATATGTTACCTCTTTATCATTTTTAAAGTTTAATCTAAAGATATTTTTCCATTGACCCATGTTGACAAACCTACTTTAGCATGAGAGCACCACAGCTATAATTTCATTACGTGTCAAGAGGGTCAGCTTGTCTTACAGCTGGGGTGAGCCAAGCCTTTCACTAACTTAAAAGATAAAAGATTTCCTTTCAGTTCATGTATTATCTAGGACAAAACTAACTGCCATACCAAACCCAAATATATCAGTGACTTAACTCAAGAGAAGTTATGGGAAACTATCAACCATCTGGTGATTTGGAGACCCTGGTTCCTCCCATCTTGTGCTTCCATTTCCCAGGGCTTTGGGCAGGCAGGAAAGATAGAAGCCCTGCCTGCTCTTTTTTTGTTGTTGTTTATGTCCTTATCACCTCTCTCTCCCTCCTTCCCTTCATTCCTTCTTTTGATTTAATCCACATACCATAAAATTCACCCTTTTAACCACCTGTTCTTAAAAGCTCTGGCTCCAAGATGATTACAGCTCTGCTTTTGGTCACATTCTGTTGGCCAGACCTCTTCACATGCTGCGCCTGGACCCAGGAGGTACGGGGAAACACTCTCACTGACAGCTCCACATGGTGAAAAGGGGAGCAGGGATGCTAGCAGACAGGAGCAACCTCTATCACAGTTGTCTGGGCAAGTCACGGCGAGTTCATGTGGCAGTACTTGATTTGTCATATTAAGAAGTAATGTTCCTTATTTTCTTTAGGAAGGTGACTGTCGCTAAGCAATCAGGTTTTTTTTCTGCTCTAAATGGACAGAAAGGGAGACACTTTCTCCTAAACAGTTTTCAGTGTCGTAATCTCTTTGATTTAAACTATGGAAGCAGTTTCAGCCTTATGTAGTGATCTCAGTTCCAATTTTATACTTGCTGAAGGTCTTGTGTCATTAAGCTCCAAGCCCTATGTTAGTGAAACAGTCTCTCTTCCTCCCTCCTCCTCTTCTTGGTGCCCTGGTTTTTTAATCCTCCCTGCCTCCTTTTCCTGGCATCTAGAGGATTCATTTCTTCTGAGTTCAGCTTTGCCTTTAAAAGGACCACGCTTATACCATACCTCTAAGTGTTTATTGTTGAAGGCTTTTCAGGTTCTGTTCTTGGCTGGAGAACATATATATTGCTGGAAACTGAAGTTCTTGACTTTTGAGGCAGCCCATTCTTTGGTTGATACTATTCAAAAGGGACAAGGAGATAGATTAAGTTATTGAGCAACTGCTATTTGTTTGTGTACATTGTCTTGTTTAATCACCACAGTTACTCTAAGAGGTAGATTTAGTTTTAGCCACCATTTTATTATGAAAATTTCCAGCATACAGAAAAGTGTTTGAAGTCGTACATTGAACATCCACATATACCGAACCACTGAAATTCTACCATTAACATTTTACTATACAGTTGATCCTTGAACAATATGGGTTTGAACTATACAGGTCTACTTATATGTGGATTTTTTTCAAGAATACGGAAATATTTTTAAAATACACAACAACAAAACAAAACAAAACAACCCAACCCTCCGTATCTCCGGCTTCCATATCCTCGGATTTAGCCAACTATGGATCAAAATACTATTTTTGATCCACAGTTGGGAATCCACAGATGCAGAGGGCTGACTCTATGCATTGTCCTGTGCCCTTCTGCGGAAGAGACTTGAGGCATCTGCAGAATTTGGTATTCTGGGGGTCCTGTAACCAATTCTTCATGGATACTGAAGGACTGTAGTTAAATTTGAGGGGAGTCCAATGTCATACTCAGATTTGGGGGGGAGGTTAGTGCCTCTAACCCCACGTTGTTTAAGGGTCAACTGTACTTGCTTTATCACAGAAAGATGTTGAACATGTAAGCTATATGAAAAATTATATTCCTTGTCAATTTTAATTCATAACTTTTCTTACTAAAAATAAAACCACCTACTGCCGGAATTTTACAGAAAAATCTTGTATCCCGGAATACAACTGCATTTACTTTGTATTAGTCTTTTTTTGTTTCCTCACAGTGGTTGGGAAAACAAGTGTCTTTTCTGAGGCAGGTCTGCTTCATTCTACTCTGATGAGCCAACATCCTGACTTTCCTTTTTTCTTCAGTTTCTGAGGAGGTTATTTTTACAGTTCTCTGTTTTTGGCTCTGTCCTTGCCATTATTATTAGTATCAGTTTATGTAACCTAAAAGGAATTCCAGATCATTTAAGATATACCAGGTTTTTCATAAATGGCAGACTGCAGCATGTCATGGCCGTTCTAATTGATACATATTGGAACTTTTGCCATTTTTTATGAGATTTTAACAGTGCCATGCAATGGTGATGTATAGATTTCATTGAGATAATAATACATTTATTTTTAAAAGTAATTAGAATATAACAAGTAGAACATCACGAGAATGCAGAATTGTTACTCCAAGCCAGTATCCTCTATCACTCCAAATAATTGTTAAAGATTTAGTTATAATAGCCTTTATTGGATGTTGTCAGCCTTTTGAAATATCTATGTTTAGTTTACTTTTTTTCAATTCCATTATTTTGTTTCTCCCTAGAATGATTGAGAGATCAGTATTTTGCGTTGTTAAATTAATTCCAACAACATGCTAAAGTCTAGACCTAGGTTATTTCTTGGATTCAGAAGATCACTGTTAGCTGGCAGTTTCTAAGAGTTGGTTTAATCTGATTGGATATATGTTAAAATGCCATTGGTATTGGTAGTAACTGCTTTTTGCCAAAAAGGCATTTAAAGCATTGGATCCTGGTTTATTTTTTTATTATTATTATGTGGTTAGGTTACAAAGTAGAGTATTTATGAAATAATGCTACTTGTTGAGGCAAACAAATTCATTTATATGATATATTTGTATAACATTTATATAATATTTCTCTCCAAGTGATTTAATTTTTTCCTTGCAGCACTTTAGAATTCATCAGATTTTTAGGAGAGAAAAAAAGCAAATTCAACCAAGGTTAATTTTTGCTATTGGCACAGAAACAGATCATTCTAGCAATTGTTGTATATTTTTGTAGCAAAATTTGGTCTTTTTACACATATTAAAAGTGATGATGCCCATTTTGTATTTGTGTTTTCTGTTTTTCCCCAGCAAATTGAATAATTGCTGAGCAAACTTAAAGTTACTCATTGACATGAACTCTTAATATCCACACAGCCTGGTTTAGAAGTTAGTGTGTGTTCAGGCTGATATGCCTGTTTTGCCAGTGATGCTTTATCTGTTAATGAAGGAAAGCATTTATTTTAACTAAGGATGAGCATCATAATTTTTTTTAAACTTTGGGTCAGAAGACCATAAATGCTAAATTATTTTGTATAAGTCAATTTGGTGAGCTTCAAGTTTCCTTAGCTGTAAAAATGAATAGTTGTAAGGAGTAAAGATTAAGTGAGGTATCATAGATCTGAAAGCTTTCTACTGGACATAAAGAAGACTACTACTGATCAGGATATCTATCCTGTGGGAACCAGCAGGTTATCTGATGTCAATTTAGTGGTACAAGGAAGAATTACGTTTCATTCAAGGGTCAGGATAGTTTATGAAAAAGTACTTTAAAATTATTTTTAGACAGTTTGGAAGAATTATTCCTATTGTGTTATTAGCTAATTTGATTTTTGTGTGTAAACTTTAATACTTTGGATTAGATTTTCTAGGCTTTTTTTTTTTTTTTTTTTAATAATACTAGAAGCCTCTTGCTGTAACGTGCCTTCACCATTCAGCTTAGCTTTAGGGATTGAACCCTGTATTTCCTTTAAACTTTTATCCAGGGTAAATTATTCAGTACAATTTTAAAACAGGTTCTGTGTGTATACCACTGTGTCATTCTTCTACCCTTTCTCCTTCATTTCAGTTTTGGGAAAATTGCCTAATGTCTACATTTAATATAACATTGCAGATAAAACACAGAACAGTAGAGTTCTTGTTTAGTTCCTTTTGAAAAACCAAATTGGAATCCTTTTTAAAATTTTGTGACAAAATTCCCATTGTCTTTTTTTTTTTATTTTTTTTGAGTCTAAGTATGGTGTGTACACAGGATTATTTCCTAAAGTTCAAGGAGTATAACTGCTAAGTTTTTTTTTTAATTGTATTTAATCCTAAACTGATGTCCATTTAATTCTGTGCAAGCACTAAACTTAGCAAGACTATTCAGTAGTCTTCCCCTCCCTCCATGATTTTTGGGTCATATTTGGTAGTGGTCTTCTAGTGGTATGCTACCTGCCTGCCTCTTTGTCTACCTTTCTAATCTTTTTCTAATCTAAAGACATTCTAACTTTAATGATGCAGTTTTTCAGTTCAGGAATTTCTTTGTATTGAAATATACATAAAATTATGCAGCCGTGGGATTCGTCACTTAGAAGCATAAGTGTTTTGAAAATAAAGTGTTAAATATTTGTTAATATTTCTTTCTCTGTGGTCTTACTATAAATGATGTGAATCATCCACCTGGGAAAAGAAGCATTATACTTACTATTAGAAAACCCAGTTCAGATTATTGGACTTAAGTAATGAAGAGAAACAAAGCCACTCAGTTGTATTACATATAATATTTCATAAAGATTTTAGTATGGCATAGTTATACATTGTTGAATTTTTTGTTTTTATTTGTAAATTTTATTTTGTACAGAAACAGTCCCTTGAGAAGGAAATTTGCAAATTCTTAATGGAGTCTATAAACTATTCTAATGTTGAACCAGTGTTCATCTATTTTAGATAGCTAAATTTAATTTGCCGTAATTTTACTTAGAATTTTTGAGTTTGTGATTATTAGAATTTGAGGACAAATTTATAAAATGAAACTGATACTGTAATTGATAAGAATATTGTAAATAATACAATTATACCTTGTAAGAAACAAATCCTAAGAGATGGTTTATAAATGTGTTGCCAATAAAACTTGGATAATTAATGTTAAGTATTTGTGATGCGATTAATAACAACATTACCAAGGTAATATTACTAGCAATCGTCTGCAAGAAACTTAGAATAAAGGAGAGTCAAAGAGAAGACTCAGTCAATGTTTTCCAAAGCCATGGCCAGTGGGAAAGGCTGCCCAGAGCTGCTGACATTAGTGTGCTTGGCAAAGTGAGCTCTTTAGTGAAATGTCTGCATTAGCTTAAATTTGTTTTGAGAGAAATAGGAAGTCACTGAAGATTACTGAGTAGGAAAATGGCATGGTAAAATAGTTAAGGAAATTATTCTTGTGGCAGTGTGGATTAAAGTAAGGAAAATCTGAAGGAGTTCATTAAGTAAACTGCTAATGTAATTGAACCGTGAAGTAAAGACTTGGACTACAGCGGACTAGTAGCAGTGGAGATGGAAATTGGATTGATGGGTGACTCATTACCTAGGAAAAACTTAGAATGCTTTTATTCATTCATTTGTCAGATTTTGGATAAATATTATTTACTGCATGCCCAACACTTAATGATAGGTCCTGGGAATATGGTGATTACCCTACCCCTCATCTCCTACTCCTAAAAGAAGTGACCCCTGCTCTCATGGAGCTGCCATCCAGTGGAGGAGGTAGCCGTTAAAGGGTCACAAAATAAATGGAAAATTGTCACTCTGATGAGTCCTGTGAGAGAAAGGTACATTTGGCTAATCAGATTGTCAGGAAATGTTTTCCTGAGAAAGTGACAATTGAGCTAAAGGGATGGGAGAATTTCACCAGGTGAAGAGAAGTCAAAGTCAAACTGTTAGGCTACCTCTAAAAATATATAATTCTTAGCCTGTGTGGAATTTGAAATGACAGCCAGGCATTTTGAGCAATTTCCTGTAAAAGAATGTAAATTTGGAACTAAATCTTGAACCAAATCTAAATTTTAGAGTCATCCAGCTTAAAAGTCTATAGTTGGAGGTATGAAAATAGTTGAGTCCCTTAAAGAATGTGTAAGTAGAAGTGCATGATTCCAAGGATTGAACCCTGGGGAATGCTCAAAATTAAGGGTTGGAAAGAGGCTTGTTGAGCAAATTACAGGGAACAGAAAAGTGGTTGAGAGTTAGAAAATTTAGAGGAGTTTAGTGGTGGAAGCCAAAGAGGGAAATTTTACTTGTGAGAGCCCAGGAAGCAGGGGGTATGGATGTGGTAGTAATCAGTGGAGTAAGTAGAATAACACAGTGAAGGTTGATGACTGAGAAAAGAGCATGGTTTTTGGTAAAATAGAGATAAAACAGTTTCTATAGAATGCAGATGTGGACTATTTGAGATTGCAGTAGTCTATGTCAGAAGTTTGATAGTGACAAGAGGTGAGACTACCTAGAAGGAAGAACATTCCAGTTAAAGACTTAACAAGATTAAGGAAATCTATTTTATTTACAGGCAAGGAAAAAAGAACCAGTAGAGTATGAAAGATTGGAGATGCTGGAAAGGAAGAGGGTGAATATAAATTCTCATTAAGAAAGAGGAAGGAGATTCAAATCAGTTTGGTGTCAGAAAACATGATTTATAACTTTTTTGAAGATTTAAAGGCTGTAGCCTTTTTGAATTTCATAGACCTTATCAGTTCCCAAGAGAGTTGCTATCTCAGGTTTAATTTATGATCCACAGAGCAAAGATGTTCTGCTTTTTTTCCCTCGTCAGAACCTTTTCACTGTGAAGTTAAATTTCTGCACAAGTAAATAGAGATGTTTGTCCCTATTGTTCACAGTGCTTGTGTAGCCACTTTCTAAAATGTTGTCATGTTGATTAGTATTGCAAGGTGGTTTGGGGTAGAGCCAAACCCATGGGGCTTTGTGCCCCAAAAATAATGTTTAATGAGCCTGGGAGGCCTCAAGAAAAGTAGACCTAAAGTGATTTAAATGCCATTCTGGAATAAATCCAGAACAGTTGCGAAAAGCACCATAAGTAGTTACTGTAAAGAATAATTGTAGCTTTAAGAATGCAAAATGTCAGGATCACAAAGAGTGAACATTCTGGATCCAGCTAGAAGTTTTTCGATAAATCGAATAAAGCCTAAACTTTATCAGTGTGTCATCTAATATTCTGTCTGTGTAGAAGCACTTGATCTCTTGGGCTCTGAGTGTATAAGCATGCTTACAGCAACATTGTATTCCCAGTTCCTAGTCCAGTGCCTCTTACCTGCTCAATAAATCCTTGATGAGAAAAAGAAAGAAACTTTCTACTGGCTGTAGTAATTAGAAACTTAACTTAAGTTTCTCTGCCACCAGTGCAGCCAAGGAGTATCTGGTTTTGTATTGCTTGCTTTCAAACTCCGCATTTACCCCACTCTTTGTTTTATTATTTTTACCAGCACCATAAAAGTTAAAAAACAATCCAAAACTTATGCCATCCATTTTTTTCTTATTCTTTTTTTTTTTTTATCGTGGCAAAATATACATAACATAAAATTTGCCATTTTAACCATTTTTAGGTGTACAGTTCGGAATGAGTTAAGTACACTCACACTGTTGTGAAAGCATCACCACCATCCATCTCCAGATCTTTCCATCATCCCAAACTGAAATTCCATGCACATTAAATAACTCTCATTCTCTCTTTCTCCAGCCCCTGGCAACAACCATTTGAATTTATGCCTCTAAATTTGACTACTCTAGTAACTTCATATAAGTGGAATCATATAATATTTGTTCTTTTGTGTCTGGCTTCTTTCACTTAGCACAATGTCTTCAGGGTTCATCCATGTTATAGCATGTATCAGAATTTCATTCCTTTTTAAAGCTGAGTAATATATACCATCATATACAGTATATATTCACATTTTATTCATTCATTCACTAATGGACATTTGGGTGGTTTTTTACCTTTTGGCTTTTGTGAATAATGCTACTGTGAACATAGATGTACAGATAACTGCTTTTAATTCTTTTGGGTATACTTAGAAGTGGAATTGCTGCATCATACGGTAATTCTATTTTTAATTTTTTGAGGAACCGCCTTACTGTTTCCACAGTGGCTGCACAAATTAAATTCCCACCAACGGCACGCAGTCTCAGTGTCTCCACGTCCTTGCTAACACTTCTTTTTTAACAAATGACCATTTTAATGGATACAGAGTGGTATCTCCTTGTGGATTTGATTTACATTTCCTTAATGATTAGTGATAGTGAGCATCTATTCATGTGTTTATTGCCACTTGTATACCTTCTTTGGAGAAATGTCTGTTCAAATCCTTTGCCCATTTTTAATCCAGTAGTTCATTTCATTGTTATTGTTGAGTTCTAGAAGTTCTTTTCAGATAGTCTGGATATTAACCTCTTATCATATAAATTATTTGCAGATATTTTCTCCCATTTCATGGGGTCCCTTTTCACCCTGTTGATTGTGTCCTTTGACGCACAGTTATTTTTAATTTTGATCTCATTTATCTATTTTTGTCTTTTGTTGTCTGGTGTTCCTGGTGTCATGTCCAAGAAATCATTGCCAAATTCAATGCTATTAAATTTTTCCAAGCTAAGCAGGGTTGGGCCTGGCTAGTAGGTAGATGAGAAATCACCTAGGAAGACCAGGTGCTGTAGGCATAAAAAATAAAAAATAAAAAAATAAGGGATTGTAAGCTGACAAGGTCCTTGCAATCTGTAAGGGCAACCAAGGGTTGCCTTGCCTAATAAATGAATGAATGAATTTCCCCCCTATGCTTTCTTCTAAAAGTTTTAGCTCTTATATTTAAGTCTTTGATCTACTTTGAGTTAATTTTGTACATGCTGTAGGGTTGGGGTCCAACTTCATTCTTCTACATGTAGATATTTAATTTTTTCCAACACTATTGAAAAGACTGTCCTTTACTCATTGAACAGTCTTGACAACCTTGTAAAAAAATCATTTGATCACATATATACCAAAGTGTATTTCTGGGTTCTTTATTATGGTGTTTTGTTTTTTGTTTGTTTGTTTTTTTGCCTATTTGTCTGTGCTAACCACACTGTTTTGATTAGTGTAGCTTTGTACAAAGTTTTGAAATCAGTAATGTGAGACCTCAAACTTTGATTAAGATTATTTTGTCTATTCAGACCCTCTTGAGAGTCTGTCTGAATTTTAGGATGGATTTTTCTATTCCTGCAAAAAGTGCCATTAAGACTTTGATAGAGAATTGTATTCAATCTGTAGATCTGTTAGACCCAGTGGATTATATGACAGTATTAAGTCTTCCAATCCATGAATATTTGATGTGCTTATTTGTGTCTTCTTTCATTTCTTTCAACAACATTTTGTAGTTTTTTGTGCACAAATCGTTCTCCTTGGGTAAGTTTATCCCTAGGTGTTTGTTTCATTTTGATGCTAGTATAAATAAAGTTGTTTACTTAATTTCTTTTTGGATTGTTCGTTGCCCTGGAGTTTTTAACTCTCTTGTTTGTCTACACTGAGTCTGAAGCAGTTGTAACTTGGTACAGGCTCTAGCAGTGGGCTTTACTCTTGGGCCTCAGCTTTCAGTAAGCTATGATTTTATGTATTTACCTGTCTCCAATTTTGAGGCAGGGATTTACTCATGAATTTAGTTCTCTGATGGATCCAATGGATTCAGCTTATTTTCTTGTTGTGAGGATGGGAGTGATGATTTCCAGGCTCTTTACATCTAGGACCAGAAACCATAAATCTCTCAGACTCAGCTTGTACTTTTCCAGTTCCAGCCCTGGAATCAACCACTTTTCTGAAGAGCCCTATTTCCTTTTAGTGGAGAATAGTACTTAGAAGCCAGGGTCTTTGTGCTAGACATACCCACTGCAACTCAGGTGTCATGGCTTCAGCAGACAGAGCCAGAAAATGAATAAAGAGTATGTGTGTTTGTGTGTATTCACCCATGCATACACACATGTGCATATATACACACATGCATTCATTGTCTGTACATATATATAGATACACATGTTAAAAACTGATTTTTATTCATATTGATGCCTCCAGTACCACAGGGTTCATTCTAGTTTTCCACCTTTACATATTTATATATCCCTTCTCTGACAGTGTAAAAACTTGGTTCCTATTTATCCACAAATATTTTCTTAATTGCTTGATCCTATAATGCAGTTAAAATAGTTTCAGAATTGCTAAACTATGCCATTGTGAAAAAATAAACTTACTAAATAGAGTGGAGTATTTATTTACAGTTCTTGTTGTCATTGGACTGAGAATATATAGTCAAAATACTGTGTTCAAGAGCCACTCAGGTCATTCTCTCTCCTCCTCCCCTTCCTTCCCACATGGCCATACTAGTCATTTGCAATGCAGTTAGGTTTATTCATTTCTCTTTGAATTGCATTTTGCCTCCACCTGTTTTTATTTTTTAAATTTTTGAGTAAAAATAACATGTGTCTAGAATTTCCTCCTTGCTACATTTTTCACCCCATTTTCATCCTTTACCCTTTTCTTCCCATTCTCAGAGTAGCCAGCCTCATGTTTTAGTTTATACTTTGTGTTTTTTGTGTACAAGTGAGCAGATACATGTATATTTTCTTATTTCTCCTTCTTTCTTACCCAAAAGGCGGCATACTTGATATTCTTTTGCACTTTGCTTTTTTTTCTTTTAACATTGTGTCTTGGCAGTCACTTTATATCAATTCTTAGAGATCTTTCTTAGTTTATTCAGCCACTCTCCTCTGCATGAGTATTTATTTCCCCTAATTTGCAGCTATGAACAATGCTGCAGTGAATAGCCTTGTACTTAGGTAGTTCATAATGTTGGAGCTGCTATTCCTAGAAGTAGGATTTCTTCCCTTTTGTTGGCTTTTGTTATTGCACCAGCAGCACCTAAGTTCAAAAGCAAACAAAAAGCTTTTGAAGTTTGGTATAATTTATTGTTCACAAACATTGGTTGATTTTTCAAATATCTATTGATAAGTGACTCCCCAGGTACTGCTGCTGGGTGATGTAACCTGCAGAAAAGTCCCACCTAACTGAATGGCTCTGAAAGTAAACGTGCTGAAGTAATAAAGGAAGCATCTCCTTATTCAGTAAGTTATACACAAGTTGGCAAGTTATTCACTCTAAGACACAACACATTTATACTATTTCATAATTCTTTTTCTTTTATTTATTTATTTTTTATTTTTTTAGGCGAGACAACCCTTGGTTGACCTCACAGATTGCAAGGGCCTTGTCAGCTTACAATTCCTTATTTTTTATTTTTTACAACTACAGCACCTGGTCTTCCTAGGTGATAATTATTTTTCTTAATTAGTAATTCTTAGTTGGGTTTTTTTAGGAAAAGATTGTATCACATACATCTGCAAATAACGTGAAGTACAAGCCTGTTACTCTTGAGGAAAAAAAAATCTAGAGCTATATTAGTAATACTATAATTTTTTAAACAATACTTGATTAAAAACAAAAATCTCTTTGTATTTATTGTAGGTATGGCTTTGATTCTCAGGAACTTCCTGTGATGAACTGTTGCTTTTCTCTTACCCAACCCTTAAATCTCCTATTTTCCTGAGAGGCCCAGAAAAGCCTCACTGGGATTTTTTCTAATCTCCATTTAGAGCAACAGTTTCAGTTTAGTTCTTTGATTTGGCATCTTTAATATCTAATAGCCTTTAGGATTTAGACCTGTGTTTTAAAAATGGTGCAGCATAGGATTCAACTATTCTGGAATAGTTGTGCTAACTATCTTTAAATGAAGATCTCTTGAGATTTGAAAAGATTATGTGTTTTATTTCTCAAATCCTGGCACGTTATTGCTACTTAACATTCCTGGAGCAGCCTTAAACCCTTTGGTTCAGGATTCCAACTCATTTATGTGGATTATTAAGAGCTGGCAAATAAATGCAAAACTTTCAGAATACATTTACCTGTTTTCAACTAGGTAAGATTACTGACATGCCTTGTATGACCATGTCATCTTGGAGAAGAACAGTGTTTTAAAGATCTTTTCTTAAACTTCATTTTAACAGGATGACTTAAGACAATCTGTACAGGTGGTATTTGGGGGGAATAAAAAACAAATAAACAGTATCTTTAGACCAGATAACTATTTTTTGTATACTGAGGCACAGCAGAGTAGAACAGGAGTGCATCTTCCGAAAATTCACCTGTAGTCACTTAGATACCATGTGTCCCAGCAGGTATGTGGATTTAGTCTCTTCCCCTTCTTTTTTTATTCAAGTTATACATATAGAGTTTTAATATACAGTTTTAAAAGTTGGAATGCTACCAGGTTGATCATGGAAAACTGTAATCTCCTATTTTAATTTTCCAGCTTTCAACTCTTTTAGCTCTTTATTCTTGTATTTACCTAATTTTTAAATAGAATACTTATGCTCTTCTCTAGTTTAAATATTAGACATTATCTATTGATTTCTTACAACTGATTCACATCTAGTTCTCATAAAACACTCTTAACACTATTTACCTGAAATTGAACTTCATAGAGCGAGAAATCCTACAAAGCTAAGGGATAGAATAGACTATGCTGCACCACAAACAGTATCTAGACAAATCAGTAAGTTTAGAGTATGGCATTAATTGACTGAGTTCTACAGAAAGCTTTTACCTACTTTAATGAGATCAATTTTAGTCCATTTCCTTGTCTCAGTCTCATTCATCAGTCATGAGTCATCATCATACTGATATAATAAACAATTTTTTTAAAAAAGACATCAATTAATTGTTACTTAAGTCTGATAAGTTTAAAAAAAAAAAAAAAGCAAACAAACCAACTGCCTCTAAACACCCAAAATTGTGTCTTATTTGTTCTTTAGTTTTAACAGAGAACAAGGAGCAAATCTAAGTCGTTTCTGTAAGAATGTTTCAGTATGACATGAGAATACTTAGAGCGAAACATGTGCTCTCCCCTTTTATGCTTTATAATTATCATTGTTATATTTGAGATTTTTGTTATAGATTACAACCCTTTATATTTCTTTTGCATTTCTGGACCCATTGTCATCGCCCATTTAACTTTGCAAAGTTTTGTTTGAAAACATTTCTAGAGTCTACTTTTTGGTAATTTCCTCTGTAACTCAATTTATCAGAATAGGTTTACTTAGAGCTTGTATTAATCTGGTTTTTAAATTTGGAATTTTTTTTTTCATAGGTAAGGGTATATATCTGGGCAGTTTGACAGATTTCTCTGAATTGGCATTTAGTTTTTAAGTTTCTCTTAAAACCTACTAAAAATGCCATTTATATAAAACACCAATAAATTTTTTTTTCTTTTATAAACAAGTACATGTTGGGCAGCACTAATAAAAAAGCTGTTGCCTTAGCCTTTGCTTTTCACTGGTCTTAGAGACTTACTCCTCTTTCTTAATGTTTATCAGAGCCTGGAGAGGCTTTGCTATTAGCAAAAGTAAATAGGATAATCTTCTGAAAGTTACTTTTAATATATTTATGTTGAAGCCCAAATTGAGTGATTCATGTGTAAAGTGTGATAGAATTCATTAGAAAAAAAATGATTTTACTTAATTATCTGTTTTTCTAAATTTTAATTGGTACATGATTCCTCCAAGAAGTAAAAATAAAAATGTTTCTTCAGCTACTCCTTAAAGATCTCATTCATGAGTAAACAGAGCCTTGTCAAATATTATATTTTAAATAAAGTTTTTATTCAGTAAGCTTTATTTTCGGCTTAGCAGTTCTTGTCAAAACATCGTTAAATACCTTTTGAAAAATCTATAATAAATCTGTTTTCTTAATTTCTTCAGCAACCTTGTGTTATGAAGTACCCATTTATGCCCATTTATATCTTAGACTAGAGACTGGCAAACTACAGCCCATGGGCCAAATCCAGCCCACAACCTGTTTTTGTGGCTCTTGAGGTAAGAATGGCTTTTAAAGTAAAAAGGTCATTAAAAGAAGATTGCAGAGATGGTATATGATTTGCAGAGCCTAAAATAATTACTATATGTCCCTTTACAGAACAGTTTCTCTTAGACTATAATATATAATGTACATACAGCTCTTTTTAGATATTTTACCATCTTCTTCACTAGAAAACTTTTGCTATAGTCTCTTTACATATCCTGTAGTTTTATAAGAATTCATTGAATTTGCCAGTCTTGATAGTTAGTATGAGCTTTTATTATTAAACAGGCCCAGATGTGTATGTAGGACACAGACTTTAATTAAACTAGTTTTTTGCGGGTAGGGGGAGAAGGGGGAGGGAGAGTTAGATTGCTTCTGCTTCTTAGTCTTATGCTTGCTCTTGGGGGTGTACAGTTTTGTGATACTATTTTAACTTGAATTTTGTCATTTCTCCATAGACACATTTTGTCATTGATACCTTTGTCTACTGCATAGAGAGAGCTTTATTTCTTTGAGGCTATGTTTTGATGTTAAATTGGGCTGTATGATTGGTTTATTTGAGTCTTAATACTGATAGCTTTTGGCAAAAATCCTCTAGTTGCCTGGTTATAATGCTTTGTCATTTATCATATTTTATTGCTTCTATAACATACTTTTTATTTTTCACTTTAACATTTTCAAAATCAGAATGCACCCTAAATTTTATGACATAATTGTAATTAGTAGTTTTTATTCCCCCAGTGGTACATAAAATAATGGTGCATCTTAAAACCAATAAGGTATGGTTTATATATTCTACTCATTTATATTTCTTGTTAGCTGCATCGTTTTCTTGTTCCTTATATTAATTTGCCCCTTATTACTTACTGTGATATTGCCAAAATTCATCATTTTGGAAATCTTCCATCTTTTAAGGGTTGGCTTTGGGGGTTAATTTAATTCTAATTTTTGTGTATTGAGTTAGGTCAGAAGAACCATCATCCATATTTAGTCAATAGAGCAATTTAGGAAAATGAACAGTTAGCATAGAGTGTTTTGAGTAGCACAATATCCTGATCTGTTACTGTTAGTTAGCAGATGGCCTGAAGCCTATAATAGTTACTATTTTGCTGACTATACTGTAGAAGAACATTAACCAGAAAACCTGCTTAGCCTTAGCTGAGATTTTCTTGGATGGTTGCAACTGGGGACTCCCTGTGAATTTATAATAATATATTGTTCATGGGAAATAATTATAAATTATATAGTAATTGTTTTTTAGATCGTTAGTATCTTCCAAGGTGAGCCACTTTGTATTAAAGAAACAATAAGTTTTTTAAAGTTTATTTCAGTGGAAAATCATTAAGTCAGTGACTTCAAAAAAGGCAAGCCAAATAAAAGAGGAAAGAAGGTGGGGGTGGGGTTTAATGCCAAAATTAAATATGCAAGCATAGTGTTTTTGTTTTTTTTTTAACTCAGTGTTCTAAACCTAGTTACACCTAGGTAGGGTGACTTTAAAATATCAGTACCCAGATATCTCAGGTAAATTAAATCAGAATGTCTGAGAGTGGTCTCTGGCATGGAATTTTTTAAATTCTTTAGGGTACTATTATTATTGTATCAGAAAAGTAATGTTTTTATAGATTTACCCACATATTTAGCTTTTTTCCCCCCTTCTCATACCTTCTTGCATCTCCAATCTTCCATGTGAGACCTCTTTCTTTCTGCTTACAATATAGTCTTTAGAATTTTTTTTTAGTGAGAGCCTGCTGGTATCCATCCACCTGTCAGGTTTTCTTTGTCTGGAAGCATCTTTCTTCTACCCTATTCTTAAAAGATAATTTTGTTGGTCTGGATATCAGTTATCTATTTCTGGGTAACAGAGCATCCCAAACTTAATGACACAAAAATGACAACCATTTGCCCATGGGTCTCTGGGTCAGCAGTTTGGATGAGGCTCAACAGGATAGCTTGTCTCTGGTTTACATGGTGTCAGCTAGGCTCATTCATGTATCCATAGCCACTTGTCAGGTCATCTGGGGTCTAGACAATCCCAGATGGCCTCACTAATATTTCTGGCAGTTTGCTAGAGTAAGAGAGGCAATTAGGTAGGCATCATCTTTCTTATTATTCAACTGACTAGCTTAAACTTCTTCACATGGTGGTTAGGTTCAAAAAGCAATATAGAAATGGCAAGCTCTAATGCACACTTTCCAAGCCTCTGCTCCTATATTTTGCTACTGTCTTATTGACCAAAGCAAGTCAGGTGACCAGGCCCAGATTCCAAAGGGTGGAGGAATTAATTAGACATCATCCATTGATTGAAGGAGTGACAGTGTCGCATTCAAAGGAGTGTGCATTATGAAATGGGAGGGATTTGTAGCCTCAAAAATCTATCACAGTATAGAATTTTAAGATGGAATATTATTTTTTTCAGAACATTTTCTTTTTTCCACTGTCTTTAGGCTTTCACTGTTATTATTGAGCAGTTCATTCCTATGGCTTCTTTTCAGATTTTCTGTCTTCGTGTTCTCTTGCTCACTATGATTTATCTAGGTGTGAACTTTCTTTTGTCTGGATTGGACTCCATTGAATTTCTTTTGATTTGGTATCTTTCATCTTTTCTAGAAAATTCTCAGCCATTATCTGCCTCTGCGCCACTCTTTCTCTTCTTCTAGAACTTCAGTTAAGTTAGATTTCTTGCTCTTTTTCCATGTCTATGTTTTTATCTGTAAAGATTTTATTATGCACAGCGTGAGGAGAGAGGGGCCTCAGTCCTTGGCAACTGCTTTCCTCATGGCAGCCAGAACATTGCTCAGCTCCTCCTGCTTCCTCTTAGCATGGATATGTGTCCCCGTTCATTGCTTGATGAGCTTGACTTGCTTGTTCTTTGAGACCTTGAGCAGCCACGAGGCGCTCTGCTTTTCTGAGGCAAAGCCGAATACCTCTCGGATCATGTTCCACACCAACTTGTGTGTGAGGCGAGGCGTTCACGATGGTGGCTCAGCTTATGTTCTTGGTCACTTTATGGCCCTTGTTGAGGACCATGGCCATGGGATAGTGCAGAGCCATGGCTAATGCATTGGAAGGCTCTGTATCTTTTAACTTCTAAATACTACATTCTGCATATTTCCTTTGATTTACCTTCCAGTTTATTAATTTTCTTTTCAGTTACACCCAGCTGCTTGACTCTTTTATTTTCTTTTAACCAAATTAGCTATAGTTCACGATTTTTTTCTTTTCTTTCCTTTTTATCAAGGTATAATTTACATGAAGCAAAATTTACCTTTTTTTGGCTTTGTGTGCAGTCAGTGAATTTTAACACGTGCATAGATTCATTCCTTTTATCTATATATCTGTGTGTTTGTCAATATCACACTCTTAATTCCTGTTGCTTTATAGCAAGTCTTGAAATCAGGTAGTATGAGTCTTCCAATTTTCTTGTTCACAATTGTTAGGTTCTTCTAGTTCTAATCTGCTAAGTCACTTTTAATATTTTTCTGTTCCCTGAAGGTTTTTTTCAAGTTTGTCTCATTTCTTTAACTTTTGTACTGTAAGGTTCCATTGGATCCAATTTTAGTTTTTGAGTTTCTTTCTTGAACAGTAATATTTGTGAAGATTGATATCTCATGACCTTCATTCATTTTTAGAAATCTTTCTAAAAGCTAAGAGAAAATTTACTGTCTTGCAGTTACTATATGGATGCATTAGACCCTTTTATATTCTAAGATACCATCTTTATAGTTCACTTTGAACTTTCATTGAACATAGTTGAAAATTCAGAATTTTTCATTTCTTCCCCATAATGGCAAAGAAAAGAGTATTGACAGGAGAAAATATTTCACCATCATATGGATTGAGAAGATAAATGTAATGAGACAAATAGCAGCACTGTAGATTTACGCTTTCCAATATGGTGGCTGTCAGCCATCTGCGGCTGTTGAGCACTTAAAAGGTGTACTTGAGACGTGCTGGAAGTGTAAAATATAAAAGAGTTTTAAAGACTTGAAAAGAGAAAGATAATTTAAAATATCCCAATTTTTTATGTTGAAATAACATGTGGATATTTGTTTCTTTGTACTGTTTCAATATAGCTACTAAGAAATGTAAGCTTACGTATGTTGCTCAGATTCAGTTTCTGTTGGGCATCACTGGTCTGTACGCTAATAGTATAGAAGCAACATTTTAGACTGAGTCTTCAGATGACAGTATCCTTGATAAATTTTTTGAAACCCAAAATTCAGTGAGTGAACAAATTATTTCTAATGATAAAAATGAAATGTATTATTCTCACCTAATTATTCATTCATTCAGCAGGAAGACCTTCATCATCCCATATCTTGCAGCAAGTACCTAGAATGTCTCCTGTTGCTAGGACGATATGTGGCAGTGTTTGTACATCTTTTATGATGTTTTTGCACCAAAATTTACTGGACAGGTGGACAAATACTAAAGTCAAGTGTGTATACAAAGGCGAATAGAAGGAAATGGGTGATGTAGAAATGAAAATATTCTTTGGATTTATCATTCTAATTGGCTTTTCTTAATCTCAAATGTTTTGCAGTTATGGAAAAAAGAAGAGGTAATCCTGTTTTCAACAAAATTATGAGCCATCAAAAAATTTTAAACTATTATATTTTGATGATTCAAATGCAAGAAGAACTGGAAGTAATGATAAAGTAGAACATGTTAGAGATGTGTTTGAAATCTGGAATCAGTATTTACAAGGTGGAAATGTTCCAGGATTGTGATTGACAGTTTTAAGTAGCTGGATATATATACTTTTAAACTTAGAAAAATGTAGAATAAATATTTGGGTTTACTATATTAAGATGTATATTAAGATTTCTAATAAAGTTTTTCACTCTCACTTTATTCTATTGTATATTATTCACAAATTATTTACTATAAATTAGTAAATAATCATTTTTCCTAGTATTCTGAAGGTTAAGTATAGCAAATATGATCTAACATCTCTAATAATTCCAGTCTCTGAAGTCTTTTAAGATATGTCACTTTGTCTTTCTGCTGATTTTCACTCATGGTGTCTTGTTCCATAATATGTTCAGTTATTGTTACTGTATTCTGCTAATTGTATTTTAGGAAATTATTTGTAGGAATGATTTGGAGCCTACGATGAAAGTGCTGTTTTTCAGAAAGTAATTTTATTTGCTTCTGCCAAGCAGTTCAGGCCACTCCCAGTCCAGTAACCCCTTAAATGAGTTACACAGTCTTGAGGTTTTCTGAAACGCCTAGAGAGTGCAAACCTGGAGACCAGCTAGTTTACTTGCAGTTCACCCTTGCCTTAAGGGTGTAGCCTTTTGAGATTCCAGCTTAAACCAGGGAGCATTTTGTATTAGATTTTCTACTTTGGTCAGGTCTTGGGCTTGGTTTCTGCCTATAGATAGGGTCCTTCAAAAAAGAGGATTTGTTTTGATGGATTTAGCAAATGCCTTCGAGGGGAAAGTGAGCTTTTGAGCTCTCCTTTGTTTCTGGTCACCCCTTTTTCCTTCAGCTTTGGCTTGGTAAATTACTATAGTTAGCTCTTTGTTGTTTTCAAGATTTTTTAAAATTTTTCAACATTTTTAGATGTTCATAGTTTGAGGGTCGTTACAAATAATCCAACAATTACCAGAAATGGATTACCACATCTATTTCTTTTTTTTGTTGTTTTTTGTTTTTTGTTTTGGCTTCCCTGTTAATTCACATGTACACCAGATTTAGGATAATATTGATTAGGCACTTTGCAAATAAAAGATAATATATAGAACTATGTAAATTAAATAGGCTGAGAGTCACATTTTAGGAGGGAAAACCTAAGAGTCATTAAAGTCAGTGGGTAATGTTCATTTCCTTTTAAACATACACACACACACCTGGCAAAAACTTGCTTTTCTTTAGATAATAAAAGGATAAAACAAAATATTTTTGTTGCCTTTGGGGCTTTTCAGTTGGCCGTATATGTGTGGCTGTAGGAAGTTGAGCACTTACCAATATGAAAATTCAGGCTTGAGATGAAGAAGTTGATTCAAAACACTTACTGATGGCTACTTGGAACCTGAGCGACAGATCACCCACATCATACTCACGAGTTTTGACATGTCTAGTGGAAAGGTATGGTTAAAACTCTTACATCAACCTCATTTTGAAGGTAGCTGAATCCAGTAATTTATTTAGTTAGGGTTCAGTTTTTTTTTTACAGTGAATTATTTTTCTAAGTTACCTTATATGTATATGCAAAGCAATTACAATATGATGTTCTCCAGTTTAAATCTACAGGCAAGATATAAAAGGATTTCATCTAAATATATTTTCCTTACACTAAAAACAAATCTTTCTTACCCAGTTACTTTCTGTTACATGTACAAACTGCTGTAGCTAAGGAAATGACCATTTTTCTTAACACTTAACAAGTGGCCTTGCTTGCCACTCTTCTTTAAGAATGTGGTTTATTATGTTGCTCTGGGCTACACAAGCTAGGAATTAAGGTATTTAAGTATTATAGGAAGATCAAATATTTCGGTAATTTACAGTAGGCCGTTGCTATGATTCTTGCATCTTGAGGTTAGCTGTTGCAAATTAAACGTCTTTGCTTGAACCGCAGAACAAATGTTTTAGAGCAGTGTGTCAGAGACATGTTAGAAGGAGAATCAAATTGGTGTGATGGTAAATGGATGCTTAACAGCTGGTACTTTTGTCCCCAGTCATATTGAATTTTGTAGTTGACAAAGCAAAAGAAGAAATATATTACTAAATGTAGTTGTGCCATGGAGAGTGGAATTTTTGCCTTTAAGTGATCTGACAGCTCTGTGTATCTTGTAACATGCTCATACATAGTATTTCAGTTTATTTTGCATTAAAATCAACATTGATGTTTACATTTTGCACAATGAATTATGTCTAGGACCATTGTCAGTTGAGATAGTCATTATAAAGTCAAGCCAGAGTTATTCTAAGTATTAAATTCAGAATGCAAAATTGAGCAGATTCATATTCAGAATACAAAATTGAGCAGTTAATATTTACCAGGCTGTAAGCATTTACCACATTTTTATATCAGCAGTCTAGCCTCTTCATTATGAAAACATGAGCATGTTCTCTTCCTAAACTTGTCTTTTTGTTTAATGCACTTTTTTTTGTTTTGTTTTCTCCCTTGACTCTTGCATCCTTGTTGTAACTGTAGCGTCAGCTACAGCCACAAAACTCTTTTTGGTTAGTTTTGTTTCACAGACCTATCTCTGATAAAACAAGAATGATTTCTTTCCAGGGCTACGTAAATGTCTTCAGCTTCGGGGCCTTCCAGAGAGGCAGGCATTTTATTTTTAATGGTTCCACAAAACTCCCATTTGATTTGTTCTGCTGTGAGACCACCATCAAAATCCCTTTTGGGTTTCAGCATAGTATAGCTGCAGCCAGGAAATCTGTTAATAGAATTTATAATACTGAGATATAAACTTAGTAGTTTGCCAAATAGGCAGGTGAAAATTTAGTAACTTTTCTGGGCCTTATTGAAAAATATGGTTGGGGGAGACTTCTGTTTGTTTGTTTGTTTGTTCTAAATCCCTATGACTGTTTCGTAATGACTAATTTGTACTTTTTCATCCTTTCACCTTGGGGACTGAGTGAAAAAGGTGAAAAATGTAATTTAAAAGGCTAACAGATCCCATTGAGATTAGATAGATATAGGATTTGAAAGTGTGGCATATTACTTTTGAAAAATACTAAACAGAAGTTGCTGTTAAGTATGCCTGAGACAGGGGTAGAGCAGATGACTTTAATCGTGTACATAAATCATTCCTAAGTGGTTCAGAGACTCTGACAATGACAAACAGGAAAACATTTGCAAATAATGTTGGCACAAATGGAGGTGTGGGGATAAGAGTTACTTTGGCCACCTTGCCACCACACCCATTTGCCAGAATATAGAATAATTAGCATTCATGTCTTAAAAGTACTATGTTCCTTTTTCTCATATTCCCTTAAATTTGGGTGACTTCATGAACTTAGCATATAGCATGCATCATACTTTTCAATTTCTTTAAAATAAACCTAGTTATTATGTTACCATTGTAACTTTAAAATATAGGCTAGATTAAAGAGTAGTAAAATTATTGTAATGAAATAAGAAATCACCCTGCAGTGGTAAGAGTGGCGAGATGGAGGCTGTGGCAGCCGCAGCCAGCATATGCAGACGTTCCTCTTAAAGGGACCGCAGCAGAACTTTTGGGGTGACAAATTTGCTCACTCTGAGCTCCAGCGCCAGGTCAGCTGCTCGGGGAGTGCCAGGGACATATGGGGGATGCTGAGTTGCCGGACTTTGGGACAAGGGCTGGTGGCAAGGCTGTCCCAGACAGGAGTGCTGGCGGTACCATTGTTCCTCTGTTTAGCCCTCTCTCCTCCTAATGTGCAGACGCAGGTGCTGCCACAGCGAGACATCATCAAACTGGATAACAGGTCACTCTGCTCAGAGGATTCCCAGAAACTGCCTCCTCCAACTCGTGGCCCTTCCCGCGCCACATCCAGTGGTGTCCTCAGTGAGTCAGGTGTTCCTTGCTGAGCAGCTCCAAGCCCTACGCTAGCAGCAGCCAGCATCGGTTTCTGGCGTGGCCTCTTTAGGCAACTGTAAGCACAGCACTAGTCTCAGCCTTCTGTGAACTACTTGCTAAATCTTACCAGGTGTCCCCAGAGGGGCACAGGCTGGGGCTAAACTTGGCCTGCAGCTTGACCCCTCTCCGGACTGTGCCACTGGACACCTACTACACAAAGCCATGCTAATAAGACTGGGAGACTTAGGAGCTTTGCTTAGTACATAGAAACAGACACAGAAAGGCAGCCAAAATGAGGAGAAGAAGCATGCCCTACATGAAAGAACAGAACAGAGCTCCAGGAAAAATGAAATCAAGCAATCTACCAGATACAGAGTTCAAAACACTGGTTATAAGGATGCTCAGTGAATTTAGAGGAGGAGTAGATGAACTCAGAATTTAAAGAGATTAAAAAAACATAAAAGGAGATGGGAATTATAAAAAGGGAACCAGTCAGAAATGAAAACGATATCTGAGATGAAGAGTACATTAGGGGGAATCAGCAGAGTGGATGAAGTAGAGTTTTGAATCACTGATAAAGAGGATGGGGTAGTAGAGGACACCCAATCAGAACAGCAACAAGAAAAAAAGAATCCAAATAAATGAAGATAATTTAAGGAGCCTTTGGGACAACATCAAGCATAACATTCACATCGTAGGGATTTCAGAAGGAGAAGAGAGAGAGCAAGAAGTTGAAAACCTGTTTGAAGAAATAATGATGGAAAGCTTCCCTAATCTGGTGAAGGAAATAGATATGCAACTCTAGGAAGCACAGAGAGTCCCAAAAATGATGAACTCAAAGAGGCCCACACCAAGACACATTATAATTAAAATGCCAAAGGTTAAATACAGAGAGAATCTTAAAAGCAGCAAGAGAAGAGCAGTTAAGTTACCTGTAAGGGACTCCCATAAGACTGTAAGCTGATTTCTCAACAGAAACTTTGCAGGACAAAAGGGCTTGGCACAAAATATTCAAAGTGATGAAAATCCAGGACCTACAACCAAGATTACTCTATCCAGTAAAGCTACCAGAGTCAAAGGACAGATAAAGAGCTTCCTAGGCAAGAAAAAGCTAAAGAAGTTCATCACCACGAAGCCAGTATTACAGGAAATGTTGGAGGGACTTCTTTAAGAAGTAAAAAATATGTATCAAAAATATGAATAAAGAATGGCTGTAACTATATATCTATCAACCAGTACTTCAAATGAAAAATAATAAAGTGCCCCAATTGATAGATAAGGTGGCTGAATATATAAGAAAACAAGTCCCTTACATATACTGCCTACAAGAGACTCACTTCAGATTAAAAGACACACACAGACTAAAAGTAAGGGGATGGAAAAAGATATTTTATGGTGGACCTAGAGGGTATTGTGCTGAATGGAGTAAGTCAGAGAAAGATAAATGCCATATGATTTCATGCACATGTGGAATCCAAAGAACAAAATAAACAACAGCAAAAACGAAAACGAACTTATAGAGACTATTTTGAGGGCTGCTAGAGGGAGCGGTTTTGAGGGGGTTGGTGAGAAAGGGCAAAGGATTAAGAAATAGAAATGGATAGTACAAAATAGTTATGGAGATATAAAGTATAGCATAAGAAATATAGTCAATAATATTGAATATAAGGGGCAGAGGAGTACTAGATTTATTGGAGTGATCACTTTGTGGATTATATAGATCTCTAATCACTGTGCTGTACAATTGAAATTAATATATTGTATACCAACTGTAATTGAAAGAAAAAACTCAAACTGTGCCCTGTAAATGTGAGCAATTGTCTTATGTTTCAATAAAACTGTAAAAAAAAAAAAAACAACTTTGTGCCACTCCCCGCCGCCCGCTCTTTTGCCACTGTCCTACTATTCTTTATTTCATATGTTAAATAGTTGGAAAAACTGTACCACAGTATCTTCCACAGACAGGATTGGATCCCTGTGGTATAAGATATATAATTTTATTCAAGATTTTTCATACAGAAAGTTCTAAAACACTAAAAATTTTGTGGAAAGAAGTCCATTTTTCTTAGTAAAAACTTTAAACTTCCTAGTACAAGAACTTCTAGTATTCAAAGTCAAGTTTTATAAAATGATGAAATAATCAAAAAGCTCTTATTGTTGCTTGTTTTCAACATCTTTTCTAATGGATTATTTTTGCTTATAGTAAAAGCTGAAGGAATTGTTTGTGATTTAGGAATTAACTCTTACTGTAATGTAAAGTAGGTGAATTATCACCAGTTTATAATTATCTTTGTATGAATTAAGGACTATTTTTCCCACAAAAAATCGTTTATATCCTAGACTGATTGTTTCTGGGCCATTGGCCAACCTGTATTCAGGAATGGGAGCACATTTCATTAATTAGTTCAAGGAGAGCATAATAAAGTTAATTTGTTGCTAATCCATACTTTTGGAACATCTGATGTTACAAAGCAAGATACGAACATGGGTTTATATATCAAAACCAGGTTCCTTAGGTAGCATATGAGAGAAATCCTTGGAACGATCCTGGTTCTTTCCATTGAAGGAGGAGCAGGAGACTTTTCTGCCATCCTCTGCAGTCAGTGAAAATTTTGCCACTGCTGCACTGTGTTATAGAAGTTGATTAACACACATTAACAGGAGCCTTGATGTTATACCTGGTTATTTTAGACAGCAGCACAAAAATAGTTGCAAATCATTCTTTGGAGAATGGAATCACATTTTAAATGTACTGATGGAGTTGACGGATTTAAAGGAAACTTGTGCTAAGTTTAAGTTGTTTTCTTTTTTCTTCTGTATAGTGCATCCTTTCACAACATGAACAATTGACCTATTTTATGTTTCATCAGTCTGGAACAAAGCCACTCAACAAAGACAAGATTATGATTTGGGAAGTTTCATGACCCGAACCGTATTCAGAGAAGAAAAAATTGCAATTTGTGAATCACCACATATTTTTAAAACTACAACAGTGGTCATTTGATCAGTGCGTGAGAATAGTCCATCTACTTAGTATCTCTAAGCAAGTTACAACTGATTTTTTTTAAAAAATTTTTAATGATAGTTTTTATTTTTTCCATTTCACCATAAAAATACTTTAAACTGAAGGAAATTGCATCTTTTTACATTAGCATCTCATATTCGAGTATCAGTAGGTCCACTGTTGAGCAAAAGAGCTGGTTAAAGTTACAAACAATGATGTCATTGAATTTACAAGTTGAAGAAATGAATATGAATAAGATACATCCATCAAAAGATAATTTTTTTTCATGCACTTTACCAGAGTTCCTGTCCATAACTTAGGTCTTTTCATGATTTAATGAAGTCCCATCTGATTTTAAGTGACCAACTGATATTTAACAGTAATATATTGAGAAAAGTATCGGAATCTCAACTCATTTATTGAAGAAATCCTGTCTTAAATGATTTTGGAACAAAGTAGGGTTTAAATAAGAAATGCTGAGGAATCGCACAATTTTTTTTCACAAGACTAATGTGTGTGAACACTAATTCCCAAGTATCTCCAGTAGGTGACTGTTTTCTTTTGGACCTGGTTCTTAAAGAATTCTGAGACTTGCCAGTGTTGTAAACCACTTTGCCATGGCTGAGAATGTTGGATACATATGCTTTGGTTGAGGATTTTTAATAATCCCATAATAAATCTAGATTGGTAATTTGTATCTTTGTGAGTCCTATTACCAGATGGCTACTTCTATAAAAGTGCTATTTACCAAATTATGGAATTTAGATATACAGTAAAAACTCATCTTTTAGCAGCCACAAGAAGACCAAATAATGGCAAAATGTAAGAACTGGAGTTGAAACTGCTATGGAATCTATGGAATACTTCTTTTAACATATGTTCCAGAAAATTACCATTTACTTAACTAATACTGTCGAGTTATGTCAATGTAAGAAACATCCAAACTGTTAGAGAATTTTTATGAATTTATTTGAGCAAAACTGACAACATATGCCAGGCAGCAAGATCTCAGGTACTCTGGAGAATAACAGTTGTACAGTCTCTTTTATGCATTTGAGATTAAGTAGGAAACATAAGGAAGATTAGGTAAAGGTGGGAGGGAGCAAGGCAGGGATTGGATTACAGGAGAGTTAAGCTCATGCTTTAGAAGGAGGGGTCTAAAAGAGGGTATTTCAAAGGTGTGTTAACCTAGATGTACAGAACACAATGGACAGGACTTGCTTAAGGCAGAGATAAAGAATTATATCCTGGGGTGTGGCTACTCCCCATGACCTGCCCAGTTAGGAATTTATGATCAGATCACCCTGTGGGGTTACTTTTGATAGAACTTTTTGTCCACAGTTTCCCCTTTTTGGCCATAAATCAGTTCGAAGGATGAATTCATGACCATCTTTTTGGTCGGATAGTGTGGTCTCCCAGCGCTAGGAAGGCTCGTTCCTGTCTCAGTACACATCGTCTTGGTGACCATTGGAGATGGGACAATACTGTAATCATGGGATGTGAGTTGAGGCCAAACTTTTCCCAAAGAGGAAGGTCAGGTAAGTGATTCGCAGTCAGGTCTTATGACTTTCATTGCAAAACAAACAAACAAAAAACCTCTGGATCATTTGTATCCTGTGAACTATCAGGATTGAGTTTTGCCTTCTGTCTCATTTTTCTGAACTTGGTATCTAATATAATATTTTCATAAGCCATGAAAAGTATTAATAGTTATACTTGTTCAGTAATCATAAACAGTTGGACTATATAGATAAACCCATAGAACAATTATGACTTATTATTATGGCTAATATCATTAGCAGTCAGGTAAAAAGAATCAAACAAAATGCATTCTGAATTCAGTATTAATCCTTAGGCATACAGGCCTTGTCATTGTCTTGGGATAGCTATCTGCCTCTGATGTCAGTGGCTTATCATCCTCCAGGAGTCTTTGGTGCCCATTGTAGGTGGAGGCAAGTGTCAGAGACAAGAGTAGATGTCCCTTTGCAATTAGGCGCCTCATAAGGTCCCTTCCAGTGAGGTTGGAGAGTATCTTTTATTTGATGTCCTTTATAAAAAAAAAAAAAAAAAAAAAAATCAAAAGTCTTTGTCTCCTAGGAACTCTCTGTGAAAGGAAGCAGCTACCAATTTGTCATTTTCTCGAAATGACTTTATCAAACCTTGGCAATAATGTAAGATGTCTCCTTTCAATAATGTCAGATAATAATTCCCTTCATCTAATTTAAGTCTGACTTAAATACACTGTGATGAAATATGGGATTTGCCAGGGAGCCGAAAAGTGCCAGGTGGTTGTCTTGGGTTTCCCAAAGTCCCAACAATTCATTGAATTTACAACCATTGTTTACCCATACAATATACCCCAGACGTTTTTTGATCTCTAATTTTATAGTGCTTCCCGTGCATGTTGACAGGAAAAAAAAAAAAAAAAACTTTTGAGGTGTTCCTGGGACTCTTCTGGAACACCACAAAGTTATTCCTACATATATTGAGATTTTAAGTCTTAAAACCTCAATTTCTAATGAAAAGTAAGAAATAAGCAGTTAGCATCATTTAGCTTGGCAAATTTATGAAGACATTTTATAACCTCTAAAAACATATTTCATAGACATCAAAGTCAGTTATTAACATGGACTTATTTTTGTAAGCCTAGGGAAAATATAATGTTACATTTAATATCAGTAACACAAAAGACATGTCTTTTCTACTTAAACCAACAAACTTAAACCAGCTTTTATTTACTAAGGATTAATCTTAGGTCATGTGAACTTGAAAAGCATTTTAGTTAGTTTCTAGGTTTCTGAGAATTTTAGAATACTCAATCCTTATAAGTGCTTGTCTTTAAATTAATTTTAAGAAAACCACCCAGAGGTAGAAAATTATCTCACATTTACAACATAATATGTAGACACATATAGACAGACACTGAGATCTTTTAGCCATGAGAAAAACTCACTAGTTTATAAAAGAATAGTTGGATCCAAATTTTGTTTTTGAAGAATTTACAATACACATATATATCTGTCCTTGACAGGGCAAGTTCTAAATGACCTTCCCCCTTCAAAAATAAGGACAGCCATTTTTAATACCTCAAAGAATTGGGTTGACACCTGAACAACATCATATGTTGATCCATTTATCTAAATCCTCTTTTTGAAGCTTCAGGAGACCAATTAAATGTCTCCCCTTCATTCTGCCTAATTTTATAACTGGCTTTTTCTAAATCTGCACACAAAATAATAGTATAGAAGTATGAAATTATCCTCATCACAACCACCTTAGTATTAATGGGAGGATGACTGTCATCGTGCTCGTCAGCCTCAAAGGCCTGACTTCTCAGGTTGATTTTGAGATCTGTAGAGTGTGAACAAACTTCTAGGGAAAACCAGCCTTTACGTGCACATCTCCAGATAAGTCAAATGCTGTATCTGTGTAGAACTGTTTCACTCCCTAAAGGAAAATTTCCTCAGGCAACCCCACAAAAATGATTAGTCACCCAAGAATACCCAATCAAGGGCCAGCGAGAGCATAGCAGATGCTGCTGGAACCACAACTCTTTCAGAGGCATGGGCCCGTCTCACAGGGTGAGCCCATTTTAGGTCGCCCTACCCTCCACAGAGCCTCTGATCTCCTGCTGGCTTCCCAGCTATTCGGGTTGGGGAAGCAAGTGTCCTTTCTCTTTCGGAGCTAAAAAGAGTTCAGTCTCTTATTTAACTGGCAAAGAATATACTCAGAGTCTCAGTAAGCAATCCAATAAAAAGCTGAAATTCAAAGCAGCAACCCACTCCCCCACCCTCACCCCTTTCCCTGGGTTCTCTCAACCCTTTTCCACCTCAGGGATTTTCTAAGAACAGCTCAGATAAAGTCGTAGACCTGCTACTTAAAGCAAGAAGGCCCAGGATTCCAAGAGGAAACTCACCCATGTTTACCCAGTGCAAAACAGGGAACAGGTGGGGCAAAATGGGCTGCTCTTGGTACCTGCCACCTGGTCTGGGTCTGCGGTGGTTTTGGGTGGGCTTCTTCAGATTCCTGCCATACTACACCAAATTAATGTTGACATAAGAAATGCCCAAACCTCTAGAGAATTTTTATAAGAATTTATTTGAGCCAAAACTGACAACAAATTGCTGGGAAGCAAGATCTCAAATGCATTGAGAATAACAGTTTTCGATTTCTTTTATGCATTTGAAATTAAGGAAGAAACTTAAAGAAGATTACACGAAGGTGGGAGAAAGCAAGGCAGGGATTGGATTACAGGACTGTTAACAATCTCTCTTGAGAGTGGTTACACCTCCAAGGGATATGACTTCTGGTATTTCAAAAGTGTCTTAACCTAGATGCACAAGAACCATGGACAGGGGTGGTGTAAAAACCTTTCACTAAAAAAGCTGTAGGTCTGGGGCATGATTACGCATCTGCCCAGTTAGGAATTTATAATTTGTTAAAGCACCCTTTTTTGTCCACAAATTGTTTAACACTCAGTAAAAGAGATCTGAGAGGTGGTGTCAGAAAGACTGTTTTGTGCAGGGCAAATTATGCTCAGAAACTGACTAGATTGTCTTTGCCAATAACTTAACACAGATTCACTGTGGGAATTATAATTTACAATATTTCACAAGCCAGTAGTATACAGGATAATATCTCTTAATAAGCCAATAAAGAAATAACATACTCCAAACCAGTGATAGATTAATTCTACCATTGTTCCAGGCAAAAGGGGAGATGAAATAAACAAGGTTCAAATTTAGGTAAGGTGTACCTTCCTACACGTTGGTTCTCAGGAGAGTCAGTCTTTCCAGGTAAAAGCTGAGTATCGACTGCTGGCTCAGGTCTCTTGCTTCTGGAGCACATAGCCAGCGGGTGACGGCTCTGGTGTTGGAAGGCTAGGCGAGTCGCTCTAAAGGTTATTACCACAGGGACCTTTACGTGGCTTGTACCACCACTTCTCTTCCAGTAATGATCTGTATTTGGCATACTTTATCTTTCTTATAGCAAAGGTTCAAGTACTTTTACCTCCATGGTTCTTATACTTGAGCATCCATCAAATCACCTGGAAGGAAGCCTGGTTAGAACACAGATTCCATAGGTCAATGGTGGGGGTCCAAGAATTTGTAGATGCTGATATTGATACATATTGAGAACCACAGTAGTTCGTATGAATGTTTTTATATTTTTACATTGGCCAGGCCAAAACCCTCCTTACTTGAATGTTATTTGAGTTTACAATTGTACTCTAGATAATTTGTGTTTATTGTTGTGCAAGGTATTGGGTGGGCAGGAAAATGGAGTTTTCATGTGTGATTTTAGATTTAACCTAATCCTTAAAATTTTCTTGCCTTATTTATATAAAGCAGTCCAAAAAATGCATTTTGTCAGCTCAGGGCAAACTAAAAGCTATTTTTATTACCTATAGTAATTAACCTAATTCAGGAAAAAGGAACAGGCTTGGAGGGAAAAACTATCATTTAAACAGTTGTGGAAGCTCAAAAATTGCTTTTTTGAAATTAATATTACCAGCTTCAATAAAGCATTCGAAATTGTTTTTACAATCCTGGACCTAGTTACTCAAAGCTAGGGCTGAGTTTGTAAGATTTAAACAGTTTGTCTGTTGGATTCAACATGAATATTTTCGAGGTTGCTCTAATTTCAAACATGAGATTAGCTTATTAGAGTAGTTGGAGGGGTCTTATTGTCAGAAACTTGAAGGAGTGGCTAGAGACAAATATAGAATCCATCCCTTTGGTGAAACTGTCTTTCAGCTTTCCGCATCTACTGCCCTCGCTTGATGTTACCAAAACAGTATTCCAAAAGCCATTTTTATACATCGTTTCTTTATATTTACAGTAGAACTATAAAGAGGTTTCATTTAAATCCTTTAAAAAAATATTTTTTCAGAGATTTGCTGCCAGGCTTATTCCCCATCCCTTGACTTTTGTTTGAGTCTTTGTCTTATTTCAAAGACTGAGAGCTATTGCCCAATCGAGCCTTGAGTTATAAAAGTTCAATAGTTTAGAAGCCTTAAAATTAAAAAAGATCTTTTAATTTAGAAAATTCTTATGTTTTAAATTTGGGATTAATCATTTTTTATGGCCCAAAATAGCACACTCAGTTTTTGGCAGCTTCTGTCCTGCCCATGCCAATGAAAGTAGCACCATATGGTGTGACTGCTATCACACTAGGAAACCTACGCCCTTTGGGGACACCTGGCATAAAGCAGAGCCACTGCTCCCCATGTGATTAACCTTTTAAGCCAAAATATTAACCAAGATATATTAAGATTTTATGATACTACAGTATCCTATTGGTTGAGTCTTATAGCTCTTTTTCCTACCAGCTTTAACATTTGGCCACATTATGAAAACACATACTCAGAACTTAATGGAATCTCTTATTTAACTTCAGAAAGAAGCTTTTGCATGACTATTACAAGAAAGGAAAGCGTACATTTCAGAATACAATCAATAATATTTTAGTACCTCTTAAATCCTAGCACCCCTCCACCACTATGATGATAATCCCTTCCTCTCCTCACCCCACTTACCTGACTAAATATCCAGAAGGAAAAGAGTTTGCAAATATTGATCTTAGGTGTTGGCCTAAGTATTGTAAGTATTGAAATTTACATGATGGAAAGAGTTTAGAACATGACACGTATAAGGAACTAATCACTATTTTTCTCTCACTTCTGTGTATTTTGTCTTTTGTTAAGTAGATCTGTTATGTTTTCCTGGTAACTGCCCTCTGCCTGTTCTTTGTTCTATGCTAGAGCAGTCATTTAGTTCATTGTAACCTTCATCCAAATGTTTCTCGGCCTTATAAAATTATCGTTAAGGCTTTCCAGTATAAAATTAGCTTATTCTCCTGAAAATAAAGACACAGGTAGGTTTTATTTATCATGGATTATATTTATTAGCTTTTGTGGGGAAGGATGAAACTGTCTCTTACTGTTCTAGATTCTTTCAGTTTGTCTAGTAATCAAATAGACACAAAACAGATTAACAAAAGAAATTACCAGGTTTAACTACATACATATATAGAGGAACCCGACATACATGAGAGGTTCAGAGATGAAAAGGAAAAATGAGGTATATGTGACATTCTGAGCCAAGGATGAGGTAAGCCACTTTTGGGCTTCAAGTGGGGGGAGGAAGGTCATTAGCAGGATGATAAGAACAAATGTTCAGTAATTAGAAGTTTTCCCTGCCCTATATATAGGTCATAAAAAGTTATTTCTGATAATAATTCTTATTATGGGCAAGGCCCCTAATTTAAATTCTTTAAGGGAGAGGTGAAAGTTTCTTGTCTCAGTTGTCTTCAGCTCAAAATAATTCACATGCCAAAGTGGCACAGCTTGAGAGAGGCCTCTTTTGAACCCCTCCACTTTTAATAACCTTATTCAGTTATTCTTGAAACAAATATTGAGCACCTACTAGGTACAAGCTGTACTAGGCACTATGTATAAAAAAATGTGATAGACAAAATTCCACCCTTAATATATAAGTAGTTTATAATACAGTACAATGCTTTATGAAAAAGTACACAGTATACTGGGGTTGTATCTTGAGGCAGCTCATGAAATGACACTTTCTGGGTTTTTTTTCCCCGCCATGTTGAGTGAAATTATACTTTCTAAAAACTCAAAGGAAAATATTAAATTTCAGCATTACAGAGAAATGTTTACAAATGTTATTGCCTGGTCTGTCAAAAAAATGCTTAAAGCTCAGAGAGAAATTTATATATCCAGTTCAAGCAAAGTGACATTTCTTTAACTATTTGTTGTTATTTCTATATTTTAACATCTAATAGTCATGTGTGATTTTTCAAAGATAAAATT
>CM053508.1:123674325-123734142 GCA_028627145.1 Eidolon dupreanum | reverse complement strand
TTCACATAGGGGTTTTTCTTGGTCATTTCTAAAAGCTTCATTTGAAAGATGACCAGTTTCTTCTGGGGGAATGGATTGAAATAAATAATGGTGAGGAATTCCTTTAGAGGTGTGCAGGAGAATTCCAGAAATGTAATTCTTGATCATCCTTTTTTTCCCTATTGCTTTTTCATCAAGAAACCAAAATGGGCTTAATTTTCCGAGACTAGTGCCCCTTGACATCCTTATTTAATCATTTCCTGTCCTGTCAGCTTGAAGTCATTGAACATTTTTGGTCTTAATTTGGGGACTGTGTTAGAAAATTGGTATTAAAATTTAAAGGTCCAAAAAATAGATCAGAAAGGAAAAACTTGGGAGAAGCTGTTGATTTCATTGTGACCCCAGTGACTGACAGGTTTGCCTTCGGACACCTTGAGATCAGATAGAATTACTGTCAACCAAATAACAAAGGTATATAGAATGCCAGTGTGTGCTTAGTATTATGGTAGCACAAGCTGTGATTACTGCCTTCCAGGAACTTCTTTAAATGTAACTTATCTTAAAAAGAAGAAAAATTCTTCCAGAGACTGGGGGGTTCTTTTGATCAACTAAGAATTTATTTCATTAGAATTCTAATATTTTCAGGAAGAATTTCAAGATAGATACAACTTGGAGCCAAATTTATGTCAACAAAATTATTTGTGTCATTGTTCTGTTATGTAATGGTTGCACCACGTAAGAATTAAGAACATAGATTTGAAATTCTTATTCAATTTCAGATTGAATAAGGTGTCCCTTGGCAGATATTTTTAGAATGGTGGAGCTGCCGAAGGGCTTCCTGTGAGTCAGGTTCTCATTCAGAAACTGATATTGAATATTGACTTTAAAACTGAATTTTTCATTCTGAATTATTCTTTCCTGAAAATGCAAGCTTAAGCTCTCATCAGTTGATTAAATCAATATGTTATATGCATCACAAGAATACAGTTTTTGGTATCAGAGACAAGTCAGATGATCCCTCTCTTTCGAAAGGGGATATTTTTCATAGATGTGAACTGTCGTGAGCTGGTAGTTATACTATTGGAGTTGTCAAAGGGCTTCAGGAAGGTATGGCTCTAATTTTCATAGGAGAAAGGTTTGAAAAACTGATTTTCTCTTTTTACCATAGTTCAAATTCAAAGCATTCTAAGGGCAGGGAATGAGATTAACAATTCACTTTTTCCATATCATTGCCTGAGTGACCTAGTAGAATAGGAACTGGAATTAGTTGTACAGCCCTACCCAGTCAGTTGCTTTCCTCATCATGCAAAAAGAAAGCTAAATATGAAAAAAATTTTTGAATTTTGTCATAAATAGAAACTGGAGCCTTAAGCCGATACACAGATGCGAGACACTTTTGTTGTGTCTAATCTATTTTGGTGGCAATTAATTATGTGTAAACTAGATCTCGTTAACCTTAAATGTTAAGGCAAAGGTGATTAGTCACTTTTGGAAAAAATAATCTGCTGTTTGTTTTTTCTGTTTGCGTTTTGCTGATATTTTTAAAGAGTGAGTATAGTTATATTAAATAAGCTCTTGGTGAATTAGGGAACAGGTTGAGGCAGGAACTCACAGTCACAGGAATTTTGTGTTAAACTGAGGGTACTGCCACCTCCAAGGGGGCACAGGGATAAAATAAAACCAGAAACACTCAAATTTTTTATAGCCCCAAAATGAGCTAGTAAGAGACAGTTTTAAACTAGAGACCTCAGCTTTCTATTCTTACACACTTTCTATTCTATTCTTTGTTCTAAAAGCAGGGACAGTTTTAGTAACCAGTTGAATGAATTATTTTGGTAAGTCATGGATATTGAAATTATTTGTTCAGTGTCAAGCATTTTGGATAGGAAGTGTTAATAGAGTCACTTTCTTTTCTCACCTTCATTAACTTGGTCTTAGGACAAAATTACCCCATATTTTATTTTTTTAAATGTGTATTTGGTAATTTTTAGATAAAGTTTAAAAATTAGAAATCCGGCTAAAGGTTTTTAGTAACTTAATTCGATAAAATATTCTAAAATATCTTAGTGTGACTTACATCCTAAATTTTTATTTTAAAAATTAATTGACTTATATATACGCTTCTGAATTCTTTATGTTACTGGCATAACTAACCACTAACATTCATAATGTAAGATTCTTAACCAAAGACTCCGAGTAGACCTATATATGTGTACAGTACTGTTTACAGCCTAAGTGTATATATTAAATGTCTTAGAATGTTAGATTTTGTGGATTTTACCTAGTACATATTACAGAGAGGATGTGTCCCATGTAAAGGCTTGAAGCTTTCCTTTCTGCATACTGAGGTGAAAGTAGGAACATAGAGGACATAAACAAGAGTTAAGTCCCTACAGCATCTCATCGATGTTATAACAAAATAACATTGCATGAAATGATCTTATTCAAGGATCTGCTGATGGCCTTTATGATGAATTTCCTACAAAACAGTTTGTAAATGTTAGCCACTTTAGACTGAATAGTAATGCTCTAGGTGCCTCTCTTGTGACATGGGCACCAAAACTGACTTTACCCAGGCAAAACTGGGCAATGAAAAACAACGCCTTTTCTCCCTTTACAGCTGTGTGCCTGCTATGGCAGGGAGCCAAGTTGATAGACCTATCCAAGATTCTTTCCCTTGAGGCTAAAGGGGAATCTGGCCAAGCATTTGATGGAATGCTTAACTCTGTTTCCTTCCCCCATAAATTAGGTAAAAATGCTCCCCACCAGCACCAAACTGGTTCTAGATTTCTGAGTCATCTTGGAGGTAGCTTTTCCCTCCCTGCTGATGGTAGGCTCTCATGAGGATGATTGAGTCCCAGAGAAACTCATTCCTTCACAGTGGGGAAATGAGGCAGAGTCTTTGCAAGGCCATAATTGAATTTAAAATCCTTTTCATTACAAAACAGTTCTACATTTCTTGAATATTGGGTAGTCCCAAATGGGAAATTGATAAAAAGATTGAGCTCTATATGTGAAAAGAAATAATCTCTAAACATTCTTTTGAGGATGACCCACCTCCTACAGTTGATAGGTGTCTCTATTTCTAATTTATGATAGTCAGATAGGGAGGAAAATGGAGAACGACCTTTGTTCATAGTATTTCTTATGGTAGAGAAAATTAAATGTTTTTTATGCAATTTAAATTTCACATAAACTTCAAGGTTTGTAAAATCATAATCCAACGTGTAGCCTTTTGCCAATGTAAAGATGCAGTTTTCATTCAAAACTAGATTATAGTAGTCCCCCCTTATCCATGGTCAATTTGTAAGTTTTAAAGTGCACACCATTTTAAGTATTGTGATCTAATCTCATGCCATCCTACTCTGCCCCACCCAGGATGTGAATCATCCCTTTGTCCAGCGTATCCACACTGTATGTGCTACGCAGCCATTAGTCATTTCTGTTATCCGATCAACAATCACAGCATTACAGTGCTTGTGTTCCAGTAGCCCTTATTTTACTTAATAATAGCCCCAAAGTGCAAGAGTAGTGCTGCTGGCAATTTGAATGTGCTAAAAAGAAACCATAAAGTTTTTTAAGTGAAAACGTGAGTAGATTACAATAAGACATTCTGAAAGAGAGGTAAAGGGGGGGGAGAGAGAGAGAGACCACATTCACATAACTTTTATTACAGTATATTATCATTGTTTATTTTATTTGTTGTTGTTAATCTCTTACTGTGCCTAATTTATAAGTTAAACTTTATCATAGGTTTGTATACATAAGTAAAAACATAGTATGTACAGGGTTTGTTACTATCCATGGTTTCAGGCATCCGGTGGGGGTCTGGGGAAACTACTGTTCTATATCCTTATTTAGCATCTGGCATTTTCTGCTCTGGGCACAGAAAATGATAAATTATAATAATTTTGACTATTTTCATTTGGTCAGTTTAACTGTTTCAGCTCTATCACTGTGTCTACTGTTGATGAAGAGGTAGAGGAGACTGAGGCTGGGGAAGTTGCTGACTGTCTGCACAGGATACCACAGTGACTGAAAAACAGCTGGAGCTCTAGGGCATGAGCTAAAGAAGTCTGCAAGAGCTGGCTGAACTGGAAGCCAAGAAAGCAAAAATGAAGGGGACCTTGATTGACAACCACTTCGAGTGATCAGGACCTTTTCTCTGAACTCAGACAAGAGACAAACATTTAGATGAGGAAGAATAACTTTTTCTTGATTACATGGACTGATTCCTACCTTTATACCCAGTAGAAAGCTTTCCATTGCTTTCCATTGATTCTCCTACATTCAGTGAAGTCTTTGAGTCCATCTGACCTGCTTTTTAGAAATGAATTTTTAAAATCTTTATATAGGTCTTCTGTCCTGTTTTTTGTCTATTTGGTATAAACTTCTTCAGCTGTTTGGAAACTCTGTGACTAGATCAGTGCTTGAGTGTCTCTAGTTTCTGAAGTAGCTGTTCTTATTCCATCTTTAAAGTTAATAAAATGTGTAAAGATTTTAAAAAAGACAACTATACGGTATTTCCTAACGGTTACTATCTACTAGAGAAGCACACAGATAAATAACAGTAAATCACCACTCTCTACACTGTTTAGAACATATTAACTTGAATTATGGGAGATCATTATTGTTCAGATTTTATTAAAACTTCATAGTTATCCCATCATATACTGGAGATGCCACATATATAAGCCTGAGAATGGTCACCATAGGGCTCCTCACTATCTCACTAAAGTCTCTACCCTCTACTCAGAATGTGCCTTTCGAGCAGCCTCATCTCATCTTCCTCAGTGTATATATAGCATCACAGCACCAAATCACAAACTCCTTTTAAGGCTCAACTCAGGTGTACCATCTTCCATTAGAGTCTCTGAATTCTTTTCTGTCATGCTACTCAAGGGGGTTGATGGTACTTTTTTTCATTCTTTATCAGGCCCCCACAAACTCCACCTTCAGCTTTATTTGATAGTTAGGTATAGACTCGTGTTTTATCTCCTCTACCACACTAATTTACTTGAGAGCCGGCATCTGTAATCTCTATCTCATACCTTTTGTTAATCTCCCAGTAGACCTGTACTGTAAATCCTTTTTTGAAAAGATGGATGAATGTTGAAGAATCATACAAAAGAACAACTCTTTAGTGAATCAGAACATTGTTGGAAGGCACGAAGCCTTTGTTGATCACTTTTTTTTTAAAACAATACTTAGCAGCTATCTCTGGGTACAAATAAGAAAAATTAGTTCTGATTGAGCCAGGATAAGGCACTCAGAGTAACTTAGTTATGAATCAGATTGAGAGCTAAGATTCAGTTTACACTAGCTCAGGGAGAATTTATCAAAACTAAAAGACTGGGTTTATCTCATCATTACTAACTATATTAAGTTTCCTTTTTTGATGGGCAGCAGGGGGTGGCTTGAGCCAAGTTAATAAGTGGATTGCTCTTACAGTTGGGAGTTTACTGGGTTCTTAATGAATAAACTCCCAGAAGAATTTACGTACTACTGCAGCAGAATGAATGTCTCTAACCTGAAGGAGGCATCATTTATTTTCCAGCCTTCAGATTTTTTTTTTTCTGATTGCACTAATAGCCTTCAGATTTTTGCAAGGCCATGAAAGCACTGATCTGTTGATCGTTTTTTGTTTTGTTTTATTTTCTCCCAGGTGATTAATAAACAGAGTCTGTTGTCACTTAGTTTATAAGTACCAGGTGTAATCTGGTGGGTAGTTCAACTTCAGTCAGTGTAACTGTAGAATATTCCATATTTTAGACACAATCCAACTCCCAAGCATTTCTGTTTCAGAAACTGGGACAGCTTCCAAGTTAGTTTTGTGAATGCTTTCATTTCTCCTGCCAGACTCATTAACTCAGCCTGTTCACCTTGGGGAAATTATAGTTTCAGACTTGTACTTTCTGTAAAAACCATCCTCTTAAATGAATGTAATGGTTGATTTAATTCAGAACATTCAGACTCAAGCTTTTCAATAGTTTATTCTAAAACCTGTTATTGTGAATTTGACCAGCAGAGAATGGTTAAAATGAAGAAGGAAATCATGATCATAACATGCAAATTACCAGTATTAAAAGATGTGGAATTCAATAAATATTTCTATTTTCATATTCCATGTCTCAGATTTTATAGACTCATCAAGCTAAAAATCTCAACCATTTTAGACCAATATTTCTTAATTTGAATTTATGAATTCATATGAATCTTTTTGAGATTATGAGGACAGCTGTGGATTCTCTTCTCGGAAGAATATACTTGCACACAAAAGTTTGTATTCAGATTTAAGACAATCTCACTCCTAAAGTCTGTGCATGGATCCTAGGTGAAGAAATACCTATTCTAGTCCTCAGGGGTCTGGAGAAGTTAGGTGATCCACCCTAAATCACACAGCTTCTGTAGCTGAATACTTATGTTAGTCTTTTTCTTCTACTATTCTGTTCCTTTCTTTAAAATACATTCTGAATTTATCAAACTTAAAGGAAGGCTAGGGATTTTAAGCCTTAAAATCAACTATTTCAGCTTTGGCATACCCAATGAGGAGATTAAAGTGCAGTAACACCCAAAACATTTAAACCATTCACTTAGAACTAAGCACAGTTTTTTATAACTTGCTGTAGTTATTCAAGGGCTAATCCAAGACCCCCAGTTGGTGTAATTACTCCCATCAGTTTCTTAACTGGGCTACCTATATCTAAATTCATCATATCTGTCAACCACTATAGAGCACTAGTTCTGTTTATTCAGCCTGTCTACCTTTCTTTTTCTTGCGGTTCCCAAAGCTGCTGCCCCACCCCCCCACCCCCGCCCCACACCATCGCTATGCTCAACCTGACCTACCAAGCCATTTTGGAGACATATCAAGCTGAAAGCATCACAATAAGTATTAGACACTACTTATTATTTAAATCCACTTTTGTTGTCTCCTAGCACATTACTAAGTTTCTTTGTATTTCCATATCCTCATCTATAAAATTGAACCTAGTACCTTTTCTTACAGTCCATCATGTTGTAAGAAATAAATGTAGCACCTAAGCTAGTTAAGTGACAGTTTTCACTATTTCCTGCTACGCTCGTGACATTCTTTATTGGAGTCAGGCAGGTGTTTCCAAGTACTTAGTGCTTAATCCTTTACAGTGTTATTTTTGCATCATTTGTTCATCATTAACTGAGTTCCTTCTCTCTTTTAGTCACTGATGTGTTGGGTTGGGGGAAGGTGTCATGTTTTCTTTTTTCTTTATTCATCATAGTTTCTTTATTGATACTAATATATACAACTTCAGCAGTCTCTTCTATAAAATTTGATCGTTAAATTAACAGAAAGCTATTTATGAAACTTTTCATAATAAGTTCTCACAGTTTTACATTATTAAGAGGACAGTTATTTTATTTTCAATGAAGAAACTCTTGATGTAAGAGACTCTTTTTGAAGTCCAGATTTCTATCTCCAGAGTGATAGAGAGCAGCTAATAATGTGGCAAAACTCAACCTCTAATGCGATTGTTCCACAGGCTAGGAGCCAGCGCTTCGCCTCGGATGTGTTGGGGTAGGACTCCTAAACTGGACAGAAGGAAAGTTTCAGCTCTTAATCCTCTGTCTTGATCATGTTCTTGTGATTGAAAAAAATGATTAGGCATATGCCTAATAGATATAGTTATTCATAAAATATTATTCTAACATATACATTATAAAAAATTAAAATATAGAGGATGAGCTTTTTAAAAGAGAGGTTCTGTTATTTTTTTCCTAAGCCCTGCGGGGATTATAGGACTGGCATCCTCCTTAAAATCATTCTGTAATCCTTTGGTCCGGGCTCAAGTCCCTACTCCAGCTTAATTGCTTGATTGCACCATTTATCTCTACAACTGGATGGTAAACTACCTGAGGTTAGAGCCAATGTCTTATCTTTCTTCTGTATCCCACAGCAAGGCCTAGCACAGTTTTTTTACATTATAATTATTCAATACTGCATTTACTTGTTGATTAATTTCTTGGGACATTTCAGAGTACTGTTTCAATGATTGTTAACAAAAGGAAAAAAATCCTGAGCCCTATTCTACCTTAGCAATTCTGGGTTTTATTCCTGATATTATTCATCTTGTAGAAGTAAAGATAATCAAGCCCATCTCCATTTATAATTTTATAGAAATAAATATACTAAGTGTAATGAAATGATTTATTTGGGGCAGGACAGAAATGGTGCAATCTGAGAAACAAACCTGTGTCAGTACCCTCATCTGTTTTTGTTTCTTGAGATTTTTGTCTTTTAGTGTCTTATCAAATGGCTGAGTGCTAAACCGTAGCATTTTCTTTTTATACTTTATAGTTAATTTGCAATGGTATTATTCATGTTCTCACTGTTTGGATATATTACTTTATATTTTATATTTTTCTCTGGACCAATACTATGTCCTTTGATTTTCAAAACCCTTTTAGATTTTGAAAATTGGTTATTTTCAATTGCATTTAGAAATTCCTCATAGCTATTTAGTTCTTTGAATATTAAAGGCTTAACATAACCTTGGTCTGTGGCATTCCTGTATTGTCATCTTCTCTTTCTTGGTAGAGAAAATGAATCAAGGAAGAAAAAACTAAGAACAGTTTATTGTTGGTTGCAAATCAAGGCAACCAAAGAAATGAAAACCAAACACTGGTTTCCAAATTTGTAGTTCATTTGTGTCTCTGTAGATTATGTCATTCCTTCATAAAAGCTATAGTACTCTGTACTTAGTAATAAAATTCACTAAATTAAATCATAGCTATTACCAATCGTAACTTAAAAGTTTTGTAATTTTCATTATTTCATTTGCTTGATAGGTATAATAATCATTTTTTTTCTTCAAAATTTCAAGAGCTTATAATGGCAGATGTTTTTCTTGCTCATAGCTATGCACGTCAGTTGGGATGGCTCTGCCCCACATGTCCCTCCTTCTTGTACTAGCAGCATCCTGGACATGTTCTTCTCAGGGGAATGGCAGGACTGTAAGAATACAACCCAAACCACCCAAGCACATTTACAGCCTCTGCTCATGTTGCGTCTGCTAAAATCCCATTAGCCAAAGCAAGTCAGTGGTCTAGCCTAATGTCAGTGGAACATCAGTGGACAGGGGACATGTATACTCAGTCCCTAACAGGAAGACAAAGGCTCTGGATATCAAATCCTATGAAAGAAGAGTGAAAAATTGGGGGAAATAATTCAGTCTACCACTGTAGGGAAGCAAGCCATTAAAACAATCATTAATTTCCTAATGTAAGTCCTGTGGACTGTAAACATGACAACACTTTTTTTCCATGAGTAACTTACATCTTATTTGACTGTTATTTTGAAGATTCTTCAATGCTCTAATCTTCTTTCAATAATGCCCCTTTAATGCAAAGTTATTGTTTAGTAGAAATGAAAAGAAATGATAGTAATATTAATTGCCTTTCATGCTTTGAGAAAGAACTAGAATTGCTGATTGATTGAAAAAGTTTAAGGGATTAAAAGGGAATAAGGTAGAAAACTGCCTAAACAAAAATCATTTTTACTTAATAAACTGTTAAGAGATATGAATTAAACACATAGAATTGAAGCGGAGGGAACAGGGTTAAGCTAAATTAACTCGTACTAAGGAGGTTGATTTCTGAGATGCAGAAAAAGGCATTAAAATATCTATTCTCATTTAGACAAGTAGGGAGAAAGTTCAGAATTGGTATGTTAGTCTGCTAGGTAATCATAAGATTATATTAAAGTTGATTTTAATATATTTTATCACTAAGTACAGAAACAAGTTTGTATATTAGTCTTAATGCCTACTAAAGCCTGCAGGGGATTAATAGTTCCCTAGAAGCCTTTTTCTTGAAGTGACGCTGGTGTGGCTGCTCGATTTGTTAATATTTACTGTTTTCTTTATTGCTTGTATTTATCCTTGAATAGAAAGAATCTTTGTATTTTGCAAATGACCTTTTACAACCTGCATTGGTAACATTTCATAGAAGGCACACAGAATTCACAACATTTGAACAGGAGGAAATGATATGAAACTCAAAGGAAATGGTGCTTTATTATGGTGTGTATTATTACAGTCATATCTCCTTTAAAGGTACGAACAAGGAAACTAAAGGAGATGTGTATTGCAAAGCTGTGCAATATTGGGCATAACCTGCTCTACCTTTTTTGTCGTGGAAGTGAAAGTTTATTTTATCTCTGGTAGATGTACTTGGATTTAGAAAACAAATGTATTCATGGAGAATATGTAGCTTTCTTTAAAGAAAGGACACCCTTATTATGCTTGATCCTCTTTAGCTTTCAGAATTATGAAGTGTCATGTAAGGATCCTTATGTCACTATTACTTTATCTCCAGTACATTCTTCTCCATTTTCCCCATTACTAGATGGGACCGTTCATTAATGGGGAAGGGATTATGTCTCATCTTCTTTTCTGTAAATTTCCCCTCAGCAGCTTAAAAGATATATAAGCCCTATTTTATTCCTTATATTGAAGAAACATATTCAGTTGAATATGCAGATTTCTTGTTTTGGGTTTATTTTGGTGGTGTATGAAAACTTGAGTTTTTTTTTTTTTTTAAAACATCATCTCTTTTTTTTTTTCCTTTTAGCCTGAAAATGAAATTTCTTCAGACTGTAATCATGTAAGTATGAATTTTCCATAATTCACCATATGTGCTTTATATATATATGATGACAAATTTTAAGATGCTTTTCCTGTTTTGGGAGGCATTATAGTTTTTTTAGATTCTCTTATTCTTAAAAAGAGGATGATAAACCTTATTTAAGAGCCATGATAAATCTACAAATATTCTTCCACTGTAGAAACAAAATAGGTTCTGCCAAATATTTCTGTATTTAAGCTTAAATTTTTCTTTAGTTACAGCTACCATATGAAAATAATCGTTTCTGTGCTTATCAGGTTTACAGTTTGATTTCCGTATTTTAAAATCGTTTCAGTTAGTCATCATATAGTCGTCTGGTAGTTGCAGCAGTGACTGTAGGTCCTTCAAAGCCTAAAATGTTTATTTTCTGGCCCTTTGCAGAAAAAGTTTGCTAACCTCTGCCCCGGCCTATGGATAGGAGTATAAATAAGAAAAACTTCTTTATAAAGCATTCAACTTAAAATGCATATATGCTTTTGGCCTAACATTTCTACTTCTAGAAATTTATATGTACTTAATAGATTAAAATGTGTCCATAAAAGGATATTTGTTGTAGCATTATTTATAAAGCAAAATTTATCATGAGACCAAATCTGGCAGAGGGGAAGCCCAAAAAGAAGCTGTTCTGTGCCTTAAAACTCCAAAGGGCTGGAGAATAGTAAGGATATGATAGGAAAATGGGGAGCAATAGTCTACAGAAAACAGAAGAATGGATATGAAAAAAAGACAAGATTAGGACACAGACACAGGGGAAAGAACATGTGAAGATACAAGGAACATGTGAAGAAATCGGTACTGTCAACAAATTGATCTCACACTTCTAGCCTCCAGGATTGGCAGAAAATAAATTTCTGTCTTTTAAGCCATTCAGTATGTGGTATTTCTCTATGAGAACCCCAGCAATCTAATACATGTGGATTGGTGTTAAATTTTTCCTATTAAAGGTAATGGAACAAATATTAAAAATTGAATAGCTTTCCACCTAGTAGGGAGTCCAGGAATGAAATAATGTCATTGAACAAGAGATAAGATAGTTATGAACAATTTTTTAGCCAGTGAAATTGACAATGCCGATGCAGTGGACAAATTCCTAGAAAAACAAACTTTCCAAAACTAACAGAAGAAGTAGAAAATCTGAATAACCCTATGTTTATTTAAAAAATTGAATCTAAATAGAAATCTTCCCACTTAATTCAATTCTAGTTGTTTGAGCTTTTATTATGGGAAATTTTCTAACGTTCGTAATTGGACTGAAGGTTGCAGGGTAGTAAGTTAATATACAAAAATAAGTTACATTCCTGTTGACTAGCAATGAATAATTTAAAATGAAATTAAGAAAATAATTTACATTAGCTTCAAAAAGAATTAAATACTTAGGAATATATGTAACAAAAGGAATGTCGAGTTTACCATATGGTATTAAGAGTTTTAAAGAAATGAAAATATGCCTGGAAACTAGACTCAGCTTCATAAAATTATTCTCTGTTGATTGCGCAGTCTACAACTAAACCCACCAGATTTGAGCTTCTGGGTTAGACTTTTTGGTTCAAGCAGAATTTAACTTACACTGTCTATTTATATTTTCTCTGAAAACTTCACCAGGGATTTTAGTTCTAATGTTTTTTTCTTAAAAAAAATTGTCCTTAAGTAAAAAAGGAAAAAAAATATGTCTCAATGGTTGTTTTATTTTGTCTGCACATTTTTTTCCTTTTATTTTTAAATGCAGTGACATTTTATCTTTTCTGTACGTTAACTGAAGTGTGAATGTATTATCCAACTAGGTACATTGAACTTTTATGATTTATTTTTATCATAATTAATAATAAATCATGTTTATTGTAACTGATGGTAAATTTCACACTAACTGGATTTTTGTTTGTTTTTTCTCTTGTACTTAGTTGTTGTGGAATTATAAGCTGAACCTAACTACAGATCCCAAATTTGAATCTGTAGCCAGAGAGGTTTGCAAATCTACGATATCAGAGGTAGGTTGTGAAAGAATTTTGTTAGTCTTTAATGGCATAGAAAATGACATCTCTTTACCAGACCAATCATTAAGGGAGCAATAACTCATTTAGTTACTTTACTTTTCTTGGTTTTCACATCTGTATTGGTTGAGACAGAGGCCAGCAAGAGTGTAATTGGATTTCTTTTTGTTAACATTCACCTAGACTTATAGTAGGATGCTATTGATTCACACAAGTTGATAATCAGGCTCTGTTGGTCCCTAACCAGAGAATGCTCCTGTCGTCAGTGCTACTCACACACATTTCACAATCTGCTTATGTCTGAGGCATATCAAAATGGTTTCCCCAGGGGGCTTGGAAAGATTTCTAAGTGTTCTGGCTATGCAGTTGGATCAGTTGAACCATAGAGGTATATGCTTCAAATAATAGGAGTTAGCATTAAAAAGGTATGTAAAAAGATTGTTACATGTGTTGTGTTATAATTGGATGTTGAGTATAAAGACAAAAATAATTAATGAAAATGTGTAGCATTGTATGGATGCAAATTGGGAGAGTTTTTCAGTTATTTTCTTGGCTTAGTGTAAACAACAAATATTAGTGAAAACTGTGGTATTGAAAATTTTATTGTTTTTTATTTTTTGTAATCAGTGATAGAAATTCCAGACAGCCAGAGATGTCTGCATACTGAAGTGTAGGAATTATAAAGCAAACAGTTGCTATTTTTCTATCGCAAAGTTAATAATCATAGATCCTGCAACATCTACATCTGTCCTCAAACTACCTTATCTGATGATGTGAGGACCACTTTCTCCTGAGCTCTTAAAGAGGACCCTACCCCAACCATATAAACCCTCAGCTTACGTTCCTCACTTACGTTATTATGGGGTCTTGTAGAACCTGTTTTCTTTGTCAAATGTTCTAATCTTGTATCAGATATGTTTTATTATTTTATAGCATCGACCCTTCATATTTACCTTGGAGCCTCACAATAGAATAGCATGTCTTTGAAACATTGCGCTTTAGCTTCTAGCTTCAGTATCCTGCTCTTCAACTCCCTTAGCTAGCTATGTGACTTAGGTATGCATACCAATTTGATTGCCATGTGGAAAATTTAGCTCAGAATATATGCAGATTCATCACAATAATTTCACTCTTTGCCAGCTTATTTTATACACACACGCACACACACACACACACACACACACGTGTGTGTGTATATATTTAATAAATAAGCTGGCTTCCTTGTAACGTATATGTAGTGACGGGCCTCATGTAACCTTTTGGGGTATTGTGGTTCTGTAAGAGATTCAAGTAACAAGGGCATTTCTTGCTTCCTAGAGGGTGACTATACTGGGGTCAGGAAAATTAAATATCAGGAAGAACATAGTTGCCAACAGAACATTTTATTCTACATCTCCCTCCTATCTTCTTTTTTAATTTTGGAATCCTACTTCCAAGGCTAAAATGACATCACAAGAATATCTGTAACTCAAACTTAATTTACTCTCCATGATTGAGCCAAATTCTGCCTGTTTTCCTCCTGCTTCATGTCAAAAATAGAATGAATCTTCTCCCCAGCCACTTCAGCATTTACTCCCATTCATAAACATGTTGATGGTTTAATGCTGTTTCTTGCTGTTAACCTTGGAAATTTTCCTTCTGTCATATTAAACTTCTGTCCAATAGAGTAGTTGAAAAAAAGCATAAACTTCTAAATCAAACACTACACATCCTATTGTAATCAGTGAACTGAAATACAAAATAGGTACTACATCTCTGTTTTTCAGTAAGTGATTAAAGATATATATACATTTAACTTCTTATTGGTGCTGCAGTTCAAGTTGTGCTCTTGGTTTTTCTTCAGATTTTTAAACTGTTGATTGCCCAATATTAAAGCCTGTGTGAATACTTCTACTTCATTAAATTTTCAAACCCAGGTGTCTGCCACTAATTCGGTTTTTTGTTTGTTTTTGTTTTTCGTTTTTGTTTTTGATAAAGTTTTTTTTTTCCAGTGGTTGAATTACAAGTGCTGAGACTTTCAAGGAGCTATTTCTTCTTTGACTTTATTAACTCTGTTTTGCTAAAAAAGAAAAAGAAAAAGAAAAAAACACTTTTCCTGGAAATATATTTATTGCCCTCTTTTTAGACATCACAAAAAAAGAGCTGAAAGAATTGCATTCCTCTTGACTGTCAAAGATCCATGCACCTCTTAAAGCCAGTGTGAGACTATTTACTTAAATTCCAACGTCTGTTTCTTTAATAGTAAACACAATTTTCTGTCTCTAACTGAGTCTTTGACTTGGTGAGAGCTAGACATAAGAGACCCCGTGGCCTATAGGATGTGTGTGGTGTGTCCTGCACCCAGCACCTTTTGGAAAAGGAGATTATATTTGTGGTATGATAGTGGAGAATTGTCTCCGATGGTTTCAAAAAACCTATAAAACAGTACCTTTTCATTTGGATTCAAAATAAACATTTATGTTTGGCTTCTTTCTCTTGTCAAAACTGCCAATTTTGTTTGTTTTTAATTTCTCCAAATGCAGTAGGCTTTTTCCAAACAACTTTCCTTTGCTTTATAATTCAAGCTTATCACCCTATAAATAGATTTCACTTTTTATTCCTGAATTTTAGCATCTTGGGGCTAGTTTGCTTCATTAGCACTTGTGGTTTAGCACGCACTTTGCAGAAACACCATGTGGAATCACTCTGTGCTTGATCCACTAGATCATATGTCTAAACTATCCAAATTAGATTTACGTTGACCTTCTCCTTCTCAAACTTCTTGCCAGACTGCACTGAACATTATTTTAAACATGATTCTGTTCCAGACCACAGCTGGGATTCTAGTAAGTTCAGAAACGCATATCCAAAGTCATAGTTAAGTCAGAACACATTAATGTCATGTCAAGAAGTAATATTATGTCTTTCCTCCTTCCTCCCCTTGGACATTAGGTTTATCTAGCAATAATAGTCTGCTGTGTAGTTGGCTAGGGACTGCAACTAAATTTCAGTTCTGCACCTGTTTTCCAGACCTGTTCCCTAGATTAATCTCCTGACTGTCCATAGCATTCTTTGCATGGATAAAGGGACTTCTCAGTAGAACCATTTAGAATGATAGAACTATTCTAAAATTATAGATGTTAAAACATCTTTTTAATTAGATCTCAATAAAGCTGAAGTTTTTAACAGCCCTTTTTACTCCATTTGGACGTGAGTTCTACCCAGCATTTGTAAATGTACATATTTTCTTACAAAACAACTTAGCACATATTTCCTAGAGGGCAGAGCAATCTGAGTAGGCATGACACTGTCAAGAAAATAGCAGACATTCTCTCTTTTGTAAGGATTATTTGTTGTGAGACTAGAATACTTGTGTAAAACAATCACTTTCTTTTGAGCAGATTAAAGAATGTGCCGATGAACCAGTAGGAAAAGGTTACTTGGTTTCCTGCTTGGTGGATCACCGAGGCAACATCACTGAGTACCAGTGTCACCAATACATCACTAAGATGACGGCCATCATTTTCAGTGATTACCGTCTAATCTGTGGCTTCATGGATGACTGCAAAAATGACATCAACATTCTGAAATGTGGCAGCATTCGGCTTGGAGAAAAGGTATTTACTACACTGGCTTCACCAAAGGGGTCTTACAGACATGATAAATGAAAAGCTTTGTATAGCTGGCATGGGGAAATTTAGTTTCTGGAGGTGGCCTTAAAGTTGAGGTCCAGACAGCCCAAGATCTAAGGCTACTTGACCTGTGAATGCAGCTCATCTATTTGTGACGAAATGTTTCAAGACAGTATGGAGAAGTAGAGGAATTAATACCTCCTAAGAGTAGTGTTATCTCAAAATCTTAAACCATTTGTTGGTTACCTGTAATGTTCATGGGAATAATAATTGGGTTAGGAGAGACTTGAGTTCTCAAACATTTCTCTGCATGTAACTCACTGTTTCCATTAAAAAAGTCACTTAACACACCAGTAAAAAGAAGATACTTAAATAATAGAAAATTTTAAGATATGTGAAAGTACTTCTAACTTGTCAGAAGAAAGGCACTCTATAAATGTGATATATAATTTTTAACTCAGAAGAACTAGTTTTAGTAAAGACAGGAAAGAAAATAACTAGCTAGCTAGTTTCTTCTTCTCTAATTATATCTGATCTTATTTTATTCTGTTGTCCAGAAGGTCACAATGGAGGTTTGACCAGGTTTATTCTGAATTTGTTTGCTCAGCAAAAATGAAAAACTCCTAAAGAGTAACAGATGCCAATGGGGGAGAGAGTCTGGGACCCACGTAGGCATCAACTATTAATTACCACTGCTCATTGATCTGTTAGGAAATATGACAGAAAATAAAATCCATTTGTCTCTTTGCCCCTATATGTTCATTGCACCATGCTTTGTAGCTTCTGTCACTGAGAAAAGGGGCATGGTGTTATTTGCTGAAACCATACACACCAGTTTGAGCGAGGGTTTTAGTGCTGGTTATTTTCTGTCTGTCACCAGATACCTTTCCTTGATACCAGCACAGGGCTCTGGCCCTTTCACAGGACACCTCCGAGTCTATCTTGAGAGCACTATGAACTTGGCATACTGCTTTCAGGCAGCTAAAAAAGCCAGTTTTAATAAAGAAGGCAGATTTTTTTTCTTTCCAGCAAACTCTAGAAATGGCACAAAAGCACTTAAGTCACCTTAAAGTTCCTCTGACATATTTACAGCATTGGAGATTATATCCAGTTGGGAGATTATATCCAGTTGCAAACCTCACTCTTAAAAATCTTGACATAAGTGTTAGACACATTTTCAGGAATTAATGATAACATATTTCGTATTTGTGATTAGTGGTCCACACTTTAGAGTGGACCATTACCATTCACTTCTGTTGACAACCCAGATAATTGCTGGTTAGCTTCTCACTGGCAGTCTGAATTGTCCATATAAAACCTTCCAGCGGTATGTGTGAGTTACTAAGTCTGCAGTGACTAAAATAATTGCAGAAAATAGTAGTGCTAGAGCCAAAAGACATGACGACAGTGAGGGTTGTTTTCTGCTTTGTTAAAATAACAAAAAACTGTTTCTATGGACCATTAACATGCATATTTTGGTAATTTTTATTTTTTGCTATACCTACCAATTAGGTGGATTTCTGTGTACACCAGGGCCCCCAACCCTCACATCAAAGGCTCTTGTATATTTTGGGGACAGTGAGATGACTCATGCCTGCGCTTATGAAAAGCACGTTCCTTCCTATGTAATCTGCTCTGGGACTACAGCTAAGTTTAAAAATGAGGAGGCACGTCCTCAGCCCTACTTTGCCTTTTCCAAATATAGTTTACTTCTCTGAAGCCAGTTTTTTAGATACGAAAATCATCCTGAAAATTAATGAGTTTTTGACCACAGAAAAGAACAGGCTCATAATTTCAAATTTCTTGCTGCTGAAGCTTGCAAACTCCTCTGTAAATGGCTTTAAACTGATCTCCAAAGATCAAAGGAGAAGGGATCATGGCTGTTTGTACCCTCTGTATGAACATGTAAATGTCATGATTTCAAAACTATAACGACTTTTTTCAAAATGATTATATATTTTATAACAAAGATTATATATTAATATGATCTTTAGAATCTCCTAAGGAAATATTGTTATAATGAAAGGCCAGGTCTCCAGAAGTAAAACTGTAAGTGATTTACGTCCTCTGAAGAAAAAGTAGAATGTGACATCCAGTGCAGGAGCTTAATGTGCACATGTGCCACGTTATTTCGCTTTCATACTTTTTCACTCAGTAGTTATGTCATTTTATCATTCCATGCTTTTAACCAACTACTTTGAATAATTCAGACATCCTTCTTCTCTCTTTATGTAGTGAGGTAGATCACAGAAGACACCAAAAATATTAAAATACAGAATTTATAACAGATGAAAACTGAGTTCTTGCCTACCTTTTTGAGATTAGTGTTATCCTTCTCTGTTCTTAAAATTAAGGCGGGTAGAGGGGGATGGACAGGGTGTATGGAGAAGAAAAAACCTTTCTTATCAAACTACTAAACACTAAACAGGACACAAGCAAAAGTTTTAAAACAGACATTTATCTCGCCACAATAGAATTTTTAAAACTCATTGTAAATCTATTTAAAGGATCACTTCTTATTCATATGTCAAGCCCGTGCATTAATAACTTTTTTTGACCTAAATAATTTTATTTTCTTGTCGATAATGTACAAGTGTATAGTTCATCTTTCTTGCTTTTGTTCATATTCAGTAATTAGCCATCTGGTTTTCTTTGTCAAATATTTGCATACATTTCAGTTATATGACTCAAATAGGCTGAAATAGAAAGCTCAGACTCTGGGGAACTGAGAATTCCTGAAATATCTTTATTTGAAAAAATTAAAGTTACAATGAATGAAAACATCTAATGGAGGTGATGTTATGGCCCAATACCAATATGTGATACTACAATTAAAATTAAACCTCACATTCTTCAGGGAATCTCAAACCATGGTGATGCTGCCTTAAATTCAATAAGAAGGAAATGAAACCATTAAGAAATATAATAGCCCTAGTTAATCTTACTGGTAGCACATTTAAAACAGTTAAAAACTCAAAGTATGTAGGGAAGTGCTATGACTCATTACACAGAAGTCATTTCTTTACCCTATGATGCCCGGACTAAAGGCTGAATCTAAAGAGTTGATGATCATGCTATTATTTTCAACCTCTTTTATACAATTAAGACCTAATTACTAGCAACTATCTAAGTAAGTTATTAACGGGCTACTAAAATTTGGTATAGGATATTGTTTTATAACATAAAACGTTTATAATAATCTTTTATATTCTGTAAGTAATAAGTGACCGATATGTTTCTGTCCAAATCTTTGTTATCATAGGCTTGTTTTTCCTTTGGGAAGTGGAACTGGGTAAGCCTTGCCTAACTGGGCCATAGTTAGACAAACTTGAGTATCACACAAATGAGGAAGAAAAAAATAAGCCTAACTTTGAATTTCTGGGGTTTGTGTCCTCTTTTCTCTGTCATTATTTTTTTGTCACTTGTCCTTCAGAGTTTTGTTTAGATATCTATTCAGAATTACTCTCCAAAAAAACTTTTTGGTTATCTCCAGTTTTGGAGCATTAGATAAAATCATATAGCTAGTGAGAAAGGTTAAGGTACAGATAGAGAAGAGGAGAACAGGAGCATCTGCTAGTATGCTATGCTTCTTAATATTTTTTGGGTCAGCAAACCTTTTAAAATTTAATGAAACATATGAACCTTTTTCGGAAAAAATATACAAAAGCTGCAAAGAAATTTTAGGCCTTTCATAGAATCCAAAGTCTAGAAAAATAAACAATGGACTCTTAGACGGGCTTCTTATGTCCTGCAACTTGGATGAGTTGATACACTCGTCTAGGCCTCTGTTTGCTCATCTGCACAATAGGTACACAGCTCTTATCCCTTCTTCTCAGATATAGTAGGAGAGAATGTGAAAATATTCATGGAAATACTTGAGAAGTAGTGTGTTATAGAACAAATCTATTAACAGAAATTTTTTAAACTGTACATTTTTTGTTGAATTTAAATTTTGCTTAAAGTATATGTTTATCTGGTTTTAGGAAACTTTGTTATATACAGATTATTTCATAGACATGGTATTTTACTATAACAGAATTTCATGTGTTTGTTTAAATAAATGATAACACTATATTTTCTGCTTCTTTGGTTTGCTGTATTAATGGTTATACCTCTCAAGTAATTGAAACATGTTTTCTGAGTAAAGAAGATCAGGACTCTTGAATAGAAACTATGTAGGGGAAGTTTCTCATTTTGAATGAATGAATTCTTGTGGTTGCTGTGGGGATGATGCAGTGTACAATTAAAGGTAATTGGATGGTTTTAGGAAAGCTGTCCAAAGCAGTTTGTATAAATGGTAGTAATCTCATTAAAGTCACACTAAGATAAATCTAAAGCATTAAAGTGAATATTATATTACAGATTGTACATATTGAGGTCTTTGTAGACAATATAGAATAGAAAAAAGGAGAAAGAGACTCTCTATAATATCATTCTCAGTGGATTTTTTGGTTTGTTGTTTTTTAACTTGACTAAAAGCACTATTATTTGGGAAAATACCTAGCCCATAAAGATAAATGAACAGAGATTTCTGCAATATTATTTTAGTATTGATCATATTTCAGCTATGATCAGAGCATAGGGCTGATGTAATTCCTTTAAATTTTTCTGATATTTTAAACTTTAAAAACTCAGGTTTCTATTTCTAGTGCTAACTAAACTACACTTAATTTCCCAGGATTTCTATTTTCATTTTAAATATGCAGGTATTATATATTGCAACCAAAGATTATCGAGGACATTTTCTGTAACTTCCATAGTGTGATTTATTCCTACCTGATGTCTCAATAGACTGTCAACAAGCTAGCTATACGTTGTCTTTTTTGTGTTGTTTGTTTTTAGCTAAACGATGTTTATTTGAAACTCATTGTGGTAAGAGTTTTAAAATATTAGTATTCTTATTGTTTTAGGATGCACATTCACAAGGTGAGGTGGTCTCATGCTTGGAGAAAGGCCTGGTGAAGGAAGCAGAAGAAAGAGATCCCAAGATTCAAGTCTCTGAACACTGCAAGAAAGCCATTCTCCGGGTGGCCGAGCTGTCTTCAGATGACTTTCATTTAGACCGGCATTTATATTTTGCTTGCCGAGATGATCGGGAGCGTTTTTGTGAAAATGTGAGTCATCTCAGAAACTGTTCCTTTCTTCTTTTCATTTTAAATATTTTAAAATACTCTTTCAAAAATAAAACAAACTAACATAAACCTCATACGTAGAAAAGCCACTGGAAATGGGAGGTGGAGTTGGTCTCAAGATAACAGAAAATGATACTGGATGCTCAGCTTTGATTTAACATCTAGGTAACAGTTGGCTTCTGACAACTTCTACACATTATTTTTTCTACTTTATCTGAATTATCAATTTCAGTTCTTATCTGTTTGTATTACATTTTACCAGGGAATCCTATTCACATTTATTTCATGGCTAAACTTTGCCATGTTACATATTTATATTTATTATGTTTTTGGCTAAGATGAAAAAAGCAAATGGCTAGCTTTTAAAACCAAATCCTTGATAACCACCCACAGACCCAATAGAACAACTTTCTAACACTTTATTTTTTTTATTATTTATTTATTACAACCATCCTAAAAGGTGTGAGATGATCATTTCATCATGATTTTGATTTGCTTTTCCTGGGTGATTAGTGATGTTAGCACTTTTTCATATACTTACTGGCCATTTATATATCTTTTTTAGAAAAATGTCTTTTCAGGTCCTTTGAACATTTTTTAAAACGGTTCATTTTTTTTTTGCTATTGAGTTATGAGTTCTCTATTTTTTTATTTTTTTAATACTTTTTTTAATTTTTCAGTTACAGTTTACATACAATATTATATTCGTTTCAGGTATATAACATAGTGGTTAGACATTTATATAATTTATGAAATGGTCAACCTGGTAAATTTAGTACCCATCTGACACCATACACGATTATTACAATATTTTTGACTATATTCCTTATGCTATACTTTACATCCCCATGACTATTTTGTGACTACCAATTTGTACTTCTTAATCCCTTCCCTTTTTCACTCATCCCCACAACCCTCCTCCCATCTGGCAACCATCAAGATGTTTTCTGTATCTGTGAATTTGTTTCTGTTTCGTTTATTTTGTTCTTTAGGTCCACATATAAGTGAAATAATATGGCATTTGCCTTTCTCTGTCTGACTTAACTCTACTCAGCACAATACCCTATAGGTCCATCCATGTTGTTTCAGATGGCAAGATTTCATTCTTTTATTTATTCGCTTATTTTTATGGCTGAGTAATATTTCATTGTGTATGTGTACCACTTCCTCTTTATCCATGCATCCATTAATGGACCCTCAGGAGGCCTCCATATCTTGGCTTTTTTAAAAAATGCTGCAGTGAACATATGAGTGAACATGTCCCTTCAAAGTAGTGTTTTGGGTTTCTTTGGATTAGTATCCAGAAGTGGAATTACTGGGTCTTTCTTTGTCTCTTGTTATAGAGTCTGTTTTAAAGTTTATTTTGTCTGATATAACTGTTGCTACCCCAGCTTTTTTTTCTCTCATTTCCGTTTTCATGAAATATTTTTTTCCATCCCTTTACTTTCAGTCTGTGTGTGTCTTTAGATCTGAAGTAGGTCTCTTGTAGACAGCATATGTAAGAGTCTTATTTTCTTATCCATTTCTTATCCATTCTTATGTCCTTTGGGGTATTTAATCCATTTACACTTACAGTAACTGTCAATAGAAATATAGTTATTGCCATTTTTATTATCACATTTTTGATCTTCTTCTTAAAGACGTCCCTTTAACATTTCTTGTAATATTGGTTTGGTGATGATAAACTCCTTTAGCTTTCTCTTTTCTGGGAAGGTTTTTATCTGTCTTTTGATTCTAAATGATAGCTTTGTTGTATAACTTTAATTGTAAGTCCTTGCTTTTCATCACTTTGAATATTTCATGCCAGTCCCTTCTCTAGCCTACAAAGTTTCTGTTGAGAAGTCAGCTGACAGTCTTGTGGGAGCTCCTTGTAGATAACTTGCTGCTTTTAAGATTCTCTCTTTGTCTTTAACCTTTGATATTTTAATTATGATGTGTCTTGATGTGAGCCTTTTTGAGTTCATTTTGTTTGAGATTCTGCATTTCCTGGGCTTGTATGTCTCTTTCTTTAAACAGATTCAGAAAGTTTTCCATCATTATTTTTTCAGATAGGTTTTGAATTTCTTGCCCTCTCTTCTCCTTCTGGTACCCTGGTAGTGTAAATATTGGTACACTTGATGTTGTCCCAAAGGTCCCTTAAACTATCCTCACTTTTTGGATTCTTTTTTCTTGTTGCTCCTCTGATTGAGTGGTTTTTACTACCTTCTAAATTGCTGATTCAGTCCTCTGCTTTATCTAATCTACTGTTGAGTCCTTCTCATGTATTCTTTATTTCATTTATTGTGTTTTTATTACTGACTGGTTCTTTTTTATGGTTTTTATCTCCATTTTTATGTTTCCTTTCTCTTTGTTGAAGTTCTCACTGAGATCATTGAGCATCCTTCTCACCAGTGTTTTGAACTCTGCATCTGGTAGATTGCTTGTTTCCATTTTCTTCAGGTTTTTTTTTTTTCCCCCTGGAGCTTTGTTCTGTTGTTTCATCTAGGACCTATTTCTTTGTCTCCCCATTTTGGCTGCCTCCCTGTGTTTGTTTCTGTGTACTAGGTAGAGCCGCTATGTCTCCTGGTCTTAGTAGACTGGCCTTATATAGTAGGTTATAGAACAACCTTCTAACACTTTAAATAGAATAATGTCCATCTTTACAACAAAGTACTGAGCATGACTTGTGCACACTCTCACTCTGCCTGCTGATTTGAATTAACAGCTTTAACTGTCAGAGCCACTGATTATAAGAGTTTTATTGACTCTAGCATGATGTAAAAAGGGAGACTCACTGACACTTTCTTGATTCCCTTATTTACAGTATATTTGGAAATAAATGACAGTAGACATTATGGGATTTTTTTTCATCTCTACTACAGGCACTATTTTCTTTCAAAGACTACTAAATTTTCTAAATGGCTGAGCCATTTGTTCAGAGGTACTCACCATTATATTAATTTAACAAAGTTTTTTATAGGATTGTGGATAATGCCTAGCATAGCTACTTAGCTAATAATCATCACCACCATAATGTATACGTTCCATCTTACAGACACAGGCTGGTGAAGGCAGAGTTTACAAGTGCCTTTTCAACCATAAATTTGAAGAATCCATGAGCGAAAAAGTAAGTATTACTTTCTCAAATCCTCTCAAACAATATTCTTATAAACTGATAACAAAGTATTAATGACTGATAAAGCGTACACTTTTCAGAGGTGAGATACTTGGCTTTTAGTAGAGAACCAAACCATAATTTACTTAAATCCAGGAAATGAAACTTAAATTGGGATATCTGGACATTGGAAAGCCAATTGAAAATCAGTTTGGGGAGTAAAATTGAAGAATTTTATATTAGAATTACACTGAGGCCAGTCCTACATACTCAGGAAGCTTAGGCTAACCAAACCAATGTGATTCATAGGTAATTAGCTATTAAATTTTTCAGCAGCTGTCTCATTAAGCATTCTCATTACTGTTAGTCCTCTATTCCTAGATGAATGCAAAAATCTTTTATGACTTTGAAAAATAATTACTTTTGGTTTTTCTGTCCTGTTATTTACTTTCCTATGCAGCTGAAGAAATGTTTTTTATTTCAGTTTCTTTACTGTTGAATAATTATATTTAAAAAGTATGGATTGGAACTTCCAGAATATTATGTCACTTTGATTTGATATTGGTAAAATTTACTTTAGAGACATGTTGAAGAGGAAAAGAATACTTTATCAAGTTCATGTATTAGGATCTACCGAATATATATGTTTAGTTCAGCTGCTATTACAGCAACAGTCTGCAATTCACTGTAGAATTCCAGCGCTCCCCGACCATTTACCCTTGCCTCACTCACCACACTAGTTTAGTATGCTTGCGTTCAGTTTTAACCAAACTTAAACATAGGCATTTTGGTAACAACTGCAGGCGTTGGCATGTACTCGGCGCTGAGCCTCTGCTTGTCTTAGAGGTACATGTGGACAGCTGAGCTCTCTGAGCGGTCTCACAACTCTCTTGCTGCACTCTTTTCTCAGTGTCGAGAGGCATTAACAACCCGCCAAAAGCTGATTGCCCAAGATTACAAAGTCAGTTATTCATTGGCCAAATCCTGTAAGAGTGACTTGAAAAAATACCGGTGCAACGTGGAAAACCTTCCTCGATCCCGGGAAGCCAGGCTCTCCTACCTTCTGATGTGTCTGGAGTCAGCTGTGCATAGAGGTAAGAGTTCATGTCTTTTTATCCTTTTTTGGATTCACATTCTAAAGCCTCTTATATCTTTAAATGTTGGTTTTCCCCTATATTTGCTCTTTTGAGTACACACTTGTGCCTTGTGACTCAGGAATCTAGCTTTGTAAACATAACTCTAGGAACTAAGGTTTGGTTTCCCTAAGCCTTGTTGAAGCCCTTTCCTCTTAGCTCATCAATCCCTGATTTTGTTTTTCTTTATATGTGGCTTCTTTTTTTTTCCTTTTCTTACAAAGTATATTTCTCAAATCCAAATGTTTTAATTTTTTAAAATACATCGTGTAAAGCATTTTTAGGAGAGTCAGTAGCATGATGATTTAGCACATAAGCTTTGAGTCAGAGAGACATGGTTTCAAATTATGGCTCTGTCACCAAACTAACTGGCTTGGTGGCCATTGTTTACACGTCTTAATCTCTCCAAACCTCATTTTTCTTATCTATAAAAAAGGATAACTATGTTGAGGAGTTCTTATGAGGACTGAATGAGGTTATTTGATGTAGCACTTAGCATACAATAAGTGATAGGTGTTGTTATAACAGTGATGCTATTAGGAAATTAAACAGTAAAAATGAAAATATCACAGCCATAGGGTCAGACTCATGGTCTGTTTAGTCCAAAAGTCAATCCCTGACAAATGAACCAAGAAGGATGTATAGAAGATCAGAGTTCTCTTCCTTAATATTGGCTACAGACTAAAAAATGGAATTCCCAGCTCTTACTGAATAAATCATGCTGGAACAGTAGTTGGTTAGTGATTAAAAAGTTAAGTGGAAAAAAAATCAACCATTAAATAAAGCCCAGAACTTTCTGGTGAATTTTTTTCAAATCTGGATATTGAAAGACTCCTGAGCTTAAAAGCAATGGAATAGCAACCAGAGGCCATTTATGGTCTTGAATTGAATGCCAAGCATAGGACACTTTGGACACCATTGGAGAACCTTGATTATGGTCTAGGTGTTAGGTGAAGTTTTACTAAAATGGAAAGGTGGAGATTATTGACTAGTAAAAGCATATTATAAGAGTATATATATAACGTAACCTAATTTTAGTATTTAAAAAATAGAAAGTTAATGTCCTTGAACTGTAAATTAAAAAGAAACACAAAGATTCAGTAAATAAATGGACAAAGGATATGAAGATGATCCAGAAAAGTTATGCAGATCATTAACATTAAAAAGACTGATTATATTAAGTGTTAGAGAGGATATGGAAAAATGGATCTATCGTACATTGCTGATAAGAATTTAAAATGGTACGATCACTTTGGAAATAGTTCACCAGTTTCTTAAAAAGTTAAATGTACATCTCTCATATGACCTAGCCAGCCATTTAACTCCTAGGTACTTACCCAAGAGGTATGAAAGTATATGTCTGTATAAACTCTTGTACATGAATGCCAATAATAGCTTTTTTTGTAATAGCCCAAGACTGGAAATAACCCAAATGTTCATCAGCAGTTGGAAGGGATAAACAAATTGTATTCACATCATAGAATATTACTTAACAATGAAAAGAAATGAACTGTCAATACATGGGTGAATCTTCATATAGTTATGCCGAGTAAAAGAAGTCAGACAAAAAGAGTCCATAACTTATGGTTCCATTTATATAAACTTCTAAGCAATGCAAAGTAATAAATTAAGATATAGTCACAGAAAGCAGATCGGTGGATGACAGGATGCGTGAGTGGGGTGGAGAGGAAAGGAAGGGAGGGCTACTAATAGAGCATGAGGGAACTTTTAGAGTTTATGGATATGTTCAGTATCTTGATTGTAGTGATGGTTTCACCAATGTATACATATGTCAAACTTATCCAATCATATGCTCTAGAAGTATAGTTTTTATATGTCCATTATACCTCAGTAAAGCAGTTTTTAAAGCATTTCTTAAGCTTTCCCACTTGGCCTTTACAGCTCAAGTAAGGTGGGGAGCTGTTGTTAATATTTGAATTGTAGTCTTTTCCTCAAGCTTTAACTGTATAGGTGAGTAGGGATTATTCTTGGCTTTCGTTTTTACCCAAATAGTTATCTTATTGATAAGACTTCCATTGTCAAAATGTTTACGTTATTAGTTCAGTGGTATAAAATAATCTGTATAATGCAGAACATTGACAAGGTCGACCCTAGTCTCTGGAGTTTTAAACTCATTTTACACTGATAAAGCTTTTGCTAAATTCTAAGATTTTCAGTCTATATAATAGTATAAATGGTATACTATATTCTATGTAAAAACATGTACTTTTAATATGTGATGATATCTGATCCTGTTGCTCACCATAACGTTATAACTTAAATCCCAATTTAGGGCGACAAGTGAGCAGTGAGTGCCAGGGGGAAATGTTAGATTACCGACGCATGTTGATGGAAGACTTTTCTTTGAGCCCTGAGATCATCCTGAGCTGTCGGGGGGAGATTGAACACCATTGCTCCGGATTACATCGAAAAGGACGAACCCTACATTGTCTGATGAAAGTAATTCGGGGGGAGAAAGGGAACCTTGGAATCAACTGCCAGCAGGCGGTAAGGAAACATTTTCTACTGCCATTTTGAATGTCACATTTTATCAGCTGAGGAACTTCTTCCTGACCCTCCCAACTTACTTTATGTGGATCACTTGTGACATCACAATGAATGTTAGGTACTAAGAACCAGACACAGAATATTCCTTCAGGCATATCATAGTAAGAATGTGGATTTTGCCACAGAGCAGACATTTGAGCGCATAATCAATAAAAAGAGCTATATACTTAAAGAGAGAGATGAAATGCATTGTTCGCTGAAATGTTTTTTAAGAAGGTAACTTGCTAGAATGGATTTACTAAACTCAGAATCAAGGCAAACCCAGTTCTGGTGAACCCAAAAAGGCCCTCCATCAAAAGAGAATTTGCCCATCTCAATAAGTTTGAGTTCAGGCTGAAAGAGAGCTGAAATTAAGTGCAATTTTCTAACAGTTTCTTTTTATTACTGATGTGCAACATGGCATGAATTCCAAGCCTGAAGGATCAAGGAATGATGTAGTTTTCAAAATCATACCATCTTTTCTTGTTAGACTAGGGCAGCTATGCATGGAAGAGTCTTTCTCTACTCCTAGACTCTACACCCAGTTCTATAAAGACAGTTGGGAAAAATTATCATACTTTACTTGAGAAGGTAAAGTTATTTTTGTCCAGGGTTCATTAACAGTTGAATAACTACAGATCAGGTATATAATATAAAGTTAACAAAGTATTATAGATACAGTACCTCTGCTTCATGAACACTGTCTGTGTTTCTTACATTTTACTGTGTAAAAGTGTTTAAACAGTTTACAATTCCAAGTGCAGCAGTGGTACCCTGTGCAGTGTACCCCATACTTTCTCCTACTGCCCTTAGGAAGCACAAAACGTATGGGTCAGCGTTAGAAAGCTGAGGCTTTCCTCAGGGAAACTTTAGGAAAATATCATTAATTAGTCTGTGATTTTGTTGTTAGTGTTTTTATTAAAAACTGAATATTATTAGAATCTTAATTTCCCTGCTAATCATGTAAAATTAGAATTTGATAGTCTGAAAAGCAGAATTTCCATAGAATTTTGATGAGGAATAAAATTTCATCTTAGCTCCTATTACCCTGACCCAGAGTAGGTAGTAGTGTATACATCCCATAGTAGGAAAAATAGACAAATGTAGCCTCTTCTCCAGAATACCAAGCCTAGCTAGACAGAAGGCTTCTGGATGTAGTTCCACAGGAGCAGTCCTTGCTGGTGATTGTCCTAGGAAACCTCCGTGACAACGTGTGTGCCTGTGCCCCAGACCGAGAATTAATCTAGACACCGTATGTTTGCATTTCATTCTTAATGCAGCATGATTGGAATACCACCACCACCACCGCCCCCCTTTTTAACTGAGGCTACACTTGTACTAAGGTGCACAGAAGAAAGGAAATAAATTGCTTTGACTTTTTTTGAGGCATCTAGCTAACCTCCAGGGCTTTATGAAATTTAGCCTATTAACAGAGCTAGTGACTCAACTTGAAAGATAAATAAGTACCACCCACCTCACCCTTTGTGCCCAGAATAAAAGTACTTTCCAAACCTAGAGGTTAAGCCTCCAATATTGAAATTTGTGGTTTTGCCCACATTAAATTTAGCCAAGTGGGAAATAAACACTTTGTTTTTTATGGACCCATGGTTATTAGGAATTGAAGGAATAAATGATCCAAATTAAGAAATTTTCCTTAGTCTTCTACATTATCTATCCTCAGTCAAATGGAAGAATATTTTGAAACCATTTATTTTAAGCAGGTTTCTTTCTTCCTTTTTGACATTTTTTCCTTGATACAGTAGACTTATCAATGGTGGGTGACCATTAATGTTCTCTATTCTCTGCTTGGTTGTGCTTTGCTTTAGTGATCTCTCAACAAATAGTAAACTGTGGAGCATAAAAATTAATATTAATGAGTACATACTTTTCCAAATGGCACCATAATCATGAACTTATTAAATTCTCTTCAAGTATGGCTGAGTGAGTCTGCGCCCAGTCTCTTCTAGGCCAAAGATGACTGTCCAGTCTATTCTCCAGACTGATCATTTTTCAGAAGCATTTCCCCAGGTGTTTCCTAAGCAGTCAGGGGCTAGAGTAGATGTATCATCATGTAGCAGTTTACATTCTTAGTGTTTATTTCCTACACTGCTGTTACTGGGTTCCAGAGCAGCAACGACCCTTTGAGCCATTAGCCTACTACAGTCCATAGGGCACTCATTGCCTTCTTTAAGTAGCCACAATCTGATGCATTCTTTGTGAGTTCTCCAAGTTTGCCTGTTGGTCATGGATATTTAACTGATAAAGTTCTTGCAGAGACTTTCAGACTCCCATCAAAAAATGCAAATAGTTGAGTCTTTGTCAACAAATGTTGCTACTATAATCCATAATCTTTTGGCAGTAATCTTTCTATCAGCTAACCACAGCATTTTGTAGCTTCTCCAAATTGCCACCAAGAATTGGTATAAATAACTTCCATCCCAGAATACTGAAAATCTTTCATAGTTCTCTGTCTTGATTATTGACTTCTTTTAAAATAGACAGAACGGGGTTTTCTTTCTTTTATTTCCTTTTGATCTGTATTTTCTGATCAATATGTGATGGGGTCAGTACTTTCATGTGAGCCCCATGGGATCGTAGGTCTAATGTATGAGGATCAGAGAAGGCTCCTACAGAGTCTAGATCTGTGTGTGGCACAAAAAGGCTCCAATTCTTTAACTTGGAAAAAAAGGAACTCAAACCAGAAGAATTATAGTTTTCAAATTTGCTTTCTGTTATTTCAGATTCCAAACCCAAAACTCCATCTGCTACCCGTCTGTAGTAATAATGGTCTTTTACATCTGTAAAGTGATTTGCAGTTTACACAGCCTTCTATATATTCTTATAACCTCTACAGTTAAAGAAACTGGAACTTAGAGGATAATCAACTTGTCCATGTTTTCAAAGTTAGTATCTGGCAGAGCCAGAACTATTAATAGAACTCAGGTCTTCTGATCCTTAATTTAGAGCTTTTCCCTCTGTGCCCCAGCTGCCTTCTCCTCAAAGACAGGAAAAAAGAATCTTAGGTATATCTCATGCTTTCACTTTATTTCATGGCAAAGAGTGGACCAAGAAAAAGTAAACGTTAAAGACTGTATTCTCATTTTCAACTGCATAATGACAAGTTTTTTGTTATATACTTAAAATGAACAAGCTCTGGTTTACCTCTTGGTTGTATAAAAGATAATTGAGGGAAAATAGGAAATTATTATTATATTCATATTTTTGTAACTGGTATTTCTTGCAAGTTAAATGAAATCTCACACCTGTTTTTAATAAAGCAGAGTACGTGTGTTTTAGTGCCGGTATCTTTGCAACAAAATTTAAATTCTAGATTTTTATGACCAAATTAGGTCTTTAAACTGGAAATGTCTATGTACTCTTCTCCACTCAATTCTTGCTTGGCCTTCAGTGTCAGATTTAATAATCTGATGATCATGTAGGCAGATATGAGGCAGCCTTTATATCTTAAAGATCTTTGGTTTTGCAAATGCCCAGGGATGATTCAGACTGGTAGGCAAGTAATCCCTGCAATGGCTTAAACAGAAAAACTTTTGATCAAGGCAGAGAAACCAGTTGGAAAGTATTCAGCAAGAGCTCTTGAGCTTAGTCATTGGCACTTATAGTACCTTGTTAAGAGTACATTGTGATATACCAGACCCGAGTTACTGACTGTATGAAGAGATGACATTGTTCTTCTCTGAGGTGTAAGTGACTTCCTTCTTAATTTTTCCTTTTTTGATCCAGCTGCAAACACTGATTCAGGAGACTGACCCTGGGGCAGATTACCGCATTGATCGAGCTTTGAATGAAGCTTGTGAATCTGTAATACAGACCGCCTGCAAACACATCAGATCTGGAGACCCAATGTAGGTTATCTTGTTTGTGGTATTTATCCCTGTTGTGCTTTATTTGGCAGTGCAGCACAAGGAACATTCTCTCAACATCTTAACTGGAATTTTGTTAAACAGCAACATACACCAACTTCTGTTAAAACTAGTATGAGAATTGAGACTTCGGCTGTGTCTCATCTATAATGTAGGCACAGTTAGACTCAGTGTTGCGACAGTGTTTTATGACAATGACTGAGCATATATGGGCCCACATTAGGTCACTGAATAATTTAAATATGAGAGAGAGAAACTCTCAGGATAAAGTGACACATGCTTTGGCTCTATATTTTTCATCCTGTTTGTATATTGGGTCATACGCACTGGCTATTTGATAATCATTAGATAGTAATTAATTATAATTGAAATACGAAACCAGATGTGTTGGTTGGAAAGCATAATCATGGACAAAATGAACTCTGAAGCTGCATCCAAGCTCTAGGGAAGCTGTAAAATGCTATAATGAAGTTTTTGAATCTCATGCATATGGTATGATATGATATGGTGTGATATGAAAACAGCTCTTAAAACCAGGTTGCAAGTAAGAACAAGTTTCCCATTCTGCAGAAATCTTTATAGCCTTCAGCTGGCAGTATCCAATAATAAAACGAATGCAGTCCATATTAATCATCATTCTTCTGTGTGTGTACTCCTGCTGTTTATGCTGTGGTAGGGTATTACAAAAAGGTATTCTTTCTTAAAGCTTTTTGTGTAGTTGGAGAAGATGGACAAATACACTTAAGACTAATTAACAGTATTTACCAGTATAAATAACTGCATCAACTATAAAGGAGGCAAAGGAGAGGGAGGAAGGAGGGAACTGCTACAGATTAAAATAGATTTAAGATACTCTCGATTAAATGCAATGTGTGGACCTTTTCTCAGTCTTGATTTGAACCAACATGTAAAAAGGCATGGAATCATTGGAAATTTTTGAAAAATAACAGGATAGTACATATTATTATGAATTTTTAAAAATTATTTTCTTTTGGTTGATAATGGTATTGTGTTCTCATAATATAGAGAAACATACTGAAGTACTTAATGAACAAAATGATAATAGTATCTAGGATTTGCTTCAAAATATTAGCAAGGGGGGTAAAGGGGGTCAAATATGTGGTGACAGAAAGAAATCTAACTATGGGAGGTGAATACACAGTGTAAACATAGATATGCCTTACTGTTAAAATGTACAGCTGAAACTTATTGGATTTAGTTAACGAATGTTAACTAAATTAATTTTAATTAATTAATTTAAAATATATATATATCAGCAAGGGGGTATAGAATTAAAAGCCTTGGTCATAGATTGATAGAGCTATGGAAAGGGAAGGATGATGTTATATAATTCTCTACTTTTGTATGTGTTGGAAATTTTTCATAATAAATAGTTAAAAATAAAGCAGCTGCACACAGATCTTGTGCAAGCTGAGTCCTAAGTGCTAAGTGGCTCTGAAGTTGATGGAAGGCTTAGTAATCACTGTCAGGGTGAATTAATTTGAGTGATGCTCAGGAAAGTTAAGTTCCTGATTGCCCTAGGAAAGTAGCTAAATGGCTTTTTCTGCAGACCAAGGAAATAAATGATATGAGAGTTCTGAACATGTTGTCAGAACTCTCTTTCTCTTGTTACAATTTCACCTGTTTTATGCCCAGGATCCTCTCATGCCTGATGGAACATTTATACACAGAGAAAATGGTGGAAGACTGTGAACATCGCCTGTTAGAACTGCAGTATTTCATCTCCCGAGATTGGAAGTGAGTATTTTAAAGCCAGAGTAAATGTAAGCCTCATACTGTTCTGTATTGTCAGTATTCCTTTTATATATATATATATATATATATATATATATATATATATATATATATATATATATATATATATATGGGATATATGATTTTAAATAATCAATAAGAATTTATTTTTAAGTTCTGGAATAGCAGACACACTCCAGTCCCCTGAAAAGCATCTGTCTTGCTTTCAGAACAGTATCTAAAAGCAGAGGTAGCCCCTGCAGGTCTGTCCCCAAGTGTCCCCATCTACTGCCCTTTTGGAAGTCAGGATCAAATGTTTGATACCACAAATCTATCTAGAAAGAACTTGAGCACCTTTGGGGTAGAACAGCATGTTCAGATATGTCTATAAGAAGATAATAATGCATTTTTGTTTTTATCGATTTGCACTGGGTATGGGAATTTGCTTTTATTTCTTTAACTATTCAGAGTTATTGAATTTATTCTATCTTAAGAGACTCTCATCAATAAGTGACAACTTGATTCTCTTCTCATCCTGTTAGCCAAAAATGGGGTGGGGGGAGGCGGAGACAAAATAGGAGAAGGATCTGTTACTGTCAGAATCACAATAATTTGTTGGCTGTAATCTCCTCCTGTTGTCATGTCTTATTTTTGCTTCTCACCTATAAAGCAGCCGGTACCGGATGAGGCTTCCCAAGTTTACCTCCTTCCTGATTCAGTTGTTTAAGCCACTGTACTTTGGTCATTAACTTTTTCTGGTGATTAATATAGGTTTTACCCCCATACTTTACTAAAAAGATCACTTGATTCAATGTGCTTCTGTTCCCTCAAATTAGCTCTAGAAAAGACTGCAGAAAGCTGGGTGGGAATTCTCTTGTGCTTATTGCTCAGACCTTCGCACCGGGAGTGATGGAGAGTTACTGAGTTTACTACCTTAACAAAACCATGTTTTTTTCTCTTCTGTAATTCCTTCAGCCATAATCAAAAGGTGCTTCACAGTCTTGAAAGCTACTCTTTAAATATTAGCCTTTCTCCTCCCAGTAAGTAGCTCTCCCAAAATTGACATTATGATGTGGACAGAATTAAGAATCATTGACCTAATTCAGAGAAGTAGCTGGCTTGTTGCCTAATCCACTGTCTCTGGAGTCAAAATTAAATGTTAAATTTTTTAAATTGATAAGCATATTCATGTAAACTAAAATTATAATTTCCTTACCTTGCATGGGAAAAAGAAGACGAACAGTTTCACTAGAAAGGAAGTTGAATGGGAGATTCTGTTTCTCCTGCAATTTCCTGATCTTATTGAATCTAGTATATCAGATAGGATTGAATTTCATTCATACTTAGTAAAAATTTGTGAATTGCCTGCTGATTGCTACAACCCTTGTTTTCTCATTTTGGCCAGAGCATATTAGTACTGGATCTACTCTTGTAACGTAGCCAAGATAACAGCTCTGAGGTTGAACTTAAATCTTCTCCATTAAGGTTAACAAACTTCTACAGATTGACCACTGTGTGTTCATAAAGAACAAATTCAGGAATACTTTTTTATTTACCTGCCTGACCTTATAGGCTGGACCCTGTCTTATACCGCAAGTGCCAGGGAGATGCATCTCGTCTTTGCCACACCCACGGCTGGAATGAAACCAGTGAATTTATGCCTCCTGGAACTGTGTTCTCTTGCTTATATAGACATGCCTACCGCACGGAGGAACAGGGCAGGAGGGTATGCGTCACTATTGACTTTATTTCTTCATGTCATCATTTGTTTTTTAATTAGTTTGCTATATATTGTTCTGATTTCTGTCATCCTAGGAAAACTCTATTAGTATATCTGGTGGGGAGGGGTTGCTGAGTATATATAGAGTTGTTCCATCAGCTTTCCCGTCTGATTTTGTTTTTAACAAAGGGAATCAGGGGCATTTACATTTTTTGCTTTAAATTATTGAAATCTAAATCATAAATAGACAATTAAATTCTGCTTCTCTAACTTCATTTAGCTTTAATAAAGATCCATTAGAAGCTCTTAGCCAAGATACAAACAGTTTTTGGGCCCCTGCCCTTGGCAGCAGAACACACAATGCCTGTGTTAATGAGACCTCTCTCACAGTCCGCTAATCAGAGCAGAACCTTCATGCCCCAGTCTCTTGATATCTGTCTGCCCTGATTGCCACCTCTTTGGGGGATCTTTGTTTGTGTTTGGCTCTCAGGCAACATTTACTGCCTTCTGGTGCCACACTGATGTGCTACTTGCTCTTCAGGATGGCCTCCTGAAGGTACTTGTTGCATTTCAGTCCTGCATGTTACAGAAGATAGAGATAGGATTATTTCACATGCATGTTAACAAACACTCCTTCTGAGCTTAATGAAAAGCCTGACTAAGTTTAGGATTCAGAATGAGGAAACCCAGATAGAAAGAAGTGTCATACCTCAGGTACTGCAGTCTTAACCCAGTTTTCATACTGCTATGTAAGAAAATATCGGAATTTGTTGTTACTTTTTTATTCATATGACGAGCCTCTCATTGATCACAGGAGCTCCTAAATTCTGGCGTGGTGGTAGTCACTGTAGTAGCAGGTTCCTTGTCTTATAAATAAAGTATTGGAACCTCATATACTGTCTTTTTTTTTTTTACATATACTTCTTTTTAAAAATTGAGGTGAAATTCACAGAACATAAAATTAACCATTTTAAAGAGAAAAATTCAATGACATTTTGTACATTGACAAAGTTGTGCAACCACCATCTGTGTACAGCAAAACATTTCCATGTCTCCAGAAGGAAACCCCATGCCCGTTAATTAGTTGCTCTCCATCCCCTCTCCCCGCCCACAGCTCCAGATGTGTGGGTCCTTGCAGGAAGAGAGATTGACAGTACCCGTCACTGACAGCTTTCTTAAAACCATTCCAAATATTTTAGTTTTCATCTGTTTCACCCTCTGCTGATTCTGTCTAACTCATCAGAAGAGCCTGGTCTAGACCTGTGGAAACTGTTGCTTCTACTGTTGCCTGCTTGTTCTGAGTTTAGGTAAATTTGAACTCAGTTCTCCTGACCCATGCATATTCTCTTCTGAATTGGACCCAGCATTCTACTCTACCATGGAGAAAGAGCAAGTTAATTTTGCTAAACAAAAAACTGACCTAGTCTGTACAAATTTGGTTCAGGATTACCGAAGAAAGGATGTTGTTTTATATTGTACATTAGAATATGCCGAATGTATATTCTCATTCCAAAAGATACGGTTTTTAGAAGCTTCGTAGGACATTGAATTCTTATTATAGAAGAAATTCAAGGTATAAAGTTATTTATTAGTTTCCTGATAAAATCTATTGCCTTTTTGTTTTGGTTTTGGTACCTTTAAAGTATTTTGCTTGTTCTTTCTCATGTAGCTGTCACGGGAGTGCCGAGCTGAAGTGCAAAGGATTCTACACCAACGTGCCATGGACGTTAAGCTTGATCCTAACCTCCAGGATAAGTGCCTGATTGATCTGGGAAAATGGTGCAGTGAAAAAACAGAGACCGGACAGGTAAGTGACATGGCTGCCTGTTTATCTTACAGTAATTATAATGTTCATGATTAACATTTTATATAGAGTACAAACCCCATAAAATTCGTCTGTGTTTGCTTCACAGACATGATTTGCTACGTTATTTGGTATTCTTTCTATAAGAAATCCTCAGGAAAATTTTCTCTTTTGTCTCTATATCAGGAATAATTGTACTTTTCCTAAGCACTTAGTTTGTTTTTATATTATGGTTGCTATATTTTGTAATTGATTATGTTCCCTCTTTATTTGGCCTCTTTAAAAGCCTAGAGCCAAAGCTATGGCCTGCCTCTAGCGAGTGTTTAAATAGATCTGTAGTAGGCGTTCTGTGTACCACTTAGTACTCCTGACACCATCCCCCTTTCCTTAACATCCTTTTTTTTGTTGCTTCCACATTTTTACTCATTTTCAATTCATTTTATCTTGCCTTTTTTTTTCTTTTCTCACTTTTATAAACCAAATTAAGCCCTCAAGAGGGAAGGCAGGGTATACATATATATGTATATATGTAAATACAGGTATGCATTAATACTGTGCATGCCCTACAACAGTCCTACAAGATACGTAGGAATGGAATTTTTTCTTTAATCTAGTAATTGGCAAAATGGAGGCTTAGAGGAGCAAAGTGTATTGACTTCCTTACCTGACACTCAGGCTTAATCCTAGCCAGGCATTTGTTACATCATATTATAACCTCTCCAGACGAGAAAGTGTAGAGAAAGTGCAGCCCCAAGAATTACATGCATGCCATAATGCTTCTTTAGGATTTTGTGCCTGGTTTAAAAAAAAAAAATACATTCCTGCATTCTAGCAAATTAATTAGCATGTGTCCTAAATATAATTCTAAATATACTTCTAAAAATACCAAAACAAGGCATGAACCCAGGTTCCCAAGTTCCATTTGTAGCACTTCAAAACATCCTCTGGGATTAAACTGTGAAAAAGTCACATGTACAGGAATTGGACATTTTTAAGAAGCAACGGGGCTGCCTACACAGATCTGTTGGGCCAGGGCGTATCATTTTTGGCAGTCTGCTTCCTAGGCTTGTTTGAGTTTTTTGCTAGAAAAGCTTATTGTTTCGCTTTTAGCTTCCTCTGTCTAATGAGACAAGGGATATGGTCATATGGAATCCTAGGCAAGTTTCCTTTTATACCCCCTTTAAAGTAACACTGAGGAAGCTGAACTACATTGCAGCCCATCACTATGAAGCTAAACTTAGGAAAGCATTCCATGAATGGGATTTTCCCTTTGCCATTTATCCTGCTCTCAGAAGTTTTATGCATTTTCCTTAAGGGTTGTATAATTTCGACAACCCTTTTCCACCCTTCCCATTTTGATTTCTAAACAGATTCTTGCTGAACTGTAAGTTAAAATTGATCAGTTAACAGAGCTCTTTACTGAGAAATAGCTGTCAATGTGCTTTGGGAAGGTGAGCTGATGTTATACTTAAAAATCTCTAAATCACTAAGAGAAATAGTAATAGACTGATGCTATAAGATAGCTCCAGCTCAATTTCCAAAGCCCAGACTAGAGAGCTTTTAGATATCAAAACCCTAGATTGCTCACTCGTTTTGCCTTTTTCCCTCAGATGATCTTTTAGGCTTAGAACACCAGATTTGACTTGCAGGAGCTGTCATCTCTATGCTACAGTTAAGATCCGGGGTCCCAATAGAGTCTTAAATTATTCTGCATCTTCTACTGTGAATTTGTTGTGCAGTAATCATCATCAAAATCAGATTTAAAATGAAAGGCAAAGATTATCAAAACACAGGAAAAAAATGAAATGGCAGAGTGTTGATGGAATGAAATAAAAGCCTGATAAGATTTTTAGACCCTGAGGACACCTGAACATTGATTCTTGTTGGGCTTCTTGATTTGGCCTTCTGGAGGATTTACATGGCTGTCATACCCCCTTGACCCTCCTAACCACCATGTTATGTCAAGTAATTTTTAAACCAGCCCTGTTTGGGAAGTCAAATAAAGCTTTAGTACTCTGTTCAGTGAAGTAGTTTTAAAAGGTAGAGAAAAGGAGGACCACCAACAAGGAAGTAGACACTGTTATCTCAGCTTCCCTTGATCATTTATATAATTGACAAACGCCAGGGGATTGCCTTTTTATTTGCAGGAGCTTGAGTGCCTCCAGGATCATCTTGATGACTTGGCTGTAGAGTGCAGAGATATAGTCGGCAACCTCACCGAGTTAGAATCCGAGGTAAGCAGTTTGCAGCTCGTAGAAGGAGAATGCCCTGTCAGCAGCCTTTCTTTTTTTCTTGGTTCTACTGTTTGTAGACTCTTGAAAGTACAGATTCTCCGTAAAACAAAAGAACCTCGTCAGATTCTCTCTGTTTGATTTGTAGAGAAGAATATTGTGATGCTTCCTGAACACCTGTCCTCATTTCTCAAGAAAAAACACTTTATACATTTAGACCTTTGGTTTTCTTCATAAATTAGAATTATCACAGTGATCAGACCAATCTTTTTTTTCCCTTTAAGAAAAGATAGCAGCTATACTTCAGATCACTTAATTACATTCAAGAATAGTTTAAGCATTCCTGTTCTCTTATCTTTAGCTCTTTCAATTAGGGCATTTGGTAATGTTTGTGTGTTTAATAAAATAAAAGCTTAGGACTTCAAGTTAAACATATAAGATTGAATACACGTGTTTATCCCTGTTCCATCCTGAAACCCACTAAATTATAAAAAATGAAATTAAAAAAACTCATAAGCACAGGCTTTTTTTTTTTTAAGAAATAGATTATTACTGGGGAGGGGACAGCTAAAATTTTTAAATTGGCCTTGTAGGGGCAGAAATCAGGGAAACGGAATTGCTGTTTTATTTTTTATTTTTTATTTTTTTATCATAAGCCTTTTAGAACTATTTGAATTGTCAAAATTGGCAGTATATAAAATTACATTTCTCAACCAGTATTTTTTTTTCTTGCTTTCTATTTTTCAAAAGTTTATTGCCTTCTTTCATCTTCCGTCATCTCCTTTCCCATTCTCATTGTCCTTGTGGGCCTATGAGGACATTCTGGGGTGCATAACTCTTTAAAGGAAGGTGTTATTTCAGCAGCTCATGCTGTGCAGGGGTTACTCTCTGCTAAAGGCATTTAGTGTGTGTTCCCCAGAGGCAGTGGTTTATCATTTGGTTTGAGGACAGTGATCTGGTTTAAGAGCTTATAAACTAAAGATGGATGTCAGTTACCCTTGTTTACATTTTGAACTGCTTAGCTTTTTGGAAAAACTTGAAAAGCTTTATATACTTTAGTATTGTTAAATGTTTTTGCTCCTCACTGTTCTTAATGCTGCATCTGCTTCTAGAAAATGCCCCTATCACCATCCCTGGTTCTTTCTAAGGCAGAATTTTTATGTTTAATCTTCTGCAGGATATTCAAATAGAAGCTTTGCTGATGAGAGCCTGTGAGCCCATAATTCAGAACTTCTGTCACGTAAGTTTTGTCCAAAGGAACAAGGGTTAGAAACAGAACCAAATTTACTGGGACTCTGGCCTGCAAATGTATTCGGCTCATCTCTGTCTTCGGCATACATTACTCTTGAGTGATAGCCAATTTGGAGAAGTCGAAAATGTAAACAAAATCAAGAGGGGTTGCCACCATCCTGGGAAACCTTATTTGATTATCCTTCCTAGGAGCCCAGATATATGGTTAGCACAGTTGTTGGATGCGCTTTGTAAGAGGGAAGAAAAGCAGTAATAGTGGCTTCCTCTTCCAGCTGTCTCCTTGTACTTCGATATTGAGAGAATTGTGTTACTTTATTATTTTGTTCACTTATTTTGAACTACCTAAATTATGGGAGTAAAACACTCCCAGGAATTGTGAGGATCTGACAACCATGAAGTGATGTTAAATGTTATCAGCTGCTGGCACTGTATAAGGAAAGGAGTAAAAGACTGCATAGTACATATTCTTGTTGGAGCTTTGTGCAGGGAAACTTGCTGCGTATGTGTTATTCCTCCAGTGTTTATCCCTGGTAATTTCTCAGGCTTTTTTTTTTTTTTTTTTTTTTTGACATAATTTAATATGAACCTTGTTTACAAAGGCTCTAGAATCAGTCTCGTTTGCATTTTTCATGGACTGGGGTGCATGCTTTGCTCATTAATTGTTACAAGTGAAGTGTAAATGTGCTTTGCCTTCCCCAGGATGTGGCAGATAACCAGATAGACTCTGGGGACCTGATGGAGTGTCTGATACAGAACAAACACCAGAAGGACATGAATGAGAAGTGCGCCATTGGAGTCACCCACTTCCAGCTGGTCAGTAACACCTGGCAGGTCCTTCCTGTCCTAGCTGCACGATGATTACTGAATCCTTTCCTCTTTCAGAACGTCAGAGGAAAAATCGTTTCCTCTAAAAACGATTTCCTATGAAAAATCGTTATTTCCAAATATATGTCTTATTTTGATGTGTTCTTAATAAATGTGGTTTTTACCTGCTGTGGCCGAACACCTTGTTGGACTCTTAGAAATTTGGTGATAAGTAAGACAGAGTCCGTACCCTTAGGGAGCATGCAGTCCAGCACGGACAGAAACAGGTGGACTGGCATGTCCTGCTTCAGGCACATCGCTTGCCTTCGTAAGGTATTTTAGCCTTTCCTTTAACAGTGGCAGTGGAATCTGCTGTTTTATGTCACTGTTCATTGCAGCAGCCCAAATATGGGACCCTAAGGTCTGACATTTGACTAAGAAGGTTAAACCATGCTTTTCATAGTTACCACCTGTCTAAGGGAAGTGTTTCTGGTGAAGCTAGCACTTCCTTCCAGGAGGACTAATCCAGACACCTGTGTAAGATTTCCCTCTCCTCGGGGTATATAGCCTTCACCATATGATACGAGGGCCTTGGGAGTGCGGCGCAGGAGGCAGTGGTGGAGCAGACAAACCCTGCCCTGTCAGCTGTGTTCTAGTAAGAGAAAGATATAAAACACATTTACGAGTAAGTGCGTAGTGGCCTGTGAAGAAAAATAAAGCAGCCTAAGGGCTGGGGGGTGAAGAAGAAAAGGGACCTCAGAAGGAAGCATTTGAATAGAAATTTAAGGAAGTGATGGAGCAAACCATGAGGAGATCTGGGAGAAGGGCCCTTTTGGCCAAGGGAACAGCACGTGTGTGATTGAAATGGCAGGGAACTTGTGCGCCCTGAGCAGCGGGAAGAATGGAGATGTTGGCAGGTCATGAAGCCTGCGGGACACAGGGCATGTCCTGCAGGGCCTGGAGAGCAGGCGTCTACAAGCTAAATGAACACAGTGTTGCCCAGCACTGCTGGTTAGAACTTGCCACGGAGCTTCTGATTTTCTTTCTCATCATCATTTTTAGGTACAGATGAAAGATTTTCGGTTCTCTTACAAGTTTAAAATGGCCTGCAAGGAGGATGTGTTGAAACTTTGCCCCAACATAAAGAAAAAGTATGTAGCTTTTAATTGATTCATTCTGCTTCTCTGAAGTCCTTCCTAGCTACTGGATGGCTATGCAGGATGTCAGGCGGCCTCCTGCACACTCCTTGGGAGGGTAGTGAGGACACAAACTTGTATTGTCTGGATATGATCTGTGTAGCCACTGCGAACCATACCTGGTAGGGGGAGCGCTGTTATGGAAAGCCTGTAGGCTGAAGGAGCACTTTTAGTTGTCCCAGGTTCAGGCAATGTAACCGAGGAAGCAGACCGAGATTGTGCACTTAGAGCAGCAAGTTGCAGTGTGACTCCAAGGGGCGAGCTGACTTCCTCCATACGTCATCTCTTCAGGGAAGGAACAGAGGATTTTACTGAGGTAGAGATCTATTTATGAAACAATAACTCTATTCGTTTAAGAATTACATCTTAAGAAGGAGAATGATGAGCTTTAATATTTAATAACACAGTTGCCCAAATTCTTCTAGGTCACTCTTCACAGAAGCACGTTTCTAAAACACATTTCCTCTCATGTAAACCAAGTTCCCATTTTGCTCAGGTTTCTGTACTTTTTAGGAATGAGTATCACAGCACATCAAAGACACAGTTCAGACCTGAGAGCAGTGTTCCTCTCCGGTCACATGCTTTTAACAAAACAAGTGGTGAACTGTCCGTGCACACATGTCCTGTCTCTGGCCTCCTTGCCAGTAAGGAATATAGTCAGTTTTCAGGCTGTGGCCTGACCTTTATGACATATACACTCAAATTGCTGCTTTTAGAGTAGGGATCCCCAGCTCCCGGGATGCAAACCAGTACCGGTCTGTGGCCTGTTAGGAACCAGGCTGCACAACAGGGGGTGAGTGCCGGGGGACAGCGAGCAAAGCTCCATCTGTATTTGCAGTCACTCCCCAGCACTAGCATCACCGCCTCAGCTTCACCTCAGATCATCAGGCCTGAAATTCCCCCAGGAGCACCAGTCCCTGGTGCCAAAAAGTTTAGAGACTGCTGCTTTAGAGCTTTATAAACATGGTGAGACTTAAGGAAAGGCATTCAAAAACGTGATAAAAGGAGGTCATGAGTTCTGAGAGGTGGTGTTGTCCCTGCTCCAGCCCAGCTCTTGGCTGTCTGCCCATGTGTGGCTCTAGCCAGTCTTAGGCTTTCTCTTTATTTTGGCAGAGTGGACGTGGTGATCTGCCTGAGTACCACCGTGCGCAATGACACTCTACAGGAAGCCAAGGAACACAGGGTGTCCCTGAAGTGCCGCAAGCAGCTGCGGGTGGAGGAGCTGGAAATGGTAATGCCTCGTGCTGCAGCCTCCAGGCCCAGAAACCACAGGGCAGGGGACAGAAAGTGGGGGGAGGGGCGAGGACCAGTGGAATGATAAAGTGTCTTCTACTGCATGTACCTGGAAGTCCAGAGTAAGACAAGCTGTAAGCATGCGATACAGTCCTTCTGTCAGTAATGTCCCAAGGGTCAAGGGTTTCTCCCTCTTCACTCTGCTGTCCTTGCATCGCCCTTATCATAAGGTTGCCTGCAGCAACTGGGCCACCTGCTCCACAATTTGTCTCCAGAAAAATAAAAACAAGAGAAACCTCCCCTAGCATGAGGAAAAGGTCCTTCCCTTCAGTTTGATCGCATCAGTGTGAGATCCATTCCCACCCCCTGCCATGCACTCATGAGCCAGTGATCATGGAGGGGAAGCTAATACTGGGGAGTCAGCCAGTGTGCACTACAAGAGGAAACTTCTTTAAGGTTAAGCCTGTACCACGTTAAAACAGACAAAGAGATTATTAATATGTTTTGCATTGCGAATCATACTTATTTCACCTCAGTCTAAGCAAAAACTAGTAATGAACCCCAAACATTAATATCACAGAGGTTGTACTATCAGATTTTCAGATATAGTGATAATGATTCAGTGATAATTACATTTAAATGGAGCTGGCCTAACTGTCCTATTATAATTCAGATTTTGGGTCCCTAGCTTTGAACTTAGCTTTTTCAGTTAAATAATAAAAGTAGAACTTTATATAATGGTTTTAACTTTAAGGGGTTTCCACATCATACTACTTTATGTCATAGCAGTCTGGTGAAGGAGTCAGTGTAGATGGTAGCATTTCATTTTGCAAAGAAAACCCAAGGCCACGTGACTAGTTAGTGGCAGAACCGAGGCTAAATCCCAGTTCCCTTTTCACTGCAGTGGCCACACTGCTGCCACTTTGCTGTGCAGAAGTTGTGGTTACCAGATAAGATCCAGTCAACAAATAAGTACAAAGAACATTTGATATCTTCAACTTGGAATCACCTCCCTTTTCCTTGCTGGTTCTCTCTCATGCAGACAGAGGACATCCGTCTGGAACCAGATCTGTATGAAGCCTGCAAGAGTGATATCAAGAACTACTGTTCCACTGTGCAGTATGGCAATGCCCAGGTAACTTTTTGATGTTACTTTTTAATTGCAAAAATCAGGTGAAGGTAACATTTTAATAATTAATTCTTCACCGGTGATATAGGCCTCATCACATCCCATCCAGCCCAATCATCCTCTCTTAAGCTACGCCAGACTTTTCCCAGAGTTCCTCATCTGCATTCCTCTTTGTCTTCTATTTATTCTCTTCCCTCTTTCAGGTTACTTTGTCCACCCGATAATCTCATAATGATCCTTCAAATGTCTCCTCCTCTCTATAGCTTTCCCAACACTCCATACCTCCAACATTAATTATTTTCTCACTGTATTCCCACTGCACAGAAGTCTTAACTAAAGGTCACACAAGTACCACCTAAGAAACTTTTTTTTTTAATACATGGAACAGGGTCCTACCCAGAATCATCAGGAATGAAGTGCAAGCAAGTGGTTATTTTTATTTAATGTTCTCCCAGCAACTCGGCTACCTCTCCTAGTCCATTGTCGTGGTACTTTTCTTTGAAATAATGGCTTCATTGTCTTCTTTTATCCACTATTCTCGATGCAAAGTTTTATGTCAGTCTGATTCTCATCCGTGTAGTTACTCTGTCTCTGAGTTTTCTCTTTATCTTTAATAATCTAATTTCACTGTGATGTAATTAGGTATGGTTTTTTATTTCTTTATTCTGGTTGTCTCTTTCAGTCTCTTCAGTTTTCATTTCCCTGATCTGTGATTGATTCTTTTCATAACTACCTATTCTTGATTCTTATCTAACATTTCTTTCCATATTGTTCTGAGAATGTTAAATATGTTTTAATTGCTCTGTTGCCTTTTTTCCTTCTTTTTTTTTTTTTGGTGATTCTTGGTTGTCCCTTGAGGATTTCATAGAAATCTTATCACTTTGCGCTACAGCCTTAGCGAGTGCAGCTTCCCATCTGCTTTCCTTCTTTATCATTTACAGATGGAATAAGGAAGGAGAGGTTTCAGGACATACTTAATTTACTCTTTTAAAATCCATCCTATGGCACTGTATGCTTTTATGTTAATCCACTCATATTATCGTAGTTATATGTTTATGTGTTTGCCCTGTGTGATTCATCAGGGGTAAGGGTTGGGTCTGATTTGTACCTGGCATCTAATGCCGCATCCTCATGTGATGAGTGATGAGTTGAACTGAACCTCCTTGCTTGTGCCTGCTGTCTGGTTAGGGTTATTGCTCCAGGGAAGGTCAGAGAGCCTCATATGTGCTCCAGAAGGAATCTTGACAAGGAACAGCTTAGAAGGCAGAAGGAACTAGGAGTCCTGGGTGGGTATCCTTCCCTTTAGAATCCAGTGCAGCCTGCTGTTCATTATTTTTATACAGTTTGGTATGTTATTAGCTCTAAGGTAAATCTATAAATATAATTCTCCTTGGTAAGAAAATCCTGATACCTATCACCTAGGAATTAGAAATGGAAAGTACGTGGATAGAAAAATGAGGGATTCACTAAAATCTGAATGCTTCAGTCAAAATACATGGATTATCAATCCCAAATATACCCCTTAACTTGACCATAACTCTTATACCCTAGATTATTGAATGTCTGAAAGAAAACAAGAAGCAGCTAAGTACCCGTTGCCACCAGAAAGTTTTTAAGCTGCAGGAGACAGAGATGATGGACCCAGAACTGGATTATACACTCATGAGAGTCTGCAAGCAGATGATAAAGGTAAGGGGTCCAAAACCAAGGGTCAAGCGCAGGGTGAGTAAAATTAACAGCATAAACCTCTTTAAATTTCAGAGCAAATTCATGTAATCTTCCCATTTCAGCCTGTTTATACAGCTAAGTTGTGGTTCTCAAAGTCTGGTTCCTAGACCAGTATCAGCATCACATAGGAACGTACAAATTCTTGCGCCTCACCCCAGATCTACTGAATCAGAAACTCTGGGAGTGGAGCAGTCTGTTTTAACAAGCCTGCAGGTGATTCTGATGCATGCTCTCAAGTTTGAAAACCACTAAGCTAACTGAGCTACAAGTAAATAGATGCCTAATGGACATATGATTAGTTTTGGGAGCGATTAGTCGTAGTATGCTGAGACAGCCACCCTCAAATGCCCTGATCATGCATCCACTGCCATCAAAAGGCTGTTCTGTTCTATAAGTTCTTTTTGCTTCATTTACATCTCCAGTGAATGTTCTCTGCAGCAGCACTGACAGTAACCTAGATGTGAGTTCTTGGATCTACCCATGTGTACAAAGAGATGAACTTAAGGTTCTAACCCCTTATTTCAGCTTCCCTTTAAAATAAAACGTTACTTTTCACCATATCAAATAAGTTCCAAAGAGAATTGTGGAAGTTAGAAGTCTCTTTAGCTGGGCCTGATAGAATTGAGTCCTCTGTAAAAGTGGAAATGTCAGACTTTGATTTGTGGGAACTTTGTAAGATATTTGATGGCTTTTATAAAGCTCAGTGAGCAATCCAGTCTCCATAGTAAGATATCAGTAGACTGTAATTAGCAGATAGAGATGGAGTTTATTACTCCTCCGTCTGAAGTGGAGCTCTAACTTCAAGGACACAAACAAGCATACAGAGCTAGCCCTGTCGTTAGGAGAGGAACCAGATGGATTCTTGTTCACAGTAGTTAGTGGGTAATTCTGAAGTTTCCCGTTGGGACTGGGTAGATATGGCTTGATTGCTACATGGCCACCTGGTTCAATGTTATATTCATGCTTAAATAAAGTTTAAGCTCATGAGATGCCATGTAATGTAACATAGCCATGAAGATAGGCAATCAGTGATGCAAAGTAGGAAACAATGAGGTGGGAGAAAAATGTGAGAACTATCATTGAGAATAGGTAAAGAACGGGGAACTTGAGGCCAAGTGCTTATTCAGGCTTAGCCGTTTCTCTTGTACCAAGGGATACCTTTAGGCCGCTTCTGTCATAAGCTCCTAAATAAGAGTGAAACAGATGGTATTAGTTGTCATGTCTGGATAGTAGTTTTTATAAAACTTTGATTCTTTACAGAGGTTCTGTCCAGAAGCAGATTCCAAAACCATGCTGCAGTGCTTGAAGCAGAATAAAAACAGTGAACTGATGGATCCCAAATGCAAACAGATGATAACTAAGCGCCAGATTACCCAGAACACAGGTAACATCTGGCTTGGCTTTCCTGGTCCCATGCTTAAGTGGAATAGAGTGGACATGTACTAACTTAAACTGTAGGTGATTTGATGCCTGTGAATTTTAAGAGAGAGCCTGGATGTAAGCAAAATGACCTACTCCTTCCTTGAATAATGTCCAGAAGAATGGAATGAAAGTCATGGGAAAAAGGAGGCTTAAATAATAGAAAACTGCTTTTAAAGAGCATACAGAAGGAGTCAGGACTAGAGTTCTTGAAAAGTCTAGAGATTTAATAAAACTCTGGATGTGGCAGGAGAATATATGGGTAATCTGTTTTAGAAAGAGAAATTTCATTTCTGAGTTGCAAGACCTTATAACTTAATAGGCAAGGTGAGTTGGGTATTCTTTTCTCAGTATTTCCAAAAATAATGCTATGGGGCAGGTTGCTGATATCTTATTTTCGTGAAGACAGCCTAGAATACTGGTCTCACTAGACCCTGCAGAGCTGCTGCAGATTAGGATTCCTGGGGGGTCACCACATCTACTTTACCAAATTATATTTCTGATGTAAAACAATATAGTGAGAGCTCAGTAAACATTTATTGGATAAGCAAATCAGTGGTTGATTTGTGGTCATTAATATAATATGCCCCTTTTTGGAAGGTAGATCTCTAAAACCTTGTGAATCCAGTCGGAATATTTTATCATGTATTTATCATTTTCTGCTCTAGATTACCGCTTAAATCCTGTGCTAAGAAAAGCCTGTAAAGCTGACATTCCTAAATTCTGTCATGGTATCCTGACTAAGGCCAAGGATGATTCAGAGCTAGAAGGTCAAGTCATCTCTTGCCTCAAGCTGAGATATGCCGACCAGGTAAACTGGCGTAAGCTCTCCAAAGAGGTGTGTTTATGGAGCCACCACTCTCCTGGCGGTTTTTTCTTTGGAAGTCCTTAACTCTCTCCTACTTCTCCAAAACTTTCTTCCTTCGTTCCGCAAGCCAGGGGCCAAATAAAAAGCTGAAGTCATGTGTCAGGCTGACATGTTCTCCCTTTGTCACGTGTAGCGCCTGTCTTCAGACTGCGAAGACCAGATCCGGATTATTATCCAGGAGTCTGCTCTAGATTACCGACTTGATCCTCAGCTCCAGCTACACTGCTCAGATGAGGTAGGGTCTGGGTTTCAAACTGGTTGTGGACAGAGCTGGTCAGAGAAGTTTCATGGGAGAAGTTTTTACTCTTTCCCTAAGCCCTGACTCCAGAGTTAAAGGCCCATCTTCTAAGCTCTTCGTCGTTTGAATTTCTGGTTCTGTGTGAACACTGTGTTAGACTTGGAGCTAGTCCTGCCACTATACAATGTTGGGTCCATATTTCTCTATTGAACAAGAGCATTCTTTTATTATATTTGCATACATATAGTTTGTTGTTCCCTTCTTATTCTGGTGATCAACCCGGAACACCTCCAAGGTTTGTCAGAAATAGCTCCAAAAAAATGCCTGTCCTTGGAAATTATTTGACCTCCTACCTAGAAAAGGCCACGTAGAGAACCTGTTCAACACAGGTGAACTTGAGAGGAGTATAGCTAAAAATAATTCACAAAAGCTTATTCAGACCTCTCCCCAAAAGGGTAAATTTTTAATCTGTACTGCAAGCTGTTTGAGGACGTGTGTGTGTGTGTGTGTGTGTGTGTGTGTGTGTGTGTGTGTGTGTTTCTCAGTTGTCAGTCTGGGTTGACCCTGAACTTCTGTAAATATCAAACATTTGCTTTTAATATTTTACTTGGCTATAAAACCTTCTTCCTCTGGAATCGGAGAGTAGCCTTATTTGCGACCAGCCCTGGGACAGTGTGACTCAAGTCTCAAGATTGATAACATGATGATATGTGCATTGGCTGGTTTTTGACTCTTTGCCAGTCCTTATGTAGGAAGACGGAGCATGGCATCTCATTCTGGAGGGAGGGGAGTGAAATCCACCAGGAATCTGAGAGGGTTACCCTACCCACACGTTCAGAGACCAGGGTTTCTGGTGAGAGTTCAGTATCCTTGTTTTTTGTGTGTCTCCTGAACAGATCTCCAGTCTCTGTGCAGAGGAAGCAGCAGCCCAAGAGCAGACAGGTCAGGTAGAGGAGTGCCTCAAGGTTAACCTGCTCAAAATCAAAACGGAAATGTGTAAAAAGGTAACCACCATCGAACGCCATATTTACTCCACTTGCTTTTCTGTCTTCCTCCTCTTTTTCCTTTTAATGCTAGAGTCTGCACTTCTTAGTAATAAAATCTCAACATTCCTTCCCAAAATTCTATGCTGTTTCTTGTTACCAAACTTCAATTTGGTTCTTGACCATTAATCATTGTAACACAAATATTCTTTCACATGCGCTGATTATTTGTAAATATGTCTCAGTTCCGTGACCAGGCCATCGTTTAAAGGTACTTTGAGTACAATGCCAAAGCAAAATGTCAATTTCAGTATATTGCTAAATGTACTGCATTCATAAAAATCAATGAAACCAAAAATTTAATTCATTTCAGAAACATCACATAAAAACAAATTTATCAAAGTGTGATTGCTAAGACTATTTTAGCTTGAAAAATTGAAAATTAAATAATATATTTGATAGTTTTTTAAAAAACTTTATCTTTTTCGAGAAGTGTTTCAATGACATCATTGCTGAGTCAATGTGAATATTGTATGCAAATATTTTCATCTGCTAGAAATGTTTCCAATTTCTCGTGATCTGAGTTCACTAAAAGCTAAGTCTAGATATTTTCCTTTGTCATCAAATGATCCCATCTAACTTTGAGGACAATATTTGAGGTTTTTTTAAATTATTGTTGTTTTACAGTGACTACAGTTTTTCTGTTGAGAGCAAACTAATTTTTATTTAAGAAAGCATTTCTGGCCTGTCTTTTACTGCCTCTGATTTCATCATGTATAATTGGGGAGTCCACAGAGTTGATTTCAGTTCTCTTATGTTTATATGTCTCTTTTTCAGAACTTCATTAAACTCAAGAATTATTCTTACAGTTAGCATGCTCTGTCAATTATTTTTTTTTTCTTTTTGAGGATAATGAAGTAAAGTGAAACATTTTGCAGACATTCACCTTTGGGAATTTTCATTCAGTATATTATTCTGATTTTCAGATTTCACATTTTTCATACTTTTTAAAATAACAAATTACACCAATGCTAACATTTAGTATTTAATAATATGGCATACCGAAATGCCAAAAACCCAAATCCGATCTCACATTCTGCTTTGCTAAGCAAACAGCTTTGCCTACACTAGTTCCCTAAGTGTATTTATTGAATTAAATTGCTCAAAATCTGTATTCTCTGCATCATCACCACATCGCTGCCCGTTTCAGAGTAGGCTATATTGTTAAGCCTCAAACTTCTCTCTTTGACTTTTTTATTTGTATCTGAAGTATTTGCAGATAACAGATATGGTACATTTCCTCTATAAAAGCTTTCTCTGCAATGGCCTTCTCCTCTAGGAAGTATTAAACATGCTGAAGGAAAGCAAAGCAGACATCTTTGTGGACCCAGTTCTTCATACAGCTTGTGCCCTGGACATCAAACACCACTGTGCAGCCATCACCCCTGGCCGAGGGCGTCGTAAGTCACTGTATTCACTCTGACTCTGTTTGAACTATCTTGCGGGGGGGTGGATAAAGACTCCCTCTGAGGCATCGGTTGCAGCAACTCTGCTCTGTAGCTGCAGCTCAAACACAGACAGCATCCTCTGGGAGCCTGGTTGATGCCAGCACCAGGCCTTGTAGCAAAATGAACTTTGGAATAATCCTACAGGCTTCAAGTGACTTAGCCTAGTTGAGTTATCAGGGAAGCCTAAGTTAAGCCATCATCATGGCCACCTTCCCCACCTTGTCCAACCTAGAACAGCTTCCCCAGTGGCCACGTTGGGCTCAATACACAGGTCCTGTGTGAGGTAGAACCTGGGCAAGTGTAAAGTTGTTTCTGAGCCACGCATCCCCAGTAAAAAATAAGATTTTAATAGAGACTCTGAATAGCCGATCTTGGAAATTAAATATCATTATTCTCCATATCAGATCTTGGATCAAGTGTCCTAGAATGGATTTAACTTTGTTCAGTCTACAGTTCTGAATTCTCTAGTGGTTAGGTACCCTTCTCCCGAGCCTTACAGAAACTTCTCTCTTCTGTATGGATTCAGACTCCTCTCCTCCCTTTACCTCCACAGAAATGTCCTGCCTCATGGAGGCCCTGGAGGATAAGCGGGTGAGGTTACAACCTGAGTGCAAAAAACGCCTCAATGACCGGATTGAAATGTGGAGTTATGCAGCAAAGGTAATGACCGAGAGAATCTCCTGAAGTAGCCGTCTCTTCTGTCAGCTTCCCAGTCTCTTTAAGATACTCCCCGGTCTTCTTGTCCTTGTTGAGAGACTGGCAGTAACAGCATTTGAAAACTCTGTCCATGTGCCTTTAAGCGTCTTTGGCTGCCCATGAGCCTGGAACCATCTCCATTTGCATTGCACTGTGTCCGCAAGGCTTTGCCAGGTTCACCACTCCCTGCCCTCAGTTGCCCAGAGTCCAGCACAGAAAAGGGAGTCACCCAAAGGATGTGACTTAAGCCAGCCATGCTAAGAGAAACTAGACATCATGGCCATGGGAAGAGGAAGAAATCCAGCCACTCCTGTCATGTAGTTTGTTTTTCTCATTTTACACAGTCCATGGGAGAAAAATATATATGTGAGACTGGCCCTCAACTAGCCTGGAACATGGAGAATAATAGCATAAAGTGGAAGTGTATGGTACCCAGGCAGACTTGGGCTGGGGGGAATTTTTCCTACAAAAATTCACCTTCAGTGAGAAGAATCATAACAGATCTTCTCACATATACATTGCTTTGTAGTTTATAAATCACTTGGATGGTATAGTACCTCATTTAAACCTTGAAACCCTACAAGGGAAGTGGACTGATTATTTCCTCACTTTATGGTAAAGGAAACCGTGACTTTAAAAATTATGACTTGCCCAAGATGAAAGTCAGGTTTCTCCATCCATGCTCTTTGTGTCTCCCCATCCTGGGACAGACATTTTCATAGATCAGCAGAGTAAACACAAGGACTCCCTTCCTTCTTGGCTAGTTCCTCCTGTCACCCAATGTGTGTCAGGGTCAAGGGTAACAGGCAAGCAGGAAAGACCATGGAAAGTCTTCATACCTAGACATGAGGGGAAGGGACCAGGGATGTCAAAATAACAAGCATGCCCGCTCCTCCTCCCAAAGGAACAAAGTCAGCTTTGAGGCCCTTGGTTATAAGAAGCAGAGACACTGCATTAATTCTTCTTTCCTCATGACTTTCCACTCTTGAGCAGCTGAGCATGGCTTCAGAGTGACGCCACTGCTTGTTTTGTGTTGGCAAATGTTGATGTTCAGGTCGCATTAATCTGAAGCCTCCTGCTGTGTCCTGTGTACACGGGATGAGTGCGGAGCAGCCCACACGTCTCTGGGCCAGCCCCTCTCGGACACGCAGGCTAAGGGGAAACTCAGAAGAGTAGGTTCACGTGCACCTGGGGACCTTTTCGGCCCCGATTTTGCCATAACAGGCCACCGTAGAGGTGTATTTGAGAAAGCAGTGAGAAAAACTGAGGATGAAGACTGGTTACATTATAAATGTCCGCGACCGGGGTTGTGAAGTTTAGTCAGTCCATATGCATCATGTCTGCACATTGTTTTTGATGTGGGAGAATGCTTATGATATAATGGCGAGTAAAAACAAGTCAAGATATGGAATTGATCGCATGCAACACAATTTCAGTTGTTTTTTAAAAGGCAGCAAACACGTTGAAGAAAATAAATCAGAATTGCATAACCTTATGTAATTCAGTGACCTTATGCAAGTCACTCAACCACCTCCCATCACTTGGGTCTCCGGATCTTCATCTATAATATGGGAGTAATAAAATCTACGTGCGAGGATTGGTGTAAGGACTAAATGGTTGAAAACACGTTGAGTCCTTAGCCAGGGCCTAGCACATTGTGCAGTCCTCAGTGTGAAGGCTGTTATCTGTCTTGGTGGCAATTGTTGTGATAAGACCCCCTCTTTGGATTTGTCAGTATTTTCTGATCTTGTGCAATAGGTATGTACAATGTTATGATCGGGAAAAGGAGTCCTAGCTCTGTGTTTGACATTCTTGTCCCTCACCCTCTCTCTCCAAAAGAAATGACAAATTAAACTAGAAATCGAAAGGAGCCTGTAAGAGCTAGCACCACCCCCAACCCAGTTCATTCTCTCCCTCCCTCCCTCCCTCCCTCTCTCTCTCTCTCTCTCCCTCTCTCTCTCTCTCTCTCTCTCTCTCTCGCTCGCTCTCTCGCTCGCTCTCTCGTTGATGCTATGTGTCATTCCAGGTGGCCCCAGCAGATGGCTTCTCTGACCTCGCCATGCAGGTAATGACATCCCCATCGAAGAACTACATTCTCTCTGTGATCAGTGGGAGCATCTGCATATTGTTCCTGATTGGCCTGATGTGTGGACGTATCACCAAACGAGTGACACGCGAGCTCAAGGACAGGTAGAGCCACCTTGACCACCAGAGGAACTACCTGTCCAGTGCCCACTTTGTACAGCCCTCCTGTATAGCATACCCGTTCACCTCGTTCTTCTGAGAGGTGCCACCACCAACCATGTTAGAGCAGCAGCAGGTATCCACTGCATTGTCGCATCTCAGACTTCGCCCGCGCCCATGGTGTCTCTCTCTCTCCGACCATCCGTGCAGCATCAGCAGCTGGCTACTTTGGTTATTGCCTTTCTTGGCAAACTTGGGATTACCTGCCCATAGACAAGTCTTTCTCATACCAATGGAACTACCAATACTTCCAGAACCAACTCACTTGACCTGCAACTCAAATGAATTTTTTTTAAAAAACAAAACAAAACAAACAAAAAGAAAATATAAAAAAAAAAAAAGAAAGAAATTTTTAAAGAAAGAAAAAAAATGTATATAGTAACATGTCTCCAGGCTTGATTCGGGGTTATTCTTCTGTGTGACTGTGTAAAATGAAGGCAGGACATTAGAGGGGAAACACACCACCCAGTATGCTGTAACTGGGACGTCTTGCTCATTTCTCAAAAGCACCTATGGGCCACGGACTTCACCGAGTGGCGGGAAACCACTACCCAGCCTGCTCGGGTCCTGTCTTCTTCTGCTGAAACAGCGCAATGCCTCCCAGTCCCCACTCTAGTAGAATCACTGCTGGTCAAGACCTTGAGGCCGTGGATATTTCTACGATCTCTTCACCTCGGCAAAACAAAGCATGAGCCTCCCCAGGCCAAGGGCAAGTGGGTTGGGGAGAGGGATCAAAGTGCCTGATCTGCCCTGAGAGGCTGGACCCTGAGTCCCTGGGCAGCAGGATCCCAGCGGTCCTCCTCCAGGCAGGTGCAGGACCCGGTGGCATTGGGGTTGACCCTGCAGGGATAGCAGAGGCTCCAGAAGTCCTGCCAGGAAGCAGTGACTGTGGGGGAGGGGCTCAGGCCAGGATGGGGAAGCAAGGTATTGATTCACTTTGCTTTATTTTTCAGGCATCAGTGCAGGTCAGAGACAATGGCTTACCAAGATTTAGCGTGGTCTCAAGGGTGTGACTGGCAGTCAAGCCTGACCTCTCTATAGGCTCAAGGCCGCCTTCCCAGACAGGCTCCTTTACGCCTCTGCGTGGAGAGGGCATGGAAAGTTATTACGTTAAAAGATGGAGGCTTTTCTCTATTTTTTTTTCTTTCCGTTTGTTTGCTGCATACGCCCACTGTAGGAGGCATTGGCTTACTCTTGTACTTTGGTGATTCATCAGTCTTTCCATAGTTTGAGCTTAACGGAAGCAAATTCCTGGCCGTCCTCCCTCAGCCCCCCAGTGTGGAGTGACAGGTGTGGAACGTCAGGTGCGAGGAGTGTGGGCATGGCGTTTCTCCCTGGCACACCTCGGCTTGAGCGTGGGGTGTGGGGTCGCAGTGGCTGCACAAGAGGGCAGTGTGTACAGTAGGAGATATATTTATATAATATATATTTTATTAACCTGTTAGATGTCCTCAAAGTATTATAAATCACGTGCCTAAAACTGTCTGCATAGACCGTGGCGCCCTTCCTCGCCCGGCCCACCTTTGCCCCGTTCGCGTGTGCCATGGACTGGACCGACACAGCGTACAGCGTCATCGTCCCCGAAACGTGTCCAGGGCAGAGCGGGGCGCTTGTGGGTCGAGTGATCCAGGTGACTCCTGTCTCACCTGGCTGGCGTGTATCTGAATACTGTGGTTTTCTTCTTTTTCTTTCTTTTCTCTTTCGCTCCCCTTCCCGGAGTCCATGGGTTCCAGAAGCCAGCTCTGTTTCCCCTCTGCCTAGGGTATGACAAGCCACCAAGGGGAGCTCCTGAGCTGCTTGGTCCCCTGAGTCCTGCTCTTCGGGTCTTTCTGAGTCTTAGCAGCGGTTCTGGAATTCTTCAGTCTTATGAAACTGGGAACTCGTGGAGTCCGAGCAGCACCCGCTACCACCCCCATGGCTGGGCTGAAACGAGCGGGCCAGGCAGGCCTCCCCCAGGGCTTCCCGCCTGGGCGGAAGGGGCTGCTGCGGCTCGAGATCGAGAAGTGAGGACGCCCCCAAACGCAGGGCCGTCGACCTCTCTGGTGTGGTGCACGAGATAGAGCGAACGTCCACCGTTCTCTGCGCCGTCCCCCTCCCAGCACGCGTGAGGCGTTCGCGTAGTGTCACGTGTTTGGGTATTTCTGTTCTTTCTGAACTGAGAGACGATCTCCTTTGTTGTCTGCAGCAGATCTGGAAGTTTGAAAAAGGATTTGGTTCTTGAAACATTTGTCACCTTTAGAAATGTTCAGAATAGAAGAGGTAACTGCTGGTATCTTCAGTTGCTTGTTGCGAGAAAGCGTTACCCCTTCCTACTTAGAATGGTTTACGTGACTGGTTTTTCAGAGTCTAAGCGATGATCTGAGCAGCTTTCTACGTTCAAGGGTCCCAGCACGAGCGGAACCCGCAGCCCACTTATCTGGTTCTGCACTGCATTTAACGTAACAAAACCAGGGCACCTCTGGTTTAGGCCTCATGGTTAAGTTGTAAGTAAATCAGCTCAGTCAAGAGCTGGTCAAGGAAAAGAAACGGCGGCCCTAGTGGAGCCAGTGACAGGCCCTGGCGTTTACATCTTCTCCTGATGTCCAGCCCATGAACAGTAGCGTAAGCGGCAGGCAGGGTTGTTTGCCAGGGTCAAGGCAACAGGCACTTGCTGAAAATACAGTAGCCAGGCGACTCCCCGGCCTTGTTAGCTCACTCCATTGTCTCCGGGACTCGCGGTCGTGCTCCACGACACTCCGGAGGCACCAGGAGGTCAGCCCCCTGGGCTGGAGGCACAGCGTACAGGGAATGAGAAAGCTGGGCAGAATGTCAGCAGCAACAGTGACTGCTCCCTCCACCGGAGCGTCTCCCAGACAGTGGCTCTGGGAGTCAGACCTGACCCTGGTGCATCCCTGGCCTTCCTCCACTATTGCTGCTGTCCCAAGAGAAGCCTGCTGGCAAGATGCGCCAAGATGGGAGCCATAGCAACGGCTTGGGTTCTCCGCATTCCCTGGAGGCGCTGTGCCAGTCCCGTGGATCCAGTCAGCTCATTTTGAGACAGGGCATCCTTAAAAGCTAGGGGGATTCTAGTGTTTAGTGAGCAGGTGTTGACTTGAATTCACGGCAGGCCTTTGGTGATCTGCCATCCTACCCTTAACTCTTCTTGGGGACAGTGAGCAGTTCTGCCAGTGCGGGGAGAGAGAGATGCAGCAAAATTACTGTTAGATTTCCTCTCTCCCCATTTCCTGAGGGTCACATAATAGAAGAATCCAATGGTAAAGAGGTCTCTAGCATTCATTTACGTTTTATTGGACAAAGTGGAAAGGGAGTTATATGCTACCTTTCCAAGAGAAGAGTCACTCTCATATGTGAGTGTGACTTCTAGAAATGTCTCCTGTCCTCCCCACCCTCAGGCTGTGGTACCACTTACAGCCCAAAGACGCCCTCAGTAGAGAGTCATCAGGGAGGGCGAGATTGTTTCCTGGGGCTTCCTTGGCTGGCCTCCAGTTCCTCTGAGAAGAGGCTTCACTTCCCGTTTCTTCCTCTCCTCCAAAAAATAAACGTCCTCCATATGTGACTTAACTCTGAGTAAGCAGATATGGTGAAAGAAGCTAGAATAGGAACCTTCGGTCACCAGCCAGCCCAGCCTGACACATTCAACCTAAATTTTGGCCATAGAACAAAAAGAATTTGACTTTTTGAATGATATACATTTTGGTATGTTTACTTGCATTTCAGATTTTATGAATTTGAAAAACCTCAAAGATCCCTTTCATTTCTCACCCTTAGGACAGCACCTAAGTAGCTCTATAAAATGCAGCACTCCGTGCCCTGCATGCGTCTTTGGCCTTCAGGGACGCTCCTCTTCTGTTCACTTCCTCCCCACCGATCCCGGCCTATGTTCTGGCCCGTGGTGCTCTCTGTCATTGGTTTTTGGTTGGCCACCTGTCTAACTACACTGCTGTGTCCCCCTCCTCTCCACTAGGACCAGAGTCTCGTGTTAGAGCAGTGGAGTTTAAAGCGAGCCCCACTTCCTGCCCAGATCTCAGACAGCAGAGAAGTCATTAGCAAAGCCAGACTGATTCTTCAGAGTGACAGGCCTCCCCCGAGCCATTACTGGGGAGAGCCAGGGACTGTTTGCATCTGGAGCCCAAAGGTGGGGCTGCCTGTCGGGCTAGTGATGACAGGATCCTAACGGTGGTGTCCTCTCTTCCAGTATCTGCCCCGATGCACAGATAGGGGTGTTGGGATGTGCACAATGGAGAAATCTCTCTGGGCAAGGAGAAAATTTAGATAGTGCCTCTATATTCTGATTTTGCCTTCCCTGGACATAGACGTGACACCTGGACCCAGAGCCCAGCAGGCCCCGTGCTAGACTCGCCAGGGTGGTGCGAACAGGCCCTGGTCTGAGCGTGCGCTGGACGGAGCGGCGTCTCCCAGCGCAGTTGCCCACGGCAGCCCGAGCAGGAGACAGACTGCAGCAAGCGCTGTGTGAGGTCTTAGGCCTTCAACTTTTTTTTAAGAAAGAAAGAAAAAAAGAAAAGTAAAATTAACAAGCCTCTTTTGTAAATGGTTTTCCTTTCTATGTATAAAATCCCGGCGGTTCCTTGTTTTTACATGTTCATGCTGTGTAATTTTGAGATGTTCTTGAGATTCTGAACATAATGTGCATTTTTTTTTTCTGTACAGATGAAACGGGAGACTTTAATAAAGAGTTTGCAGGTTTTTACTTGTTAAATCTTCTCTGTGGTGACTGGGAGGACGATGCAGCCACCTGCTGTGCTAGTAGAAGTCTGTGGAGCTGTGAGCTTGTCACTGACACTCACAAAACCCACGGTCGGGTTTTCGGCATTCTAGGCTAGTCAGGGCGAGCAGAGCAGGACCACAGGAGAGGTGGACGTCGGGTCTGGGCTTTCCTGACTCTCGGGCTGATGTGTCTAGAATTACTCGTTCTGCCGATGTGTTTAAGCCACGTCCTGAGACTCCTTCCTGGCCCGCCCC
>CM053508.1:123655815-123673825 GCA_028627145.1 Eidolon dupreanum | reverse complement strand
GTGCGTGTGTGTGTGTGTGTGTGTGTAGAACAAGGTACTCATATTCTCAAAGTACCTCCTATCAAATTTTTTCTTAACTACAGAGAGAAAAAAAAAAAGTAATTTTTACTATGGAGATGCCTGGCAGATACAGCTTAACCATATGGAATGGGACAAATAGGTATCATAATGCATTGAGGACACAACATCTTTTTTGTGATATTTCTGTCAAAAATGCATATCCTGAATCTAATGAAGAGACATCAGACAAACTCAAACCAAGGGACATTCTACAAAATAACTGGCCCGCACGCTATCATGACAGATAGACTATGGGACTGTTCCAAATTAAAGGAGAGTAGAGACATGATAATTGAATGCAGCATGTGATCCTGGATTGCATCCTGGACCAGAAATTATTTTATTTTGCAGTAAAGAATATTGCTGGAAGAATCGGTGGAATTTGAATAAGATTTGTAAATTTGATAATATTAGTTTCCTGATTTTGATTGTACCATTACGCTAAGACTGATGGTCAACATCATCAGACATGATGGACGCCAGAAGACAATGAAAAGACCTATTTCAAGTTCTGGTGTGAAAAAAAACTGCCAACATAGAACTTTTTACCTAATGAAAATTGTCTTTAAAACAAAGATATTCTCAGATAAAGAAAAGCTGAGAGAATTTGTCATCATCAGACTTGCACAAAAGGAAACAGAGAATCCTGTTTTAGGAAACAGAATCTTCAGACTAAAGGGAAATGATCCTGGATGGAAATATGGAAACGCATGAAGGAATGAAGAGTACTACAAAGGGTAAACATGCGATTAAATATAAATAAATATTATCTGTACAAAATGATGGAAATGTCTTTAACATATAAATTGACTTAAAATGTCTATAAGAACAACGCAAAAGTTGGAAGGAGGCAAGTGAAGTGCTCTGAAGTTCTAGACTTACTGGAGAAGTGATCAAAGTAATATTGTATTAGACTATTAAGTCAGAAATGTATGTTTTAACCTGTATGAGTAATCACTAAAAGAAGAATGAAAGGATATATAAATAAGTTATTAGAGGATGGAATTACATTGTTTAAAATAATCTAAAAGACAATAAATAAGAGAAAAATAAGCAATGTAGTAGATATAAACCCAAATATATTAGTAATTACACTAAATATAAGTAGATTAGATTCTACAACTAAAAGACTATGGTAGTCAGAATGGATTGAAATCTAACAAATACATGCTGCTAACAAAAGATACACCTTAAATATTAGGACATCAAAAGGTTGAAAGTAAAAACATTAGTATATCTGGTAGCGATAACTAATATCAGACCAAGTAGACTTTAAGGAAAGAAACATTACTAGAGATAAAAGTGTAAATGTGTAAAGATGTCAATCTACCAGAAAGACAAACCCAACCATATCAATAATCATATTAAAGGTTAACTGGTCTAAATGTCCCCAAAATCTGATTGGATAAAAGGAAAGACCTGACTATATTTCACTCATAAGAAATGCACTTAAAGACAAATATAGTTTAGGAGAAAAAGGCTGGAAATTCTATACCATGCTGCTATGAATTTTTTTATAAACTAAAGTGGCAGTATCAAAATCAGATAAATTGGATTTCAGGCAAAGAATATTACTGACAGTAAAAAGTTTTATTTTGTAACATTGAAGAGTTCATTTCGTCAAGAAAGTATAATAATCCCCAAAATCTGTGCACATAATAACAGAATTTCAAAATAAAAGAAGCAAAAGTAATAGAACTGCACAGGAAAAAAAAAAAAGACTAATCCACAATAACAGCCAGGAATTTCAACCGTCACCCATCTTTTAGTATTCGATAGGACAAGTAGACAGAAGATCACTGAGGATAACGATGACTTTAATGAGACTATCGGCCAGTCTGTATTAAATGGCATTACAGAACACTCCACTCCACAGCTGTCAAATACATTTGGCTTTTCAAATAACCGTGGAACATTTATCAATTTAAACAATACTCCAAGCCGTAAAATAAGCCTCAATACATTTAAAAGAATTCAAGTCTCACAAATATGTTCCTTGACCACAGTGGAATTAAATTAGAAATCAATCACAAAGATATTTGGAAAATAAATAACATACTTCTACTTAATCCAAGTGTCAAAGAATAAATCAGGAAGTAAACTAGTATTTTGACCTGACTGAAAATAAGACCATGGCATGTTGAAATAATGTGTGGGATGCTGCTGAAGCAATAACTGTAGACAGCCATGAGGGATATTATTCTGATGATAAAATGTTCTAAAACGAGATTATGGTGATAATTGTATGACTTGATAAGTTTACTAAAAACAAATTGTACATTTAAAATTAGTGAATTTTGTGACATTCATACTTCAAAAAAGTTGCTTTTAAAGACTACTTGAAATGAAGAAATAAAACTTTTGTTATTTATAGACAACCTGATGGCATGCATAATAAATTTTTAAATGTATCAACTATTAGAATTAATAAATGAGTTTAGTAAGGTCGCCGGATATAAGATGAATATTGAAAATAAATTGTATGTATATGTATCAGCTATAAATAATGAAAACAAAATAGTATCATTTATGATAGCATCAAAAAATGTCAAATACCTAGAAATAAATAACAAAACATATGAAAATCCTCTATACTGAAATCTACACATTATTGAAATAAAATATAAATAAATGGACAGTTGTACTATATGCATATATTGGAACATCAGTATTATAAAGTGTTAGTTTTTTCCAAAATGATACCCACTGTTAAAGCAGTCTCAATCCTAGCAGGTCCTTCTGTAGGAAATGAAGCTGATTCTAAAAATTATGTGGAAATATAAAGGGCTGAGAATATCCAGAACAATCTTGAAAAACAGAAAACCTTCAAGATTTTTACTACCAGAAACCAAAACATTAAAATAACGATGAAATGAAAACAGCATGGTATTGGTGTCAGGATAAGTAATGGGCCAGTTGAACAGAAGACAGAATCCAAAACCGATATACAGTTGTATGGCAAAGGGGTTCTTCAAAGCTGTGGGGAAAGGATAGTCCTTTCGATAAATGATGCCGGGTCAACTTGCTATCCACAGGAAATGAATTTTAACCTCTTCTCTTAGCGGACTACAACCAAAAATCAGTTTCAGCTAGATTGTATATTGAAATTTAGGAAGTAAAATGATAGAGCTTTTAGAAGAAAACATAGGAGAATATATGAGCTTAAATCATAGAAAAAAACCTTTAAAAAAAATCTTAGAACGAAATCTTAGTAGGCAAAGATTTCTAGATACAACACCAAAAAAAAAAAAAAGCCATTTATGATGGAAAAACTATAAATCGAACATTAAAATCAGAGCTTCTGTTTATCAAAAGACATCGTTAACAATAATGGCAAGAGCTGTGGAGTGGAAGATATTCACAACATGTATAATCGACAGAGGAGTTGTATTTAGACTAGGTAAAGACCTTCAAGTCAGTAAGAGTCAAACCAATAGAAAATGGGCAAAAGACTTAGGCCCTTCACTAAACTGGACATCCAAAAGGTCAATGAATGTCTGAAAGGCGATCAATCTTGTTAGTCACCAGGGAAACTGATACAAAGACTACAATGAGACCAACTGCCCACCTGAATGGCCAAAATGAAAAAAGGCAATAATCGTGAAAGATGCGGAGCAATTGGAATTCTCATACATATGGACTTATGTTTTCATATTCCAAAATCTGAAGGAAATATTTGAAACTGTTTATAGCAGGCAGCGTGTGGGTTTAGAATTATGGGAGGTCTTATCCCTTTTAATAGTTCCACTTTTGTTTAATTGTATTTTTCATGTTTTACTATTACAATTGGACATAAAGTTTTACGTTTTGAAAAGAACAAGCCACCCTTTCCCACCACACACAGGAACCACAAACCCCAGTGCCTAATGGTGTCTCTCACCTTCATCTCCTGACCTCTCTGCAGCACTTAGCCCTGAGCACCTCCGTCTCAAAGCCACACCTGTCCTCACCTCCTTGGGCCTCTCCTCCTGCCCCTTGTCCCATCAGCCTCTCGGGGGCTGTCCTAGGCATCTCTCTCCCACGCCCCTTCTCTCCTGTCTGTGGGACAAACGCACCTAAGGTGGCTCTCTGCTGCAGCCTCCTCAGCGTCTCGCTGGTCTCATCCCCACAGTGGAGCGAGGAGCAGGCCCCCCACCCCGTTCCCCGTCTCAGGAGCTTCACCAGCCTGTGGACCAGTCTTCCCCATCTCCTGGCTTCGCACATCCCTCTGGCACGGTAGTGCCCCCCACACCTCCCTCTAGGTCAGCCCTGCTGGCCCGAGTTGTGTGACTGTGGATGACGCATTATTTAAGCCCAGTCTCACCTGTAAAGTGGGAGTCATAGAACCCACCTCACAGGATTGTCACAAGGATTAAATGAGATAAATAAAGCCTGCTTAATCAATGTTGCCTATTTCTACTCTTTCTATTAAGCTTAGATAGCATGGCACGGGTGATCCCACCTGCCAAAATACTGCCTCTCTGCCTGGTGCCCTTTCTCTCATCCCTCAAATGCCCTCCCCCCACCCCCCACGTCATTCCAGGCCCAGCCCAAGTGCCTGGTGGGCGACGCTTTCCCCAGCGACCTCTCCCCTTCTCCATGCCCTCCCATCACTCAGGCCTGTGTTCGTAATGGGGTGTGAATGAGGGGGCCACAGATTACGTACCAGCTGCTCTGGCCCCTGGCCTTCAATTCTCTCTCCAGCCTAATGACCCCTCCTTTGTGGGCTCCTAAACCGGAATGTATCTGTTGGGCAGCCCCACCTCCCATTCCCATTAAAAGCAGAAAAAGAAGAGGCTCAGGACCTGAGGGAGAGAGAAGAGAGGACCTCACCTGAGGCAGAGAGCAGCAGCCAGAGCCGCAGGGCCCAGCCAGGCTGGGACAATGTGGCTCCTCTCCAAAGGCTTCGTTGGGTTCCCATCTCCATATCAGACCCAGGACAGAGGTGCAGCCCTTCTCAAACTGAGCCCTCCTGTGGCCCCAGAACCAAGGGCTTGGAATGTGCTTCTTCCCTGGGTGTGGAGTCAGGGGGTGGGGGTTGCCAACAGGTGCAGTGTAATTGTGGGCCAACCCCAATATCCGGGTCTCTCGGAAAGCCCCTAGTCTGGGCTCTGGAGGGGAGGGGGCGGGCCATCTCAGTGCTGGGGTGAAACACAGAGGACTACTTTATTTGCAAGGAACAGAAACCCAACTGCAATTAATTTAAGCAAAGGAGGTGGTTTATTGGCCCATAAAACAGAGGTCTTGGGAAGATCCCAGCTTTGGGCATGAAATCCTTCGACTTCAACTGTGATGTCAAAAACGCATCCCTTTCCTTCCCTCTGCTCTGCCTCCTTGTTGTTTCTCAGGCAGGCTGTCTGCAGTGCTGGAGGGATGTGCGCCCAGCACCCAACACTTGAGTCTGTCAGGTCAGCCACCCCCTAGGAAAGGGACAGTCTCCTTCCTGTTACCTAGAGCACAGGTCCAAGGCTGATGTTGCTTGACCTAGCCTGGATAAAGTGTTTGCCCAGAGCAATCACTGTGGCCAGGTCTGGGTCCCTTGTGCCTCTCTAGAAGCAAACAGGGGGATCAAGGGGATCAAGGGAGGGCAAGGTCAGCTAATCTTTGAAGACGTCCAGTCTCACATGGTGCTTCCCAGAAGAAAGCTGGACTCAGTTAACACAGGATGCTGAGCAGGCGCCTACCTGTCCAAAGGGACTAATATAGCAGAAGAAGGTTGTACCCCCCTGATGAAGAGGAGTAACCTCTGCTCACAGCACCTCCGCCTCACTGCCTCTCCATGTTGCTCCCTAAAGAATGCATTTGTTTCCTTAAGGGTTCCAAGAAGTGGGGTAGCTCAGGTAGAAAAGCCCTAATGTCCTGGTCCCCAGAGCTGTGAGACCCCCTTCCCTCCCAGGAACCAAGACCTATATATAGCTCTATAACAATCAAGATGATGATGATGATGATGACGACGATGATGATGATGATGTTGATGATGATGAATGATGATGATGTTGATGATGATAAATAATTGGCCATCTCCTCATCTCCCCATCAGGTTGAGCGGCTGGGTGACTCGATGACAGTACTGTCAAGCCGTTAGCACGCACAGTGCCTGGCATCTCGGAAACACTCGGTGAATGAGATAGGTTGTCTTGCCCAAGACGGCTGCCACAACACATCCCATCTCCCATGTCCCTCTTTTCCACCCTGGTATTTGTTATTTTTTAAATTTAGATATAAGCGATGCATAATAAACTACACATATTGAAAGTGTACAATTTGGTAAATTTTGACATGTATGAACCCGTGAAAACATCGCTACTATCAAGAGATGGAACATATCCAGAGGGTCCCCATGACACCCCACCCTTAGCATCTCCAGACAGCCATTGATGTTAGTTTGCATTTTTTAGACATATATAAGTTGAATAATACTACGCATATATTTTTGTCTGGCTTCCTTCACTCAGCATAATAATTTTGAGAACCATCCATGTTTTTGCATGTCTCAATAGTTAATTCATTTTGGTGCTGAATTGTATTTTATTGCACAGTTTTACTGTAATTGACTTTTTTATTCACTTGTTGATGGACATTTGGGTTGCATCTCTCTTGGGGCTAGTTCAAATAAAGCTGCTGTGACCATTCACATGTAAGTCTTTGTAACAGACCTGTGCTTTTATTTCTCTTGGGTAAATACCTAGGAGTTGCACATTCGAGTCATATAGTAAGTGTGTGTTTAACTTTCTCAGAAAATGCCAAGCCATTTTCCAAAGCGGTTGTATGAGTATCTCAACAGCACCCGGTCTGGTCAGTCTTTTTTATTTTAGACATTCTGCTAGGCGTGGAGTGGTATTTCACTGTGGTTTTAATTTGCATTCCCTAATGACTAAGGATGTCGCCCGGCTGCATGCTGAGAGGAAGGCACGCAGCAGCAGCGAGAGCCTGACGTGTAGGTGTTTGGCTGACCACCCGCTTCAACCACCCGACATGTAAGTGAGCAGACCTTCAGAAGCTTCCAAGCCCCCACCTTCACGTCCCCCCTGCCGATGCCCCGTGGAGCAGGAACAAGCCGACCCCACCAGACCCTGCCCAAACCCAGGTTCGTCGGCAAAGTAGGTGCCTGGCGTTTTAAACCGCTGTGTATGCGGTGGTTTCGCGCAGCAGGTAGGTGACCGGAGCAGCAAGTCTCATAGCCGGGACGTCATTGCTACGGACCTAGTTCTCTTCATCCACATGTGGTTTTTACACTCTCAGCTCCTAGGGGACAGATCCAGAAGACAGACGTCATCTTTCATGTGTGGGATTCTGGCCCCTGAACCTTGCTCGTGACTCACGTCTTCCTCTTCCAGGCCTCACCACTCGCCCCGTCGGGCTCAGGGCGGCTGCCCTCCCCCGGTCCCAGCGCACTCTCCGGGCCTGTGGCCTGTGACATCAGCTCCCTCTTGCCTGTCCAGCCTCCAGCCTCCACGTCCCTTAGCCACCGCCTCCCCCAGGGGACGAAGCTCGGGCTCCCCTGCCGGACTGCCTGGATTTGGATCTCGTCTCTATTCTCTTCTAAGCTGGTCAAATTCTTTACCCTCTTGACCCTCTCTGAGCCTCACTTTCATCTTCTCGAAAGTGGGAACGGTAGCAGCCCCCCAAGAGGGTAGTTGTGAGGCTTTCGCGAGAGGATCCATAAAGAACTTAGCAGACGGAGTCTGGCAGCTGCTGCTGTTATTTTTACTACAGTGTTGTCTGATGTCTGTGTGGATGTAAAAACACCCTTCCTCCCTCCCTCCTGGGGAACTCCGCAGCCTGGCGGCGGGGCTGTGGGTGGGAGGAGTTACTATGGAGTAGTAGGAAGCGGGGGTAAGTGCAGGGAGGTTACACCGCACCATCCCCGACGCAAGGTGGACCCCTGATAGATCGGAGCTGTTCACGCTAACACCGGGTACCCCCTAATGCGAAAGGCAACTGGGTACTCAGGAAGAACGGTGGGGGACGCTTTTTCAACGTATTTTTTTGGAGCTTTAAAAATTTTTGTATTATACTGTTTTTTTTTTTAATTAAGTCTGATTTTAATAAATGTTAATAAATTAAAAAATTATTAATCCATAAAAACTTTAATACAGTATACTATACTGTATGCCAGATAGCTGTTTTCGCCCCGTTTTATAAATAAAGAAACTGAGTCTTAAAGAGTGGAATAATTTGCCGGGATCGAGCAGCCAGCCAGAGCCGGAGTCAGGATTAGAACCCGGGTCTGCCCCAGTCCACCGCCGTGGCCTTCCTGGCACTCACTGTCTGGTTTCTGGGTGAGCAGCAGTTCTGTGCTCAGGCCGCCTAATGGATGCGAGCAGCTTCCCAAGTTGACTTCCCAGTGAGAAGCCGGCTTGCACCCAGTCCTCCTTAGACTTCTGAAGATAAGACGTCTCCTCTGGAAATCTCCCAGCACGGTGTCCCTGCCTCCTGGCCCTCCCACATTTGCTCCATGGGGTCCCCACACCTCGGACAGCTGTGTCCCCACCTCTCCCAGGCCCGCTAACTCAGCGTCTCATATGGGCAGCAGCCCCATTCCCAGAGCCTGAGGGGTGGCACCCATGGGTTGGGCGGAAGTTTGAGAGGGCTTTAGAACCCCTATAACCTCCATTAGCTCCCTCCAAAATAATGACACAGCTTCGAGGCAAGCCCTCAAGTCCCCGCTTTTCAGTGTGCCTCGTTATGTTTTACTAGACGTTATATAAGTGGCTGAAGGAAAAAACCACTTCAGGGAGAAGCCTGACATAACAGGACAGTCCAGGTACAGCCTATGGACCGAGCAGCAGACAGCCCTGTGAAGGCGGCTGCTGGCAGCCAACCCTGCAGAATTTTCTGTTGTTCTCATTCTGCTGTGGAGAAAAAGGAAAAGTGTAAAAACAGTGTGTAGGTGGATTCCAGTGTTGGTTTGAACTTCAAGGAGCCTCCATCATAACTCTCCTAGCTGCCCGATAAAGCTTCAGCTGCTTTCTCAAGAGTATTCCCTTATCCTTTCTTTTACTCAGTTACAATTGGTTTCACTCAGCTACAGTTGCAACTTATAGGAAAGAAAACATATATCAGGGATCCTAAGGGAAGAACAAGTCACTGAGCAGAAATTGACCGAGGACAGGCAGACTTTCCCTGGGACTCACTCAGGATGAAGAGCCAATTCAAGCACCTGCTGTGCATTACGGGTCGGGGGCGAGGGAAGGGAGAGTGTTACGGTGGTGACTGAGTTTACCTGAAAAGGTTAGGTGTTAGGTGTAGTCGCTTAGCCAAGCATGGTAAGAGGCAAGGGAAACAAAGAAAGAATCCCCCTATATCTCTGACACAGGAGTGTCTCAGTGTGGGGCATGAGCTGGGTCGTCTGGTGAGGGCAGGTGTCCTCAAAGTGTAAGCAAAACAGATTTTGTTCAATGACAAACCATCAACATAACTGTCAAAGCGTTCACAGGAGCCGCAGTGAAACAGATTCGGGGATGGTTGAGAAGGAAAAGAACATTGTGAGAAGTGACCACTGTCAGGTGTGACAGGAAGCCCCAGCGGGCAGGGCTGTTCTAACTGATCAGCAAACAAAGCTTCATGGCTGAACATAAAAACCTTGATCGTAGGCTGCCATTAGAGAGCTTAACCCTAACCCCACGGAGAAGGAGAGGAAGAAAAGCAAGAGATTTCACGTTTTAAATAGGTGAATTTTAAAAAGGATTGCTTTAAAGAATAAAGCACATATATACATCATGTCCCGAAAGAATCCTATAAAAAAAGGAAATGGCACACATGTTTTTCATTGTAAGTAAATTTACCAAAACAAAACAAAACAAAAAACCCTTAAATAAATATTGAACTCTAGTTAATGATATGAAAGCCAAAAATTGTGTGTGTGTGTGGGGGGGGGATGTCAATGTCCATTAGGTAGGAGAAAGCTCCTGACGACCCGACCTTCCCACCAATAACAATTATACACTTTGGACAAAATACAGAAAACAACGACCTGAGAGTTCTGGAGACTGAACAAAAGCAGGCAGTTTTTGGAGGGGCATCAACACTTGGAGCAAGCAGCCTGAGGACCCTGGCAGCTGAAAGTCCAGTAGTAAAGCTTACCATGCTTCTGGAAACCAGGGAAGGGGGCTCAGAGGAACCCAGGCTGCTGGAGAGAGGGGGAGACTCACAAAGGAGATCATCAGAGAAGGAGGGCTCCCCATTCCACATGTGAACTCACCCAGGTCTCCGGGCACTCCTGAATATGTGCACGTGTGGTGCACGACAGAAGTAGCTTGTAACTAAGGTTGAAAGAACTGAGTTAAAATAGAAGCCACTGCTGATTACAAGCGTGAAAATCTGCAGCTTGAGTGTAACAGAGCTCATTACCCACCAAAACTAAAACATCAACTCTCTTGCGAACAGTATCACAGAATTTAGAATCTATACAGCATAACATTCACAATGTGCAGGATACAATCCCAAGTTTTTCAACAAAGGAAGAAGCAGGAAGATATGATCCTCTCTCAAGGGAAAAGACAATTAACAGATGCTACCTCCAGGATGACCCGAAGACTAGAACAACCAGATAGGACTTTAAGGCAGCTATTGTGACAATTCTGATATAAAAGGAAATATACTTTTAATGAATAAAAAATAACCTAGGAAATTTCATCAGAGAGATAAAAAAATGGACATTTTAGAATTAAAAGGATATCTGAAATTTTAAAAATAATCAAGGAATGGGTTTAGTCAGTGAAGATGAAACCAGGTAAATAGAAATCATCGACTCTGAAGAAGAAAGAGAGAAAAGATTAAGGCGAGGAGCGAGAATGTGGCAGAAAAACTATCTGAGGAAATAACTAAAAACTTCTCAACTTTAGTGTAGACTGAATTTAGAAATTAGAGAAGATCGATAAACCCCAAACCAAGATAAATTTAAAGAAAACTAGATCTAAGAACCTTACAGTCAAGCTGTCGAAAATCAAGGATAAAGAGAAAATCATGAAAACAGAAACAAATTTTGTACAGAATTCGAATGACTTGAACTTCTCATCAGAAAGCGGGGAAGCCAGGTGTTCTTAAAGACAAACATCTTTGACTCCAAAAAAGAAAAAAACTGTCAACCCAAAAGTCTATATCTTCCAAATATATCCTTCAAGAAAGAAGGAGAAATAAAGACATTTTCAGATAAAGAAAAACTAACAGAAACGTAATTATAGTGTATGACGTGGCTCAACTGGGAATATTTACACAGTTAAAACAATGAAAATAAAAAAATTAACCCCAAAACAGAGATGAAACCAAATTTAAGATATGGGTGGCAAGTGAGGGGAATGAATGTATATGTGGCCTGAGAGAGTTAAATCATCTTCCAAGTCCATAGAGAATGTCTGAAACTTAAAACCCAAGAAGTAACAGTATAAGCATAAATTAAGAAATAAACAGTGCTCACTTCGGCAGCACATGCCCTAAAATCGGAACGATGCAGAGGGAAGCATGGGCCCTGCACAAGGATGACACACAAATCCGTGAAGCGTTCCGTATTTTTGTTAATGGATGTCACCATAATAAATAAATTTAAATAATAATAATAATAATAATAATAATAATAAATAGTTAATCACCTGAAGGGAGATCTTTGACAATTGAGTGATTATCCCTTGAAACTGAGAATCGAAAGTGTGGAGTGAGTCATCATCGTAAGCCTTGCAGTATTACTTGAATTAAAACTAGTGTCTCTATTACTTTGATAAACACTACGTTTTAAAAATGAGTCACAAAACGCCAATACTTAAGCTCGAAGAAACATAATTAGCAGGTCCTACAAGAGTCAGCAGCTGGAGGCCTTCATCTGGCTGGGTGGGTGATGGGAGGCAGAGCAGAGCTGCCCAGGGCTGACTCCCTTAGGTGAAAGTGTCACCTGGAAGCGGGGCGGTGGCGGACGGGGTGTCTGGGAACCAAGTTCAGCGTCACTGGAAAGCCAGTCAGTACTCCACAGACGGTGTTGGGTGGAGGAAGCCGGCAGCCTGTGGAGACTGCGGACCATCTCGAAGTTCCAGACCCAGCCGAGGAGTTTTAAAGGGAAGCAGGAGGGGGTTCCAGGGAACTGAGAGAGAAGTCTGTGTTTCTTTAGTCACAGATAACACTTTTTCACATCAGACTCCTGGGGGCCAGTGGCTGGTCGCAGCTCCCTTGTGGAGACAGTCTTTCCTTCTGCAAAACAAACTCATAAATTTTCCTCAAGAACCTGAAGTTATCTCCTGCTGCTGGACAAAGAGTACATTAACAACACAATCTTGTGAGAACAAGTGGATCTAGGTCGAAGAGCCAAGATTCTGCAAAATATCTCATAATCGCACATCAGTGATGTTCTCTTTAAAAGCACAAAGCGGAAACTAAAAATCTTGTGGCTGTTCCTATTGTTTAAGCTATTATTGTTTTGTGCTTAACTAGCCATATTTTTTTATTATCCCAAGCACAGTATACCTTTAAACATTTCTCTGAGAACTTGCTCTACAGGCAATCCTTCAGAACAGGACTGGCTTGCTTTTTTAATCTTTGCCAATACGCTATGTGACAACCAAAGCAACGGAAATATTTGGTTAAAGCCTATATCTGTATTTTAATTAAGAATTAAATTATTTGATTCTAGCTGTCATAAATACAAGGGCATTAAAATCACAAGGGGCTCAGTTACAGGGGCTACTTCTCTTGGGAGGGCTTCTGGCTGCTGAGGGTGTTGGAGGGGCCTCTGGCCCTCCAGAGCCTCCAGATGCTGCTCCTACCTCAGCTGGTGCTGGGGGGTCAGAGGTTGCAAGAGCCCAGTGGCTGCCTCCCCTTCTGCCTCAGCTGCAGATCCTGGAAGCCTGCCTGAAGGAGGAAGGCATGTCTTGGTTAGGTAAAGAGAATTTTTACAACTGGGATAAGGTGTGGCACCTGTTCATAGGGGGAGAATCTGGGCCTAACCCTTATTGAAAAGAGTGTGACACCAGACATTTACAAAGCATTTCGAGAGAAAAGGAGGCACCTAGAACAAGTGAGCATGTTGTCAGGCACTAGGAGCTCTGGCGCTAAGCGGGTGGAGAGGAGAATGTTGAGGACATCATTGCTTCTTCATGCCCAAGTCCCATGTGCTTGTCGCTGTTGGGATTTCTCCCTCCCATGATTCTGCTGAGCTTCAGTTTTGAAACATCACCAGGAGAAGGGGAATGTGTCACTGGGGTGAGACTCTGTGTGCACACAGGCTCCCCTGTGTGCACACTCTCCTCTGTGGCCAGAGTCCTGGATGCCTTTGATCTTCTTGCAGGAGCCCGTCCCACATGGTGACAGTCTGTGGAGACTGAACCCAAAGCTCTCCTGGGAGGCTGCTTTTATGTTCCAGCCTAGAGCCTGTGGCAACAGAGGTTAGGTGTCCAAACTGGTCGCTCAGTGAAAGAGGTCTAAGCATAGCCAGCAGAGCCAGGCCACCTGGCCCGAGGAGGGCATGAAGCACAAATATCCAGCTTCATGCAGGGCCTGAAGAAGCTGGTAAGCACAGAGGCCAAGTCGACCAAGGTCACCATTGGCTTGGGTTAGAGCTGCTCACAGATCATTCACACAGGTTCACATCCTGGGCAGTGTACTGGAAAGATAGCTCACTAAGCTCAGATAATTGCGTTGAACTTCCTGGAGTAAGTCTATACCAAGACTAAGTAGTTCGTAAATAAGTCATAATGAGCTCATTTAGAAGACATCAGCTCTAGTGGCACTTGGGGACTCCAGTCCAGCTCCTGTCACAAGCATCTGGCTAACAGGTCTGGGCACAGGTCCTTTGCTCCTTGAGCTGCATGTCCCTCAGCCTCCTTGATCATTCAGTTTTGCTCATCTCCTACTATCTCACACAATCTGGAAACTTCAGGGTCCAGACCATGCAATTCACCTTGCAGGAGTAATAACAAATGCAGCTGTTGTACACTGAAAATTTTTGCAATGGGCCAAGTATCTTACACACATTTAAATCTTGAAAAAAAAAAAAGTATCATTGGCAATTTTACAAGCGAGTAAATGGAGGTTGTGATGATTAATTTCATGTGTCAACATGGCTAGGCTATGATGCTCATGTTTTGTCAAGCCACAGTCTAGATATTGTTGTAAATGTGCTTTCTAGAGGTGATAAACATTTCAATCAGTAGACTTGAATAAAGCAGGTTACTTCCTTCCCTACTGTGGTGGGCCCCATCCATTCAGTTAAGTCTTGAGGGAAAAGACTGAGGTCCTCCAGAGGAAGGAAGAATTCAGCCTCCAGACTGCTTTCAAACAGGAGACCACAACATCAGCTCTTTCTTGGGTCTTCAGCCTCCTGGACAGCTCCACACATTTTAGACTTGCCAGCCCCCACAGCCCCATGAGTAAAGTCTTTTTTTTTTTTTCTGTATTAACTCTTTTTTAAAGGGAAGTTTAACATTTATTTTTACAATTATAGTATTCCCATTATTGTTTACTCTGCCATATTGACTGGAAGTTTGTAAAAATTCTTTAAAATACTCTCTCCCTCCCTTCCTCTGTGTGTACACACACACGCACACACACACACATGCACACATACACACACACACAGAGTCTGATTGATTCTCTCTCTTTCTATAGAGTTTCCATTGATGACTAATGAAGAAGCCTAGGAAAGATAATTTCCCAGTGTCATACACCAAGGTGAGGCCATGCTGATGTCCAGACCCGGGCCAGGACAGCTCCAAAGTCATGCTCTTGACCAACCATGACAAACTCTTTCATTTCAGACCCCTAGGGGCTTGAGTCCGATGAAGCCCCAGGTCCAAGTGTCTGAGGGCCCCTAACTCCACAGAGCCTCTCATGGGAAGGACAGTGAGAGGGGAAGGGTACATTCCTCTTTTCAAGGTTGCACCGAAGAAGCCTCTTCTCTGTCCTTCGGTGCCACAGGGGCCATGCTGAGTTATCACCTCTCAGGGCGAGAGTTTATTAGTCTGAGGCAGGTTTCTAATTAATCCTGACAAAGGGCACTCCAAGAGCAATTAAAACGTGAGGGGCCCTGTGAACCCAGGAAACCTCAGTCCACAGCGCCACCTACTGGTCAGCTAATATGGCCAAAGTCAGTAAAATCAATCACATCTGATCTAAGGGAGCTCTCCACTTTTCCCAATTCATTTGATAACCTAAAAATAAAAAGACCTTTCAAAGAGGCAACAAGCATTTATTTGATATCAACAAAGATAACTATTTGGGACGCATTGATTTGGGCAGAAGTTCAAAAACTGTTCCATCAGGAGACAAAAGCAATGCGTATTCATGAGAAGGGGAAGGGGAACGATTACATCAACAGAAGGAAGGAATTTCTATTGGTGCAGATAACATAACAGTGATGTTAATTCTAAATAATATTTTAAAATTTCACTCCAGAACTCATCAGTCCAGTCATCATAATAACTGCTTTCTTGTTTTGTTTGCAAACAGTTTATTGGGAAACAAGCTTGCTTTCAGCCCAGTCCAAAGGTTATTTAGCCCTATTTTAACATCCCAAAGGTTTGAGACATAAGAAAGGAAAGGAAGCTCCCCTGACATGGCAAGATGTGAAATCCAGTGACATTAATAGTAACTTGAGAAGGAGAAATGGAGGCTTCCTCTCCCCCGCCAGGCCACCACTATATAATGCCTGTTATCTGCTTTAGCAAAGTTTCCAAATTCTGTTTGACACTTGGTAACACAGATACAGTATTATGTATCGTGTTTATCTTTTGTGATGGCAAATACATATACTGAATAATACAGCTGAAAAACATTTTACAAGTAGAAATGGCAAGAGCAATTCAAATGTCTGTTTATTCACTGACAAACCTAGTAACATGAAAAGAAAATCTCAACTGGAATCTGGCTTGATAGGAATACCGTGAACAGTGTTAATACTGTGTGCATGGAGGGCAGAAATGCTCGGTCACCCTGTGTGCCTAAAGCCATCAGGATTTTGTTTTGTTTTTTTGACACCTACAGCATCAGAGTTCTTGAGAAAAGGTCTCATTTACCTAAGTGCCTTGAACGTCTTCAGGACCACATGCTAACTCTACACAGAGACAGAAAGAGACTAAACAGGACTGTACATTTACAAATGCAAATAACGAGTTATAGCACTTTACAGTAATTACAGTGGCGCTTTGAAACATCCCAGTAGTTGGCTGGAGAGTAAGGTGTGAACTGTCCGGCTAGTAAACCCTTCACTGAAACGAGGTGTGACAGCTTTGTACCCTACACCCACCTGCTCTGGAGAAGTAGAGGCTGTGAGGGGTGATGGGAACCCTCACACTGAAATGGAGTTACTTTTTTTTTGTCCTTTCTCTCTCCGCCCACCATGTGACATTCAGGAGTGTAAGGCACCAGAACTGGGCGTGGAGAAAGGAGGTGCTCTGAGCGCCAGTTCTTGCTGTGCAAGGAATTCCTGGCATAGAGATTTTGATGCTAAAAATATCCTCCCCATCTCTTGCAATTTCTGTCCTTGAGAGACAGAAAAAGGAGAAGGCAGGTTTTCAAAGGATAAAAATAGGTGCATCTAAATATGAGAAAATATGGCCCATGAGAAATGTGTAATTCTTCAAGAGATGCTCTGCTCTGAGAAGTCTAGAATCTCACAAGGCAAAACTCAGATATTTCATGGAAAAAGAGAATCCCAAAACACTAAAACAATCAATCTTCTTGAGAAATAGTGCATTGGTGGTTATAAGCATGTAAAGGACCAGTAAACATTGACAATGAAAGAAGCTTTACGAATTAACATGTTTAAAGTGGAGGCCAAAATGGTGACAGGTGAGGAAGCAGGCAGACATCTATGCAGCTTTTCCACTACTGCACGTGAACAGAATTAACACATTAAATATCACTTTCATCCACCGTTTCATAAAGACAACAAATTCATATACCTGGAAATGGCATGAGCCAGATGGCTCATCAAAAAAACTTGTGAAATTTTTCTCCTGAAATTGCCACATCTGGGCATCAGGAAAGTTTTCCCCAAGAATATACCTGATTTGTTAGTCTATTTCCTCTGCTTTTGGGGGCAGGTAGGTGACCCCAGACTTTAAGCCTTTAGCTAAAATATTATTTATCTAGGGCAGAAGACCAGAATGGCTTGAAATTTCATGAAACGGAGTAACAAGAAGCAGAGTTTCTGTTCCCAGGCAGCCAGACCTCATGAGGGCTGCCTTGTGTAAATTGTCAAGAGTGTGGTATATAAAATATGCAAGTTGTAGGTTGGTATGGTGACACAGGGGTCCCTGGAGTTTTACTGCCACTCCCTATAGGCAGAAGGTCTTTCTTGTGCACTGCTGAATCCCATCACCCGGCAGAGTGCCTGGCCACAAGAGGCCATCAATAAAACAAGACTGGCTGGTGCAGTAAGATGGGTTTCAATCCAAACAATGGGAACTGGAGAGTGTGGCCCAATACCAAGTGTGCTCTATGCAAAACACTGTTCTAAGTACTGAGAATACTGCCATGCTTTAGAGTGAGGGTCAACGAACACTTACATACTTAACATAGAATGAATTCTATAAAGGAAAGAAAAGAGGGCAGTGTGATAGGAAGAGTGGCTGGGCATCTTCTCCGACAGGAAGTGAAAGATTCCTCTTCCTCTTGCCCAGAAAAGCTAGAAAGGTGCATAGAGTAAGATTGCATCTGGAACTCAGGTCCTCTAGTCTAGGGGTCCCCTGTGGCCAGCTGTAAGCAGGAGGTGAACTGTGAGCTGAAATGTCATCTGTATTTGCAGCTGCTCCCCAGCTCTAGCTTCACTGCCTCTCCTCCACCTCAGATCATCAGGCTTTAGATTTTCATAGAACCGTCCCTGGTGACAAAAAGGTTGCTCTAATCTACCTCCCAAACCCAGGTCTAGCCAGGACAGCAGACCTGATTTCCAATCCTCTCTACCAGAGCCTCACCCAGGAAGACGCCAACAACTTCCAAAAAAACAAAGAGACTGCCAGTCCAAGAAGACTTTAAATACCCTGGT
>CM053508.1:123637756-123655315 GCA_028627145.1 Eidolon dupreanum | reverse complement strand
ACTGGTATAAAGAATTTTATGTAATGTGTCTTTTGTGATGGCAAACATACGGAGTTACTACTGCTGAAGAATATTTCACAAGCAGAAATGGCAAGAGCAATTAAAATGTCCATTTATTCATTGAGAAACCAGGTAACACAAAAAAAAATCTCAAGTGGAATCTGGCTTGATAGGAACACCATGCACAGTGTTAATACAGTGTGCATGGAGGGCAGAAATGCTCATCACCCTGTGTGCCTAAAGCATCAGGGCTCTTGACAAAAGGTCCCATTCACCTAAGTGCATTGACCGTCTTCAGGGCCACATGCTAACTCTACACAGAGACAGAAAGGGACTGAACAGGACTGCACATTTACAAATGCAAATAACGAGTTATAGCACTTTACAGTAATTACAGTGGCGCTTTGAAACATCCCAGCAGTTGGCCAGAGAGTAAGGTGTGAACTGTCCGTCTAATAAACCCTTCACTGAAACGAGGTGTGACAGCTTTGTACCCTACACCCACCTGCTCTGGAGAAGTAGAGGCTGTGAGGGGTGATGGGAACCCTCACACTGAAATGGAGTTACTTTCTTTTTCGTCCTTCCTCTCTCCACCCACCAAGTAACGTTCTGGGGTTTAAGGCACGGGAACCTGGCGTGGAGAAAGGAGGTGCTCTGAGCGCCAGTTCTTGGTGTGCAAGGAATTCCTGGCTTAGAGATTTTGAAACATGCTAAAAATATCCTCCCCACCTCTTATAATTTCTGTCCTTGAGAGACAGAAAAAGGAGAAGGCAGAAGGTTTCAAAGGATAAAAATAGCTGTATCTACATGAGACAAATGGCCCATGAGAAATATGTAATTCTCCACGGAATGCAGACACTCTGCTCAGAGAAGTCAATCATATAAAGTACAACTCTGGTGTTTAATGGACAAAGAGAAGGCAAAGACATAGAAAAATACTCAGTCCCTTTGAAAAATAGTGCATCTTTAGTGACGAGGGACTGAATGCGAGCCCCTTACCATGAAGGAGCCTTACAACTCAGCACCTGAAAGTGGCGGCGGGGGAGACGCTGACGGGCAGGCCCACGGCCCAGTCACAGCTCACCGCCGGCCACTGCGGGTAATGCCTGGAACATGTACTTCATCTACCCTAGAACATCTACTTCAACTACATCTTCCACTCAGCTGTGCTTCTCCTGACTCCCTGTACTTGCAAGGGACATGTGAGATGGAAATTCTTTTCTCACAATTTCTCCTATTGATGAACTGAAAAATTGAAAATTTCCCATTAATAAAATGCTGCTGCTGTCAAAGTTTGTGAAAGACTGGGAGGTAGGGGAGAGTGTGCAGCAAGAAAATGAAAACAGAGGTTATTCAGTATTATGCAGTGTCGACCAACTCTCTCTCTCAGATACTGAAGAGGATCCTTGCTGACTACTGGCCAAGAAGCAACAAAAAGCGAGAAGTGAAACCTGTAGCTCACTTCTGATGGCAAACCAGTTGTCTTTCTAGTAGGATCCAGGCTTCCAGGGTCAGAACCAAGACCACGGGTCATGGAAGATTCCCATTTATCTGCCTCAAGTTAGGAAAGGGTAAAGACTCACTCATGCCAGCAAACGTGTCCAGGAGCCAGAAGTCAAGGCACCGAGTCATCTCTTCAGGGATGCCAAACCACTTTTATAAAGCAGCTACCACTCCTGCCCCGCAGTGGTGGGGGAGAGTAATACTGCATAGGCAGGTAATGGAGGGCACGGAAGTGTTATTTTGTACATTTTACTTTCTTGGAAACAACAGCCTAGGAAAGAAAGGACACAGGAAAACTCTTGGTCTGTACAATGATATAGAATCCAGGGACATCACACCCCCTGATGAGAAAGTGTGCTCTACTCCTGCAGAAATGGGATCTCTGAGTCCATAGCCTGAACGGCATCTCACATCTGGGTGTACCGGGACTCCCCAGAAGAACACCAGAAATGTAGTTTTCGCTTCTTTCCTAGAGCCTGTCCTGCCTGTGCAGCATGTGTGACTGCAACGTAAGTTAAAGGACATCAAACAGGCTATCCGAGGGGGTAGTTTCTGTCCCGTTTTGCTCTTAACACTTTTTGAATTAGAGCTTTTCTGACTTCACTGACATTGTAGACAGGAAATCTTTCTGATGCAAACTTCAGTGAAAGTCAAACAACCGTGGCAGTGCCAAGAAACAGGATTCACATGTACTAGGGGCTTAGATAGAAGACCCACAGGAGACTCGCAACCCTGGGTCTCATCTGTTGAGGCTCACACACTTTGTGTTTCTAGGTTCAAAAAGATTCTTCAGTTGAATATGCTGATGGGACAGCAGAAGCATGCAGAACCCCCCTCCCAAAACAGCATGAGAAGTGACAGATTACTTCAGTGAAAAAAGAACCAGCCACGTAAAACTGAAGTCCAGCCACCCAGTTACAAGAGCCCAGAACACCTTGGAATCTTTAGAGAGAGGTGAGTTGTTTCACAAAGCAAAGACTTGCAAACCCACTGCCCAGGAGACGGAAATGACACACAAATGAGATGCTTTGATTGTCAGTTATGTGAGAAGAGGGAGAGTCACCTCCTTCAGAAAACTACTAGATTCACACTGCCTCTATTTGAATGAACCAAGAGACTTCAAGGATGAACTTTAAAGTGCCAAGCGATAAATGCTTCAGGGCCCCAGTAAGTAAGTGGTGCCCCAGACGAGTGCCATCTCACCATTCTTAGGAGTGTGCCCCTGCCTACAGACACGAAATTTATGCATAACCCTAGAATTTCCTCTAGATGCAATCCCAAGTAAATTTGCAGTTACAAAGATGACTTTGGAACGGTGCCGAGCATGGGATACCTTTAGCTCTACCACCTGTGTCCATCTTCCTGGGGAAGCTGGCTCCCTGCTTGTAACACTGGCATTGGCCAAGTGCTGTTTTCTGCAAGGCCGTCACAGCTGCTGTTCACCACTCTGCTCTCCAGCTGGGTGACACCGCTCCCTGCCTAAAAGCAACATCTCTCAGCTGGTTAAATACACATTTGCACCAAAATGAGGAAGCCCCCAAACAATTCTAATCACATACTTCCTTAATTAATCAACCAAGTGTGGTCTGGCTAGGGAAATGGCAAGACATGTCTAAAAGAAGCCCGTCTGCTTGGGTAACAAATGCCAAAGCAGGCAGACACTTGAGAATTTTAAATTGTTCTATTAAAGTGAGAAGATCTTATTTAATATACTTGTGGACCTATCAGAGCTAATGCTTCTAAGATACCAAGACAACAAAGGCTACAGTTTAATTAGCTAAAAACTCTTAGCAGTTTGCACTTTAAAAAATCAGATTAGGGCAGCTTATGTGCAAGGGAAAGTTAAGTGTTGGGATGGATAGCACAGTCTGTGATATGCAGGTGCCACCCTTAGAAAACAGACACCATCGAATTGTGCAGAGCCCTCCTGGGAGCCCCAAGTCACTTTCTATTCCAGAGGATACGGACAGATGGCTCGATGGGGAAAGGACGGAAGGAAAGCAGTCTGCGAGGTGCATGTAATGCATGCCCTCCACACTCAGAACTCTCTGGACTCGCACGGGTCATCCATGTGGACCTGTCTGTTCTGTGCCAGAGGAAGCAGAACTCGGGATCCCAGTAGCTGTCTTGAAGTCAGCATGGCCAGCAAGGTTTGCTTACTAGATCAGGACGGCCTGCCCCTCCCTTTCCTACAGGGAGAGAAATGTTTGCTGAGCTAGTGGGCCTGTTGCTGCAGAGACAGGTGAGGCTGAATTGATGAGGAAAATCAAAATGGGGTGACTGAACTTTGAGTAGCTGCAAGAAAAGCAGCACTGTTTTAAAGAAGGAAACTCAGCATTGTTTAGTGTTGGTCCTTTCTGAGGTCAGACCCTTTCAGCTGGGAGAAGCGACACAAAAGGCAACCTGGTTTTTCTCTTTCAAACTCTGGCTTGTTTATTTAGCTAAACAAACCACTCATTAGAGATTAACGAGAGATGAAGACAGTCATAGGCAGGTGGCCCTGGCCCTACTGAGAACTGGGACCTGGTTCTGTAGGAGTGCAGGGATGGTGCCAGGTTAAATTTTTTTTCTCTGCTACAGGCCAGGTAACATCCACTAATGCCTCTCATCAATGAGGTAGATGGTCGTAGTCGTGCTAGAGGTATCGGGGTGCCAGCCCAGCACAGTGGAACAGGAGCGTGAGCTGCTGAAAGGCACAAACTCCCACAGGGCTGCATCAAACATACAGCGACCCACCACAGTTAACAGGTTACTCAATAAGACAGTCCCACAGAAGTGCACTCTCCCTGAGGCCAGCACACCACCAGCTTCCTCTGCTTCGAGACACAGCATTTGAAATCAGACTGTCACCATAACCCACTTCCACCAGTAAGCCTGCTGCTGTCCCACCTATCAGATACGCTTCCTGTCACCACAGGGTGGAGGGATGGGACAGATGGCCCACAGTGAGTATCAGGAGATGGGGAACTACAAAGGGAGAAGATGGAAGGACAAGAGAGGTTGCAAAGCAAAAGTTTAAGAGCCAGAAGGCAACGGTTAAACCAGGAAGAGGGACAAAATCAAGAGAGAACCTCCTAAGACAAGAAGGAGGTGAGACTGCCTGGCATTATTTCCCGTGCAAGTCACTTAGCTCCATGTCATCCTTTCGTCGCCTATGGGTGAAGAGGGAGGCGACCGGGTAGAGCTTGGCCTTGGCCTGGAACCGATGTCCTGCGATGTCAATCTCATACTCGCCCCGGTTAATGAAATCTGCTGTTACCACCTGCTCTTCTCCAGTGTCCTCAGAGAAATTGTGCACGAAGCCCAGGCAAACGTGACGCTCCAGAGTGTAGCTATAGGCACTGCTGGTGGTCTTACCAACATACTGCCCGTTTCGGTAAATGGGTTCTCCCCACCAGGGCCAGAGGTCCAGGTCTGTGTTGTGGTCATCCAGGATGAACATAGTGAGGCGTTTGTACACCCCATTCTGCTTCTGCTCCAGCAGGGCCTCTCGACCAATGAAATCCATCCCCTAGGAAAGAACAGCAGCACTGAGACAGCATCTGCACTGACTCATCGCGTGAGCACACGGTAAGGGTCCCCTGGTGTCACTGCAGTGGGATGCAGTGCTCTTCCCCCACACTCCTGCAAGCTCTGGGGAACTGTTTCCCACTGTGTGAATATAAGGCACCTTCAGAGTAAAAGACCCGTTCAGAGAATGTCTGCAACAACACAGGTATCCATTTTTCTTTTTCCTATTTTATAAACACAAATTTCCACTACAAAACCACATAGAACAAAAATATTTAGGAAGAAAAATCAGTACAAATACTTGCTAGAATTTTTTAAACAATTTTTTATATAATCCCAACAAAATCTAGGCATATATATCTGTATTCAATGCATTTAATATATATGCACATGTACAAAAACAAGAGAATAAAAGATTACCTCTGATTAGATAAAATTATTTTAATTTTCTTCTATATATTTTTCCATTTTCCAAAATTTTGCACTTTACTGAAGCTCTTTAAAAGGAGCGACAAGAAAGTGCTTTTTCTGGTAGAGGGGGCAATGAGATGGATGTGGTTTAGAGGTAGAAAAGAGACTTCACTGAACATCCTCTTGAAATATGATTTTTTAAAAAAAATCACGTTACTATATTACTTTCAAAAGAAAAAATTAGGCAGTTCAATGTAAGGTGACTAATTTGTACAAATAATCGTGGCACATTAATGTATCACCATAATCAACTCAGAAGAACTGCCAAGAGAGCACTCATTCTAAAAGAGAGCAAGTGTTATCCATTTACTGTTTCATATTAGTATGTTTTATCCGCTAGATACATTTTTTTCAAATTTTTTTTTTAGATACACTTTTCATTCTAAGGACATCCTAATCATCACTGCTCACCCGATGCCACCCCTGAGGTCTCAATACTTCTACGCTTTTGCTTCCACATCAGCTCTTCTTCCTGTTCTAATGCAGATTCCCTGCTCAGGAAGTGGAGGGACAAACACGGTACCTTCTCTAACTTCACCCGAGACTCTCGTCCACATTCCAGTGGGGTGGTGAGGGTATTTAAATCCTGACCCCAGAAGGCAAAAAACTTCTCAATTCGGAGACTACGAAGGGCATAATAACCAGCATTCCGGATTCCGTATTTCTGCCCAACACTCATCACTTCATTGTACACGTGCAGGGCATACTAGGAGGAGAGAAGAGAGGTTAATAAGCGGCGGGCCTTCAGATTTAGCATGGAGCATGTCTGCGATGCCTAGTGCTGACATTTTTAACCTGGCCACAGGAGAGGGTTGTATAAAATTCTCAAGATGAGTTCTCCAGCCCAGCAGTAATGAACTGGGGTTGCCCTTAACCCAGACTTGGCTCCGTGGAAGCAGCATCCATACTTTTTCACGTCTCTAAAATGTCGAGGAGAGTGGCCTATGCACTATATGTAGCAATCACTGAATAATAACTCATAGAAGCACTCTCACCACCCGGGAAATGACCAGTCTCAGAAATGCTTTCCAAATTGCCCTGTCATCCTCCACCGGCTTTGTTCTAATTCTGGCTTTGTTCTCTTGCCTCAATTCCCCAACGCTGTCCTTTCCTTTTGCGCTGGCTCATGCTATAAAAAGTGTTACATGTCACTCCAGATGTGTGTGCACATCTGATTTTTCACACAGATTGTGGCATATCTTAAGAGACCCAGAATGAGTCACGGAGGAGCTAGGAAAGCAGGGCTCTTCTAACAGCAGCCCACGACATCCGGCCTCTCACACTGTTCTTCTCTTGGTTCCAGAAACATGTTAAGTATCATAAATTAACAGAAAGCTTTCCAAACTGAAAGCAAAATAGTCAGTCCTTATCTGAACATACTGTTAGGTCTAAGCCTAACAACAGACTACACTGTTTGAAAATCTATAAAACTAAAGACAAGACAGAAATAAATCAGAAAAACAAAATACTGTATGATCTCACTTATATGCCAAATCAAAAAAAACAAACATAGAAAAACAGATCAGATTTGTGGTTATCAGAGTATAGGGAGGGGGCACTAGAAGAAAGTGGTCAAAAGATAAAACTTGCAGTCATAACTAATTGTTAGCGATGGGATGTACAATGTGATGGCTGTAGCTAACAGTGCAGTATGATATACAGGAAATTTGAGAGTAAATCCTAAGAGTTCTCATTACATGGGAAAAAATTTTTTTCACTTTGTTTTTACTATAGTATGAGATAATGGATGCTAACTTTTGGTAATCATTTCACAATATATGTAAGTCAGACCATTATGTTATACACCTTAAACTTAATACAGTGATATATGGCAATTATATCTCAATAAAATGGGGGTGGGGATTATTGGTATTATTTGAGTTTCATTGGTATAATTCTTTATCCGAGCAATGTATGTTGCTCTGTAGATGGCACTGCTGCAACTGAACAGGCATCTACTGAACTGTGGTCAAGATGACTTTAAATGTGGGAAAGGGGAATTGAAGTGACTGATAGAACATGCAGCCTGTGGCATGTGTGAGTGAAACACCTAGACTGGCAAGGAAAGGAGAATAATGAAGAGCCTCTCTGGGAGGTTCAGTACCTTTCTGTCTCAAGCTGAACACTTAAAAGGAAGGCAAAGGGGGCAATATTTAAAGCAGGTGACTGACTAGTCTTGGGCTAGATGAGAAGAGCAAAAGGGAAAGTAGGGCCCTACCATTTACTCAAGTTTCTTACTAAATGCTGGGGATTTAGTGTGAACTAAACAAGAATCTGTCTGCCACTAGATTTTGGAAGACATCACCTCAGAGACAAGTATTAGCTTCTTGAGGACAAAAGCCAGCTTGAAAAGAACCCAGGTATGGCACAGATTACCTCATGGAAAAATCACAAGAGTGGGACCAGTCCAGGAAAATCAGAAGGCAGAAACCAGGGCCTCTGAGTAACGAAGCTGCTAGAGCCACAGAGCCTCTCTTTCCTGATGGAATTTGGCCAGTCAATGACATGGGCATCCAGGTATAACACCTGAATGACTGTAAGGCACTTGAGAATTAATCCGTCTGTACAAGCAAACAACTACATTTTTATCAACTCTTAAATCGTAAATACTCCATCTTAATATTGTTATAATATTTCTGACTGTGGAAAAGCAGATGAAATTTCACAGGCTGTTAAATTTGTGCTTCATTTAATAATTAAAAGAAAACCTAATATTATGTGTAATATGACTAATGTAAGAACAGGACAACAATGCCTACGATTACTGCTACGTGTCACAACTGGACAGGGCAAAAATTTATATGAATAAAAACTGTTAAAAAGAAGAAAAACTTACTATTTGTATATGATAAGACTGAACCCTGGAAATTCCAGAGAATCAACTAAAAAAACAATAATATAGTAAGGAATTAGATTAAAGAATATACAGAAGAACATAGCTTTCATAAATCATAATCACTTAGAAGATAACAGAATAAAGACACTCTTCCCATTCACAATAGTAACAACAAAATATTATTCAAATAAACTTAAGAAATGTAAAACGTCTATATAAAGAAAACTTCGAAATACCTCTGAAGGTCACAAAAACTTGAAAAATAAAAGGTATAATTAGGGTGTAAGATTCAATACATAAGAATATCAATTCTCCCTAATTTATAAATGTAACACAATCTCAAAAGTTGTGTTATTTTAACTATATGAATATACAGTTTATAAGGGAAAAATAAGGAAATAGGAATTTTTTTTCTTTTCTAGAAATTTCTAAGCTATGAGGAAGGATAAGTACTTCTGGATATTAAAATATATAATAAAAACTCAATAATTAAAAGTGCAATTCTGGATAATGAATAGGTAGACCAACAGAACAGAGTAAAACAGTCCAGAAGTAAATCCAAATACATATAGGAATTCACTACCTAATAAAGGTAGACTCACATTAACTGATTACCCATGTGGAAAAAAATCTGATTCATATAAAGTACACCAAGGGACACTACAAAAGGATGGAGCATTTAAATACTAAAAAAACAAACCCATAAACAACACCACAACCTATAAAAGCATCAGAAGAAAATGAAAAATTTTATAGCCCTGGAGTGAGGAAGGCCCTTCTACGTATCAAATTCTAGAGGCAAAAAAAAAAAAAAAAACCTGATCAAACTACATTAAAATTTTTTTTCTGCAACATATAAAACATTTTTTCCAGATAAAAATTAAATTTTAAAAATTCTCCTAAAAACACAACAAATCAAAAGACAAATGGCAAACTGGAAAAAAAATTACAACAGCAAGGCCTGTCTGTTCCAGAGAATACCTAGAAACTGGTAAAAAGGCCAATAAGACAAAAACAGACAAAGGATGTGACCGGAACATTCATTCTTTTACTGTGTGTCAAGTACTCCTCTAGGTGCTGGGGCTATAAAAGTTAAAACAGACAAATATCCCTGCCCTCAGGGAACTTACATCTAAACAGAGGTAATCTGATGAACAAAATAAAATGTTTTCTTAGGTGGTAAGCATTATGTTAGAAAATAAAACAGGGAAGGAGGACAGAGGGAACTGGCAGGGGGGTGGGGCTGCAACATTAAAGTCTCATCAGGAAGGCGACAAATGGATAAAGACTAGAGGCAGGTACGGCTGTGAGTTTGGGAGTACCAATGTGGGAGAAAGACACGCCAAGAAGGGGAAAGGCAAGTGTAACGGACGTGAGGCAGAAGCAGTCAGGCATGTTCAGAGACATGTCAGGTAAGATCAGAAGAGAATGGGTGGAGATGGGGAGGCAGGACTGTGTAGGCCCTGTAGATGGGCTTTTAATTAGAGATGGGTTTTGAAAAATAGCTCAATTTCAAACACAAGGGAAATTACAACTGTACTGACAAACTGTTTCGCACCTATCAGCCTAAAGTTTGACAACTCCATTTGTTGTTACCTGCAGTAAGGAAAAACATACTCTTGTAACACTGCAGAATTCTTTATAATAAGAAAGGACAGAAACACCATAAATGTCTATTAGTGCCAGACTGGTTAAATAAATTACGATTCACCTATATGATGGAATACTACACCACTGTTAAAAAAAAGAAAAAAAGAAAGAGGAAGGTCTCTTTATGTATTCCTAGGGGAAGATTTCTAATTAAGAAAAATCAGGATGACAATGTGCTTCTGTCGCTAAAGAAAGGGTTAAGAATATGTCTTTGAACTTGCTTCCATATGCGCAAAATCTCTGACATATTAAAAACTAATATAAAAAAACATTGCGGGTGGTTGGTAGGAACTGGTCAGGTGGCAATGAATATTTTAAACCATGTGAATATATTATCTATTCAGAAAATAATTAAAATCTTTTTACTGCAGCCTACTCAATTACCAAGGCCCAATCGGAGCTCAGCACGTGGGGGACAGCCAGCACACCATCCTCCCTGCTCCTCACCTCTATGGGGATGTAAAGCATGAAGCCGGGCTCTCCTGTGTGAGTCATGCTCATCACCCGGATCCCATTGGCATAGCCCACACTCATCTCCTGTGGGAACAAAGGGAGACAGTCAGCATCAAAACCCCTCAAGGGGAGTGGGCACTGCATGTGTTCCTTAAAGGAATGCCTGAGGCAGGCCCCTCATTAGCTCTGCTTCCTTTGACCCTAAAGGAGAGACCAATGAATGAAAGAATTTCATCCTCAAAATGGTCTGTTTCCAGGTACTAAGGTCATCAGGAACGCAGCGCAGCCTAATTTACAATATCTCTTCTCAGGAGTACCATCGTTTCAGGAGTGCTTCCCAAGCTGCTGGTGTGAAGCAGAGGCAAAGTCTTTGCCAAGCATGAAATTTCTTTTTGCTAAGTCCTGCTTAAGATTTGTTTTAGTCAAGGGTATCAGGAGCAATAAAGGTCAGGCAAATGTCTTCTCTGGGGAACTCGGCAGGCAAGTGCTGGGCACCTACCCACAAAAGATACCTGATGCCCAGAGATCACAGCTTACCTGCTACCCTGGGGTCAGAGACCAGGCTTCTGATGTTCAAACCCTGTTCACAGCAGCTCAGTTAACTAACGGGCTCTAACTCAATCACTATTCCAACAAAGTAAAGTGCTCAGTCCCAGGTGGCGCTAAAGCACAGTTTCCACAGGAAGCCCAACATCATGTGGTACTCTGCAGACACGCATGTGGATCACTCCTTCCAAAAGCAAAGAAAATGCTGTGAAGGAGTCCACTAATGGCTAACAGTGACTTTTCTGTTGCTTTCACTCTGCTATGGGAAAAAGGAGAACTGTAAAAGTGATTAGTAGGAGGATGCCAACTTTGATTTGAACCTCAAAGAGCTTCCATCAGTAACTGTCCCCAGGCTGCTTGTTACAGGTTGACAAAACGTCTGTTTGGACCTCTGATCGGCCACTTGCTAGAGAGTATTCAGTTATCATCTCTTTTATTCAGTTCCAATTTGGTTTACTCAGCTATCATTGCCAAGTATAAGAAAATTATATAAGTTGTTTAGGGTTTTACCTAAACCATTTCTTACCCAAAGATGCCACATACACACAAGTTACTCAGTGAATGAGAGAGGAAGCATGGCATGGAGAGAAGAGACTTGGCCTTGTGACTGGCATTTTTTTGGCATCAGTGTCATAATCCTATAACTTAAAATTTTAATCTACTGCTACAGAAAATAATAAATATATAGAACTGACATTCAGAGAAGTTAAATCCACTTCAAAGATATCCTAATGCTTATTAAATAAGGAGCCCATGAAGAGTAAAAAAATCAAGAAATGAATTTATTCTGTCATTCTGTCTGCTTAAAAGTCAGAACACGTTTTGTGGATGTTAATGCCATAGTAAAAACATGTAATTGCCATCTGTATAAAAGAAGTATTCTCTGCCCATTTAAAAACTAGAATTTTAATAGCACGCACCTTGCAAAAGAGACTTGGGAAGTGGTCTGGAGTCATAGGGGCATAGGAAAGTTCGGACAGCACATCCACAGCTCGAGGACCAATCAGATTGAGAGCTAAACAGAAAAGAACAAGAAATGTCTGGCTACTCCAGGTGAACAGCTGAGCCACCAGTAAAGGTCTGTTTTGGGCTTGCTCACGTATGGCCAGGCCTGGGTGGTGAGATCATGAAAAGCATCCCTTTGCTTAGGCAATCCAAGGATGGGCAGCACACACGCTTACTCCAGCCAATACACCTCTCCTGACAGGCCTGCTAAATTCAACTGACTGCTGGCATGAGCCTGGCTAGTGTAGCCTCTGTTAGTTATATAAGATCATGAGACCAAGTCCTGGCCAGTGAGGAAGGAGCCCACTTCCAGGACCAGTCATGATTCCCCTGTACAATTCTCATTCCTCTCCTCTTCCCAGTGTAGTTACATGATAGAAAATGACCCAATCCCAAATCAGGACCAGGAAAGGTACCCAACCACCCCAGAGTCTGTCATATTTGTAACAAAGCTTGTGCTAATTACGTAACAACTATCCTCACATGGGCTGAAAACAGCTTTGGTTCAATGAGATTCAGTAGTTTGCCAAACTGGTAGCAAGAAGTTAGTCATATTTGCTGCTACAAATTGAGAATGAGGGCCTCGTGGGGTGAGGGGCAGGAGTCAGTTAAGTGGGGGGAGGGAGGTGTTAGACCTAGAATGGGGTTGATAGAAGGGAAGGGCTGCTCCCCTGATGAAACTACTGAGATAACCAGAAAATTTAAGTCATCTTTAACAAGTATTCACTCATTAAAAAAAGGGGGAGGGGATTTGGAAGAAAATAATACTTGGGCAATAAATATAAAAATACTTTTAAAATGATTTACTCATTCATTCAAAAATATTTGCACTCCTGCATGCTGGCTGTAGGGGACACAGCGGTGAACAAAACAGAAACCGAAGCACTAACTTATTCCACACTTCACTTATAAAACTCGAGGAAGTATCCGAGATCAATTTTCTAAGATCAGAGAGCTACTTCAGGGCTTCTAATTCTGACACTCACTTTTGAATGTCAAATATAACAAAGGCAAATGGAGAAGACAAATGTGGATCTGCTGGCCACCTTACCAGTGTATTTCCAGGTGACATCCTCCAGAAGCAGGTTGCTATCTTCTGGCATGTGTTTCTTAAGCCAAGCCCAACAGTGGACCTGCTGGTCAGTTGGAGAGATCATGAAGAAACTGGAAGTGAGACCCAAAAGTAATCAAAACCAGTCAGCAGAAAAAGGATCAGAAAACAATCAAGTTCTCAGCTAGTTTTAAAGCAATGAATATAATGCTGGCAAATGCGCTCTTGGCTTTCAGAGAGGGCCAGTAGCACATAATTCTAGGATATACCACATAAGGACAAATGGAATATTCTAGCTTCCTGTTACTGCCAAGACCTACTAATAAAAGAGAAGGCGTCTTCTCCTATTAGGGTAACTAATTTTTCTATATCGAGTTTTATATAATCTAGTGAGTTTTTTTTCCTGGTGATTTCTTTTTGAACCAGGCTACTAGTGAACTGACCATAAGTTAATGAAATGTTTTTATCCTTGGTACAGTTATGGTTTCCTGGAAGAGGGCTGGGTGCACTGCTCTGCTGCAGTACCCTGAGGACCCAGTGCACAGGTGGGAGCAGAGCGGGGCGGCGGTCGACCTCACCTGCGCTTGTTCAGGCGTGCTATGCTGCAGTCATTTTCATATCCTCCTCCCTCATTGAGCATGCCAGTATGCACGATGTGGCCCACGGGCACATCAAGGTCATTGGAGAAGAGGTACTGTAGAATTTCTAATGCTTGATCTCCGGTGGACTGCGGGGTTAAGGAACCAAGCAGAGAGAGCACAAGAGCATTTGGCTGGGTAACACGGCCTGATGAGCAATGTGAGTGGCTGAAAAAAATCAGTTAGCTAGTACTCATGCAACAATATTTGCAGATTCAGAGCACTACAAGAAGCTCCAGAGGAAGCTAGCTATTGATTCTAATAAATGAGCCTCTGCGAGTAGATTAAAAACCAGAAACAAAGAGCTAAAAATTAAAAAAAAAAAAAATGTAATAAAGATGACATTAAAATAAAGCAGAGTTCTTACAGAATCAGTTTTGAAGTGACAGATGAAAAAAGGAGGTATTCGACAAATATGTAAAGTTTCCTAGTCTGTTTTATTGGTTCCCAAATACTTACTGTTATTTCAAACTTTGTGAAAGAGGACATGTCAATGACACACACAGCTTCCTTACAGCACTTAACTTCAGACTCCACAATTTCAAACCAATCTGGCTTATAAAAAGTCTTGCTCTGCTCTAATGCCAGGAGGTCTACAGAATGGAAAAAAACAAAAGGAAGAGAGAAAAGGAGATTTATACTGAGGAGTCTCCCTGTACAGTTCAATATAGTATAAGAGATTTTTATTGTTTATTCTTCCACGAACACAGTCTAGCTATATACATTTAAAAATAAATTTTACTTGTTCTCAGGGGAAAAAAAAAAAGAACAAAAATGAGAATGTGCCTTTTTACCCTTGCCTGGTGGCACAAAGTACTTTGGCCTCTCGAATCCATGTTTCTCCATCCACCTGGCTCCTTGTGCGTCCAACCGGTCATAGAGAGGAGATGTGCGCAGCTGCCTCCCTGTCTGGAAGTCCCAACGAGGAACCTTCAGATCACACAGCAGAGCTAGAACAGATAAAAGCAAAAATGCCCAAGCCACAGAGCTGAACACCTAATATCCACTAGACTCTGGAGTTGCACCTATTCAAAAGAACATTTCCAAACTAATAGAGCCTACTTTCCCAAATGGTACCCAGTATAATGGGCATGCTCCACAAAAAGGAATAGTATTGCAAGAGCTGATATCATCCTTCCGTAGTTATATAGCTATGAGTCACATAACGACTCTAGGTTTCTGATCACAATTATTGTCCCAATGGCAGAAAGTTTAGAGTTCTAAACTTTGCTTAAACTCCAGAGCAGAGACAAAGGTTATATCTAAGTAGGTCACAAGTGGTTACAAAATGTGAAAAAATGGCACTTGGTTCTTTATAGTACCTGTGTTGTTGGGACCTCAGAACTGTACGGATATTTCCTCTCTAATATTTAACCCATTTCTAAAGTGAAAGGGCACACAGCATACCTTGGTCTGGTGGCTCTGAAATGACAGATTGCCTAGTACTGTCCCAGTGACATAATCGACATAACAAAGCTAGGGTCAATTCATTTCTCCTAATGTCCAATCTGCAACAGCAATGAGTAAAAATAGCCAGAGTGTGATCTCTAATCCCTTCCAAAGACCTGACCTCACACTATTCTATACAGAGGTACCTCAGGGTAGTGGGGGAGGGTGGGAGATTAAAGAGAAGGAAGCCACACTGGTTTCCTTATACTGTGACAGTCCATCAGTCTCTGATATTTTAGATTCTACTTTCCCCTTCCCCATTTTATATCATGCCTGCAATTTCTATTTTATGAGAATCAGAGAAGGCCACCAAATATGTCATATAATCAAAGAGAACTCAAGCTCAATAATGATTTGCACGTAACTATGGATGGGAAAATCTAGATTTGTGATAGTTCAACATTTTAACCAAAATACTTTAAAAATAAAGAAGCTTAGCAGTTACGGACACTGATGCCAGGTCCTATGTCTCCTGCAGATACAGGCCAAAAGTGAGCATGCAGGCATTAAAGATCACCCCAGTGCTCACCATGAATGGGACCTCCGGCTACACAGCAGTCACTCTTAATCAAGAACAGTGGTCACGGCCAGTGCAGAAACGTTATCCTGGGCACAAATATGCCCAAAATATTTAGATATATTTTGGCAAAGTCTAAGTAATTCTTCAGTATAGGAAAAATGAAATCACGATCTGGTTTGGTTCAATTCCTGATACAAAAGCTGTCTCTAAAGTCTTACCATGAAATAAATCAGAGACAAGGCAGAGTAGCAAGTTATATTAAAATGAAGAGGCCAGTCCTTCAGAGTTGGAGGGGAGCAAGAACAAGAGCAGAAATGTATGTTTTGCATTTACATGAGAAGTGGTTTTCTAGTCTGCCAGTGTATAATGGGTTGATGACAAAAATCACTCAGAGAAGCTTGAAGCTTTGAAAATAACTTGGCAAATTCTCTGCCCTGGAAAGCACACCATGATCTCAAAGACCAAGTGGGGAGCGAAAGCATTCCCTTTGACAGAGGGTCTTTCAGGCACAGTGGAAAGCGGGCAATGCTGGGAACATACAAGAAGCCACTGCAGAGTCGAACAGGAATTACCACCTGTAAGTCCTGCTCTACTTTCCTGTCCTGTGAAGTAAACAAGGTACAATATATGAAAGAAAACACTCCATAAATACCGTATGGGACATAATGCCCCCAACACAGGCCTGAAGCAGTCAAACATCAGAAGTCCAGCTTGAGGCGGTTACTAAAGAAATGAGGAAAAATCTAGCCATCTGAATGACAGAACAGGCCTGAGTAAGACACCTGGAACTGGGTGCATCGAGATAAGGCTTTACTTACGCATCACCTCCATGACCCGGTGGCGCAGAAAGGTCCGGCTGCTCTGGAGGGCTCCAAAACGTTTCAAATCCAATTCCCAGACGTTTTCTGAGGGATAACCGTGCACCATCCATTCAGCGAGGTACCTATTTAGATGAGAGGAAGCTGTTGGGCCTCAGGTGTGATAGTCAGCACTGTACCAGGAATCCAAAACCGAGAGAATCAAAGATCCTATCTTGTTAGGAGCTGGTTGAGCAATTCTGAGCAATTTCCTTAACATTTCTGGACCCATCTACGGCTCTCACAAGACCACTATGAGGATTCCAGCTCTAATAAGATTCTCTAGAAAGTTTAAGACACAGGCACATCTATGAAGAGATAAAACTAAAATATTTATACAAATGTATTCATTTATAATTCCAATGGAATTTTTTTTCCTATAAAACAGTCACTTCAGGTGGTTATACAATTATCTAACTGCATCCCTGCTCCAAATGCTCCTGGTAACTACTTTGATAACTTTTTTAAGAGCCATTCTACAAGTCACCCAAGAAAAATGCCCTCATTGATTAAAAATATATATTTTAATTGTGGAAATATACATAACACAAATTGACTATCACAACCATTTTCGAGTGTACAGTTGAGTGGCATTAAGTACATTCACACTGTTGTGTGACCATCACCACTACCATCTCTAGAACTCTTCATCTTCCCAAACTGAAATTCTTTTTCTGTTAAGCACTGTCCTTTCCTCCCCACCACCCCTGGCAAGCACCTTTCTACTGTGTGTCTGTATGAACTGGACTACTCAAAGTATCTCATACAAGTGGAATCACACAGTATTTGTCCTTTCATGACTGGCTTATTTTTTATTAGTAACTAATTTTTAAATAAAAATTTATAATACTCAGCATGATCATCTATCTCACTCACCACATCTGGACGTCTTCAAATTCAAATATACACTTAAAGGACCCACATTTCTTAAGACTGAAAGGGTACACAAGAACATCCATTCATCCCACATGCTCAGTGGCTAACTCCACAAAAGGAGTTCCAAGAACACTTTTGCAGTGACATTTCAGGAAGATCAGGAGAGCCTCCCATGGTGATTGCTTTGAAAGGGG
>CM053508.1:123606150-123637256 GCA_028627145.1 Eidolon dupreanum | reverse complement strand
AAGAAGACAGCTCCAACTTCCTGAGGTTTTCCTCTGTAGGTACAGCGTTGTGTACACGTGGGTTGCTGATCTCATGGAACACTGGGTGAGTATCGATGGGTTAAGAACATTTTCCACAACCTGCTTCAGCATAAGAGCCACCTGGGACACTTCTTTAAAAAAAAAAAAAAAAAAAAAACCACAATCCTTGGCTGCACTTCTGGAGATTCCGATCTGATCCTGCTGGTCCAAGGTGCTGTGTTTTTCAACAGGTGTACCAGGTGATCAGGAAAGTTTAAGAAATTATAAATTCCTGGCACTAGAAAAGTGTGCCATTTGACCTGTCCTTCCCCCTACCCCCGCCAACCTCTTCTCCTCTCCGCGCATTCTCAAATGTCAATAAATCCCTAGCACTAGAAAGCGTGCCTTTGGTTCACCCACCTATTAGCCCCAAACCACATTCCCGTGTGTCATGCTTGCATAAATACGCAAAACGGACTTGAAGATTCCGACTCAAATCTGAGCATCATTCACATCACACCCAAAGCGACAAACATTAAGAAGGAAGCTCACTGTCCTAGCCTAGGTTTTTCCAAGTAAATGGAAACACAGATTCTGCAGACCTGCTAGTTAGAAAAGCACAGGTGGACCGCACGCTTCTTTCACCTGCAAAGGAGGAAGACCGGGCTGGACAAGCCTCATCTGCCGTGCGGGGCTGTGCAAGCCCGAGGCGGGGAGCCAGAAGCGAGGTCACCCTGGCCGCCCTGGGCTTCGGCGCAGAGCGGCGGGCGCCTGGAAGACCCAGGGCGCGGCAGCCCCGCACAGGTATTACCGACGTCCGAACAACCTCCGCGGGACCCGGCACAGCCGCAGAGAGACTGAGGGTGATCACGCGGACCCACTCTCGGCCCCGGCCGCTAGGAGTCCTGGCACCAGGACGCGCCCTCTCGGGAGAACCAGGCAGAACCGACGGGAAACGAGGGACCGCCGAGGCCACCCTTGAACGAGACCAAAGCGCAACGAGGGGACGCTGGAGGTCTCCGAGCGCCAAGGCCCGCGCAGACCGGGACGCCACAGCTGTCCCGCAGTTGTCTCCTTACCTCATGGGCCCCCAAGGGCTCCGCGCTCAGCAACACCCGGAAGAAGCAGTTCAGCAGCCACAACAGTTGCCCCGGATCCTGGGGTCCCCAAGTAGGTGACCGGGAATGGGAGAGTAAGGGGCGGAGAGAGTAGAGTTCCGGGGAAACCAGAGACCACGACCTTCCGCGCTTTACGGCCCCCCTGAGCAAGGATACGCCGGCGCGTGATCCCACTCGCGCACGCGCGCGCCTTGACGTCAGTGCTGCGACCCCGCCCCCGCACGTGGGGCTTGTTTGGGTCTTGGTTAGGTCCCTTTTTTGTCTCCGCCAAGGTGAAGGTGATTTAGAGGCTTCGCTTCTCAAGGCCTCTAGCACTCGGGCCTCCGACCCTGCTAATTTCTTCAAGTGCAGCCCGGACGTCCAAGGTTGGCGGCAGTTCCGCTGAGTGTGGGGAGCGCTGGGATTCTCTCTACCCTAGAGGCGCATTTCCAGGTCTGGCCCGATGTGGGTCCGCAGCCCAAAGCCACTCTAGACCAGGGCCTTAAAAAACTTCTTAGACTGGCAGTCTTTTTGTTTCTTGGAAGTCGTTGGGGGTCTTCCTGGGGGAGGAAGTTCTGGCAGAGATGATTGGCTTAACACTTGGGTCACCTATCTCCCCCCAAAAGAAGAGAGGATAGACTAATGATTCTGAGGTATATTCTTGGGGCAAACTTCCCTGATGCCTAGATGTGGCAATTTCAGGAGAAAAACTGCACACGTTTTGTTTTGTTTTTTTTTTTTATGGGCTGTCTGACAGTCTGGCTCATGCCATTTCCAGGTATATGAATTTGGGAGACACCTAGTTGCCTGTATGAAATGATGGATGAAATAAAGTGATATTTAACATGTTGATTACATTCTCTTTACATGCAGTAAGTAGTGAACAACCTGTATAGATTTCTGCCTGCTTCCTCACCTGTCACCATTTTTGGCCTCCACTTTAAAATGTTAATTACTAGAGCTTCTTTTATTGTCACTGTCGACTTATACTTTGCATGCTCTGGTAACCACCAATACACTACTTTTCAAGAGGATTGAGAGTTTTAGTGTTTTGGGCTTCTGTTTTGCATAAAATGTCAGAGTTTTCCTTTTTGAGATTCTAGACTTCTCAGAGCAGAGCTTCCCTTGAAGAATTACACATTTCTCATGGGACATATTTTCTCATGATATTTAGATACAGCTATTTTTATCCTTTGTAAACCTTCTGCCTTCTCCTTTTTCTGTCTCTCAAGGACAGAAATTATAGGAGGTGAGGATATTTTTAGCATCTGTTTCAAAATCTCTATGCCAGGAATTCCTTTGCACACCAAAGAACTGGAGCTCAGAACACTTCTTTTCTCCACGCCAGGTTCTCATGCCTTACACTCCAAAATGTCACGTGGTGGGTGGAGAGAGGAAGGATGAAAAAGAACATAACTCCATTTCAGTGTGAGGGTTCCCATCACCCCTCACAGCCTCTACTTCCCCAGAGCAGATGTGTGTGGGGTACAAAGCTGCCATACCTTGTTTCAATGAAGGGTTTTCTAGCAGGACAGTTCACACTCTACTCTCTGGTCAACTATTGGGATGTATCAAAGCACCACTGTAATTACTGTAAAGTACTCTAACTCATTATGTGTATTTGTAAATGTGCAGTCCTATTCAGCTCCTTTCTTCCCTATGTAGAGTTAGCATGTGGTCCTGAAGACGTTCAGTGCACTTAGGTAAATGAGACTTTTTGTCAAGAGCCCTGATGGCTTTAGGCACACAGGATGACGAGCATTTCTGCCCTTCATGCACACAGTATTAACACTGTTCACGGTATTCTATCAAGCCAGATTCCACTTGAGATTGTTTTTGTGTTACCTGGTTTTTCAATGAATAAAAAGATTTTAATTACTCTTGCCATTTCTACTTGTGAAACATTCTTCAGCAGTAGTAACCCCGTATGTGTTTGCTATCATAAAAGATAAACCTTGTGCATAAAAGTGTTTATTCCTGTGCTACCAAGTGGAAAACAGAATTTGGAAACTGTGGGGACATTTCAGAACATTATCTGAAAGAAACAACCAGTACTCTCACTCCAACTTCCATCCACAAATCACAGTGTATTTATGTAGTAAAACACCTGCTAGAGAGTCAGTACTGTGCTACGTGCCATTGAGCTGTTTCACAGAATCCATGTGAGACAGAACAATATTACAAATAGCTACTGTGCCAGGCCCTGTGCCAAGTCCCCTAATTGCATTACCTCTTTGAAACCACTGAAACTGTATAATAGAGAGTAGCCCTGATTCACCGATGAGGAAAGTGAGGCTTAGAGAAGTATATTCTCAAGTTGCAAATAATAAAAACCAGGACTCACATCTAAGTCTTTAACACATGAAATAGTGAACTATTCAATCAAGTGCAAAGTAATGTGATAGAGATCAGTCGTGATGCATTACAATCTCCTGGGGATATTTAATCCAAGACCCTCCGGATGAAGTGAAATCAACAAGGCTGAAGGACAGATCAGTACTTCTAAAGAATTTTCCAGGAACTTCTCTTGTATCTAGAAATCACTGGATGCCAACTATTTAAAGTCTGGAGTGGAAATGGGAGTTGTTTAAAACTATGAGGAAGGACTAAACTCATTCTTAAAAAGTGTCTTTACACAGGACAAGGGTTTCTCTTACACGGCATCCCATTTAATCTTTATAACAATCTTGTGAGGTAAGTTTTCAACAGATGATGTAGACTCAGATGTAACATGATTTTTCCAAGATCACGCAGCTAGTGGGAAGATACAGAAATGGAGCTGAGGTTATATATCTGAATCCTATGATCTTTGCAGTTTACCATAGAACAGGTGGCCAGAAGTACATCTGATGCTGAGGTGACCCGATGACTGGAGACAGAGAGACTGAAAAGAGCAAACGATGTAAGGAGCTCACTAGCTGTAGTAGACTGGATATTGTTTTCAATTCCTCATTTCATCTGCTATGACCTCTCAGTGCATGAAAGAGCTAACATATATTTCTTGTCCCACTGATGTTGGTTGGCTTTAGCCATCTATATGACTTTTATTTTAAGGTGGGCAGAAGCCATAGTCTGCAAGTCTGGAGGTAGGCCTTAAGAGGCATTGTGCATTTTCATCAGCCCTTGTGGACTCTTGCCATTCATCATAGGGAGATCAGGGCGTCATAATCAGGGCACAATATCATGGAGGATAAGAGACACGTAAAACAGATCTGAAATCTGCCTGAAGCCAAACTCACTGACCCATACCCTGAAGCAGAGCTTCTCAGCCAAACCACAGTCAGCTATAGGTTCATGAGCATGAGAATAAATGTTTGTTGTAAGGCACTGCATTTTTAACTGGTTCGTTATGGAGCCTTTTTGCAGCTCAAATAAAGAGTCCCTGATAATATAGTTATTAGAGGAATGATGAAATCAGGGTATACGTCTCCTCAAGAAATTCTTCACTCACTGCAAACTTTGAAATCAATGGTCTTTATTCAGCTAATATTTGAGCAGCTATAGACTAACATGTCAAGAACAATCTCATCATCTTTTCTTCCAGATCTGCTCCTTTTATGTCCAGTTTATGAATGGCCAAGAATCCTGGGAGTCATCTGGTCACTCCACTCACTTCTCCCCGCACCTCCAGTTCACCCAGCTGGGCAGAATCTGTCTCCTCCATTTCTCTTGTCTCTTCTGATCTCTCTTTCCCCACCACCACTATTGGAGTTCAATGTTAGCATCCTTTGCTTCGATGATAATCTCTTAAATGATTTTCATGATTCTCAGGTCACCCTGTCCTCGCCTTGTATATTTATCTTTCTAAAACACATCAGATCAGTTACTAGTTTAACGCCCTCACATGACCCCTTGTTGAGGAGACAGTGTTCACACTCTTTATCATGGCAGACAGTGGTCTTCGTGGTGGGACTGGCAGAAGTGCTCCAGACTGATGATGGTCCACATTGTGCCTGGTGCTGGGGCCTGAATCCTGGTTTATTCTTCTCTCTGATGCAGCTGTACTTCCAGTCGCACTGATATCTTTGCCATACCTATCTTTTTCTCACTAAGATGCCCTTCCTGCACAAATTAGTAGTCGATAGGTGGTCATGGGGATGGGGAGCATGGCCTAAGGAATGCAGTTAACATTAATATGATGGCTAGGTGGAGGGTTAGGGGAGGAAGGGAGCAACTGGGGGGATCGTTTTCTGAACTATATAGATGTCTAACCAATGTACTGTATACTTGAAACTGATTTAAATAAATAGATTTTTTTTAAAAAGATACCTTTCTTGGCACTTGTCATGCTGAGCTTGTGGGGAAAAATCTGAATTTAGAATCAAATGACGCCCCACAACCCCTCCAGTTAGCCTGGCAAACCCCTCAAGAATTTCAAAATCTCAGCCTAAGATCACCACCATCTTCTTGGTGAAACTTTTTTTTCCCCAAGACAGTTGGCCTCCCTTTGGTGTCCCCACTGTACCCTTTCGAGTATGTCTTGTCGATCTCCTCACCGGTTCTATAAATCCCTCTGAGGAGGACTTGTCTTTTTTGAAACCCCAACACCTAGCATTGTGTCTGGCATTTAATAGATTATGGAATGAATGGGGAAAAGTGGAGAGCAAAAGCTCTGTTTTCCAATCTGTGAAATGGGGCTAATGCTGTAGTGGCCTCAGGTGATCAGATGTGATTCATTTACAGACTTTGGCCGTATTAGCTGACCAGTAGGTGGCGCTGTGGCATATAGATTGAGGTTTCCTGGGTTCAAAGGCCCCTTGCCATGGAGTGCACTAAATCAGGATTAATTAGAAACCCACCTCAGGATAATAAACTCTCCCCCTAAGAGGTGATAACTCAGCGTGGCCCCTGTGGCACTGGAAGGACTGACAAGAGGCTTCTTCGGTGCAACCTTGAAAAGAGGGATGTACCCTTTCCCTCTCACTGTCCTTCCCATGAGAGGCTCTGTGGAGTTAGGGACCCTGAGACACTTGGACCTGAGGCATCATCTGACTTAATCCCCTCAGCGTCTGAGATGAAAGAGTTTGTTGCCGTCAGTCAAGAGCATGATTTTGGAGCTGACCTGGCCTGGGTCTGAAGGCCAGCATTCAAGTGTTCAGATATTCTCTGATTCAGAAGGTGACTTAGCTCTCACATCACACATGCCCTCATTCCCCACACTTGGCACCTATTTTTTAACTTTTTTAAAAAAGTTAAATCATTATTATTTATATTGTTTGACTATGAAAATTATTCTCAGCTGGGCCATGGCATGCATAATTAAATTTCCTTTTTCTCATTTTATTTTTAAGGATTTCCAATATACTGCAAAATGGAAAGAATTTTACAGTGAAGACCCAAAAACCTAATGCTAGATTCTACCATTTTACTAAGCATCCTTTATCACATCTTTATTCATCTATTCATTCCTATATCCATTCATTAATCTGTCTTGGTTTCGGTGCATTTCAAAGTACAGTGTAGACATCAGGACACTTAATCTGAAATACTTTTTTGTAATATCTTTGGTCTTTGGTAGCAGTCCACTGCTGGACTTGTAAAATGAGTTGGTTAGAGTTTCCTATGCCTGTTGTTTTTTTAAAACAGCTTCATGGAATATATTTTAAATGCCATGAAATTCACCCATGTCTCTGTACAGTGGAATGATTGTTAGTCAATTTATATATTTATGCAACCATCATCACACTCCAGGTTTAGAACATTTTTATCACCCCAGAAAGTTCTCTCATGAATTTTTGTAGTCAGTCTCTACTCCCATGTCAGCCCCAGACAAACATTGATCTGCTTTCTGCCTCTTGAGATTTGCCTTTCTGGAAATTTCCTATAAATGAAATTATGCATCATCTTTTGTATCTGAATTCATTCATTTAGCTAAAGGCACTTTAAGTTCATCCACATTGTAGCATGAATCAAGTTTGTTTCTTTCTATGTTAATTATATCTCAATATAGTTGGGGGAAAAGGTTTGTTCCTTTTTACTGATGAATGATATTCTATTACATGGATATATCACAGTTTATCAGTTCAACTTTTTGATGGACATTGGGTTTGTTTCTGGTTTTGGGCTATTCTGAATGATGCTGATCATTTGTGTACAAGTCTTCACATTGATATGTGTGTCTATTTCTCTTGGGCTGATAACTAGAAGTGGAATTTCTGGGTTTTACAGCTTAAGAAACTGCCAGCCTGTTTTCCAAAGTGGCTGTACAATTTTACATTGTCATCGGCAATCCATGCAGGTTCCAATTTCATCACATCTCACTAAAACTTGGTACTGTCAATTTGGACTCTAGTCATTCTACTGGAATATGTAATGATATCTCACTGTAGTTTTAATTTAATTTTCATTTCCTTAGTGACTAATGACATTTAGCATCTTTTTCATGTGCTTATTCTACATTAATATATTTTTATATATTAAAAATCTTTTGCCCATTTAATTGGTTGTTTGCCTTCTCATTACTTAGATGTATGAGTTCTCTGTATATTCATATAAATCCTTTTTCAGCTATATAATTTATAAATATTTTCTCTCAGACTGTCGCTTGCCTTTTCATTTTCATAATGGCGTCTTTTGAAAGTCAAAAGTTTTTAAATTTTTATAAAATTCATTTATCATTTTTTTGTTTTATGAGTTGTGCTTTTAATGTCATATCTAAGAAATCTTTGCCTAACCCGGTGTCACAAAGATTTTCTTCTATGTTTTTTTCCTAGATCTTTTATCATTCTAGCTCTTACACTTAGGTCTATGATCCATTTGAAATGTATTTTGTGTATGGTGTGAAGTAATTATATAATGCAGGCTTTTGCTCGTGGATATCCAATTGTCCCAGCACCATTTGCTGAAAAGATTATTTTTTCCTAATCAAATTCTCTTGTCAAAAATCAATTGACTATAAGTTTAACTATTTATTTCTGGATGTCTACTCTGTTCCCTTGAACTATATGTCTACCCATTCTCCATACCATATAGTTGTGATTATTATAGTTCCATAACAAGTTTTGAAATCAGGTAGTATAAGTTCTCCAATCTTTTCTTTTTTAAACTATTTTTTTGGTTATTCTAATTCTTTTGCCTTTCCACATACATGATAGGATTCCCTTCTCACTTTTATTTACTTGTGTCCTACTCTCCTCGTCTTATAAGGGCACCAGACATAATGGGTTAGAGCCCAACCTGATGATCTTCTTTAACTTTAATTATCTTTTTAAAGACTCTGTCTCCAAAATGTAGTCACATGCTGAGATACTGAGATTAGTACTTCAACATACAAATTTGGAGGAGATGCAATTCAGCCCATGACAGGGGCCCTTGATCAGGATGAGAAATTTCCTTTCTATTCCTAGTTTGCAAGAATTTTCATAAGGAATAGGACTGGGTTTTATCAAATGCTTTTTCTGTGTCTTTGAGATGATCATGTGGGTTTTGTCCTTTGCTCTTTGAATATAGTACATTACATTAATTGATTTTTAAATGTTAAATCGACCCTGCATTCCTGGAATAAATGGTAATGGTGTTCAATTCTTTTTATATGTTGCTAGATTAGGTTTTGTAAGATTTCATTAAGGATTTTATTGTCTATATTCATGAGTAATATTGATCTAAAGTTTTCTTGGGATATCTTTGTCTGGCTTTAGCATCAGGATAATACTGACATTCTAAAATGAGTTGGGAAATGCTCCTCCTCTTCTGCTTTCTGAAAAAGCTTATGTATGATTGGTATTATCCCTTTCTTAAATACTGAATAGAATTCACCAGTGAAGCCTTTTTCATCTAAGCTTTTCTTTGTGGGAAGATTTTTTACTAGTAATTCAATTCCTTTTATTGTGATAGGCCTATTCAGATTTTCTGTTTCTTCTTGAGTCAGGTTTGGTAATTTGTCTTTCTAGGAATTTGTCCATTGTACTCTCATTGTCTATTTTATTGACATAAGTTGTTCTTAATATCTCCTCACAACCTTTTGATCTGCAATATCAGTTGTGATGATGTCTCCTCTTTCCTTCCTGATTTGGGTAACTCTGTCTTTTCTTTCTTTTCTAGGTGTTTATTAAAAGAAAATTTTAAATCGTACAACCGTAGTTATAGCAACTATACTAATAACAAACAAAAGTTAGAAACAACCCAAATGTTCATCAATAGGAGAATGAAAATATAATGAAATACTTCCAGCAATGAGAAACAAACAAGAACAACAAAAACAACTTGCTGACATAGGCAGCGACGTACACGAATCTCATAGACATTACGTGAAGCAAAGGAATCTAGACCTAAAAGTGTGCATACTCTGTGAGTCTGTTTACATGAAATTTAAAACAAATAAAACCAAGATATGCTATGGAAATCAGAACAGAGGTTGCTTATTGGGGAAATTTGCCTTGCAAGAAAGGGGATATCCATTCTCAAAACCAGCCCCGACCACTCAGCAGGCTCCTGTAAAAAGTCTGAATTCGGGAGGAAATATCATGTAAACCAAGGCACAATGCCCTGGTTGGGGAGTCCAGCAGAGGCTGTCATCCCTGCTTTACATCACTGGACACTGAAGCCCAGGGGTGGAATCCCGGGGTCATGCAGACCATGGGTTAGAACCTAGGCCCTCAGATGTCTGGTCTGGTGTTTCGTCTACTCAACTGCTCTTCTGGCTCCTGAAGCCGGGCTCACCCTGACCTCCTCTTGCAGTGATCCAGGATCCCTCAAAAGTCACTCCACCTCAGATCCCCGAATATATTTTCCTCCCACCTGTCCCAAGTACCTGGCATTGTGCTCCATGGGAGAACTAGCCACATTTATCTTCAAAGCCCAGGAACAAGAAATGGGTCTTTTGTTACCCAGCATGGAGCAGGGCTGTAGAAATTTGAACTCAAAGAGCCATGAAGTGAATTCAAGCAGATCTGGAAATGTGAAGACAGAGATCCTGGATTAGCTGGCATGCACCATGTACTCACTGGGTGACCTTGGGCACACCATGTACTCACAGGGTGACCCTTAGACACACTGAGCCCAGCTTCCTCATCTACAAAATGGGCACCACATCTGCTACTGCACAGGGTCATTGCAACAATTAAATGAACTCACGTGTGAACCTGCTTTGTAAGCTCTATAGGAAAAAAGGTGCTATTATTAAGCATTGCTGGGATCCAAATGGGATAAGTTTGAGCTTGTCTGGTCATGTATTTGTGGAAGAAGAAACACCTGAGGCCCTGGGTATTGTGGGGGGACTCACAACACCAGGCCGGCTCAGGGATCCTTGTGCCCGGCCCTGATCCTCCCCAGTGCCCGTGATGACATCCATGTTTCATCAGTGTTTCCCCTGGAAAGCCAAACCCACTTGCATCTCAGCAGAGATTCCAGGGAGTTGACACCTGCCTCTGAGAGGGTGCCAGCCCAAGGGTCAGGGGTCACACAAGCTCCTGAAGGAGGAAGTAGTTGGCTTGCAAGGCTGTCCTTTGGCATGGCTGAATAACCTTTGATCTGCCCTGAGGGGAATGTGGGTATTCGGCTGTAGTCTTCAGGACAGACTTTTATTTCTAAGAAATGTGAGCCATGAGGCAGATTTGCTTCAACTTATTCTGGTGGAATTGTGTAGGCTGTGGCCAGGCCCTGAACACCATGGCAAGTCCCTGCCTTTCTGTCTGCACTGCCTGTTCATCTAGAGACTAACTTGTTCCCAGCAGGACTCAAGTCAGCCAAAGCTGTCACGTGCTCTCCTCCCGCTTGCCTTGCCCTTTCCTGGCCTATAGTCACGTGGCGGGGGGGAGGCACCGGGGCTGGGGCCCAGTCCCCCACACTGCCCAGACTGTCCTATAGCACCCTTTTCCTCCCACAGGCACAGCCCCAACCCACTCCCCTGGGAGTCCATGGCTCCAGTGTCCCCACCCACCAGTGGTGCCTGTCTGGTATGTGGTTACCACCTATTCATGTTTAATTCATGCCTGGGGGTTGAGACCTGCTTCCCAAGAAATAGAAGAACTTCCCTGGGGTCTCACCCAATTCCTGCCCCCCCAGCCCCCCGTAGGGCACATGACTGAAGCCCCAGCCTCTTGCCCAGGCAGGCCTGGGGCTGGGAGTGGAAGTCACCACGGACCTGAAGGACACTGTCCCAGCCAAGGCACAGCCACCATTCATTAATCCACAACCATGGAATGTCTGTGGGCCAATCAGCAGGGTCTCCAAGGGCTCCCCAAGGGCTCTAATAATCCTGCAATGATTAGCAGGGGCCACAGGGTCAGTACACACCACTTGGTCGGGAGGTTGGCTGTGGGAGGGGCAGCCAGGATCAGAGCTGTCTGTCTCTTTTCATGCCAGCCTGGATGGGAGGCTGTTTGGACACACTGATTACTCACCAGCGTCCCCCTTTTGTCTGCCAGCCCAGCCTGACTCCTCGAGACCGTGAATAGCTCCATCCAGCCTGGGAAAATTGCTGAACGACTGAACCAGTCTGCTCCCGGTTTTTCCAACAGGCCTATGCTGCGGCTGGAGTCCTCCTCTGGACTGGGGGGCCGCCTACCCGTGCTCCTGGCTATCCTTGGCATGGCCTGGGCAGAGGCACAGCAGCCCCAGCTGCAGGAGGAGCAAACTCCAATGCTTGGAGGTAAGGGTCTCTGTGTGAGGCAAGAGGTGGAGGGTCTATGAGCTCTGCAGAGGGGTGCTCGGGAGCTTCTGGAAGCCAGTTTGAGGCCCGAGCCCTGGGCATGCTGGTGCAGTTTAAAGAGCAACCCTTGGACAATCCAGGAGCCAAGATGGATGGGAGAGGCTGGGCTGGGGAGGAGGAAGGATGAAGGGGATGGGCCTAGGCTTGGGGGTCAAGGAGGAATACCAGCCTGGAGCCTGAAGCTGGGGCCCTAAGAGAGACTCCGTGGCTGAGAGGAGCCCCAGCCAGGGGGCTTCTGCCAGCCCAGGGCTGGCCCCTTCCTCACACCCAACTCCTGGCCCCCATTCTGTCACACCCACTCCCAGCTCTCGGCCCAAGGGCTCCTTTACACCTCTCTCTCACTCCCCACACTCTCCACCTGAGTGCCCCCATCTGTCTGCTTCGGGTCCTCCCATGCATGCCCACTATCCTCCTGTCCCACCTCACATCTGGTTTCCTAAGGGCAGGGGTGCATTCTCATCTTGCCATGGTGTCCCCCCGACCCCGTCACCCAGGGGACAGGCCTGGGTCCCACTGCTCAGGCAGGCCTGACCTCGTCTCCCACCCCAGCCCTGAGCAGGAAGGAGAGTTTCCTGCTCCTCTCGCGGCACAACCGCCTGCGCAGCCAGGTGCAGCCCCCGGCGGCCAACATGCAGAGAATGGTGAGTGCCCCAGGCCGGGCTCGAGGAGGGGGAAGCTGGAGGGGCAGCCCTGAAGAGGGCTGAGGAGGCCATGCCGGCACCTGGCACCCTTCCACCTGGGCAAGGCAGAAGGGGCAGCCAGTCACCTTGCCGAAGGCGGTACCAGGTTGCTGGGGCCTCTGCAGCTTCCTGCTTCCCCGAAGGGCAGTCCTTTTGGTCTTCTCGTTGCCCTGGAGACCAAGAGGCATGGAAGGAGCTGGGTGGGAAAAAGGAACTTCACAAAGGAGTCTCAGCAGGATGGAGAGGATAAGGACCAGGAGGGAGAAGCATCCTGCTCAAGGGAGGAGGCTTATGCACAACCGGGACCCAGAGGTTCTTCATGGGTTTGTCAGGGGGACTCGGAGGAGCCCCTTCGCATTCCCTGTTCATTCATTGAGGGCCACAGTAGGGGATGTAGGGCTTCCCATGACCCCTCATGGGGGCTGCCCCATTGGAGGTGTCATCCTCGGGCCCAGGAAAGCTGCCCGCGTAGCATGGGCCCCCAGCTTCCGCAGCCCATGTTAACAGGCCAGAGAGTGAGGGTGGGCGAGTTCCCCATGGCTGCCTCCCACAAACTCCTCTGAGGCTAGCTGAGCCGTGGTGACCTTGAGAGCTCCCAGGTCAGTTTCCCAGGATGTGGGGGTAGGGCGGGAGGACTGGAGAGGGTCACTCCTCCTCCTTTTGCTGCTCTGCAGAGGCTCTGCCCCTCCTTAAGGTCCAAGTTCTGGCTCCCACTCCTTACACCCCACACTCCCAGCTGTAGTGCCTGGTGTGGAGGCGCTCCGCATCAGCTGGTTGGCAGTTTCTACACTTTTCATGCCACTTTTGCCAAAGCCTTAGAAAATAGCATTTCATAAAAGGTGCAAGTGGAGTGCCCACTCGGTCTCCGTCACACCTATGGCTGTGGCCCTGGGAACCCCCTGGGCCACCAGGGCTTTTATCCAGGAGAGGGGAGGTCGAAGCCCTGGGGCTTCTCTTGGCTCCGCCTTCAGCAGCAGCAGCATCACCATGACCCCCTGGCCAGGGCCCGCTGCAGGTCAGGCCCTGACCATAGCACTCTCCTCCCTGCATCCATTTACTCCTACCCATTTAATCCTCATAACAATCTTAGCCTCTAGGTACCTTATTGTCCCCATTTCACAGAGGAAAACATTGAGTCTCATGGAGATTGGGGGACTGCTGGAGGTCACACAGCTAGAATGAGGTGGCTGGGCTGGACCAGGGCAAGGTGATGGGGTGATGCACCGTTATCCTGAAAGTCTCTCATTTCAGAGGAAGGGGTACTGTGGGGTGGGGAGGGGGAGGCGAGGTCAGCTGGGGCACAGGTGGGGAGAGCAGATTGAACCTGTTCCAGGGAACTCTCTGCTCACTGGGAATGAAGCACTGAGACCCAGGAGACCTCTCACACCCTCTCTGGTCCTGTTGGCGCCCTACCCACTCCAAGGCTGGGATGAGAGAATAGGACATAGTGGAATGGCCGCTGTGGCTTTTGGCATCACAGAAGGAAAGCCAAGTGGGAACAGCTGAGATGACAATGGCCGAGTCCAGGTGTACCTAACAGCAAACACAAAACCAATGTGAAAGGCTTGGGCACTGCCCAGGGCTCACATTACAAGGCAGGAAAAGTTACCGCAGTAGCCCACGCATCCCATGGCCTGGGCTGGCACTCCGCCTCAGGTCAGGCCTAAGGGGGCCCACGCTGGAGTCAGGAGGATGGAGGCTGGCAATCCTGGGTGGAGGCAGGCCCTGGGTCGAGGGTCCAACACACCCTGGAGATCTCTGTGCAGGTCCTGTTTGATCTTCCTGGCCAGGAAAAGTGGGCGAAACCCGCTCAGAGTGGTCATGCAGACAAGCAGGTCCCCTGGCCCAGTGCTGTCCTCACTGCAAGACTGGGCACCAGCGATGTGCTGGAGAAGGCAGAGGAGGGCCCCCTGCTGATGTCTCTGTTTGTGCTGCTCCCAGGACTGGAGTGAGAACCTAGCCCGACAGGCTCAGGCCAGGGCGGCCCTCTGTGGCGCCCCGGCCCCAAGCCTGCCGTCCACCCACCGGGCCACTCCACAAGTGGGCTGGAATGTGCAGCTGCTGCCCCAGGGCTCGGCATCCTTCATCCACGTGGTGGGCCTGTGGTTTGCAGAGGGCCAGCAGTACAGCCATGCGGCAGCTGAGTGCGCCCACAACGCCACCTGCACCCACTACACTCAGGTGAGGCCAGGTTACCAGTACTGAGGCCCCTATGCCACCGGGGTCGGCTCAGAAGGGCTATAGTTTGTTCTAAAATTGGTGGTTGCTTTTGCCCCAATTTGTATAGTTTTACCTTTTTCAAATTTAAATATGAAATATTACAAACATAAATCAAATAATGGACTCCATCTCACCCACTACTTAGATTTAGATAATGTTAACCATATTCATTTCTCATCTCTTTAAAGAAACAACCTCTAAATTAAACTATAGATCTACTCCCTCCTATTCTTCTGAACCCCCCACCCCAGCGATAACCTTCCTGAAGTTCAGGTGGATCACTCCCAAGCATGTTTTCTTTCATTTTTTTCTATATATCTGGCATTGTTTAGGTGCTGGCGGACAGCATTGAAAAAGCACAGGCAAAATCCCAAGCATGTTTCCGTACATTTTCTATACATGTGTTTTTATGCCCTTTCTACTTGTGCAGGTGGGTTGTGCGTTATTACATCGTACGTAAGTGCTCTATTTGTTTCCTTTTGTATTTGTGTTCATGACTCCAGACCACGCTTGTAAGATATACTTCCATTGATCCAGATACCAATGGATGATTCACTATGAATAAACTGCAATTTACAGGCATCTAGGTTATATTAACCTTTTTACTATTACAAGTCATGCCTCAATGCACATATCTTATTTTTAATCCTCTTGTACCCCTGTACCCAGAGTTTCACTGGGACACACTTAGAATGGGAATCGCTGGGTCACAGAGGACATGCACCCACAACCTTGCTGGGGGTATTGCCAAAGTGATAAGCCAACCGTACTCCCACCTGCAAACCAGCTCCCACTTTCCCGGTATTGTCAGGCTCCACAATTTTGGCCAACTCAAGGCTGTGAAATGCCACCTCATTCTGTTTTTAATTTGTATTTCCCTGACTACTTGTGAGATGGAGCATATTTCTTGTTCTGTTAATTGCCTGTTCATATCCTTTGCCCATTTTTATAATGTGCTATCTCTTTTTCTTATTAATTTGTAAGCATCCTTTTTATATTTTTTGTATATATTGTTGGTCATCTGGGTTGCAAATACCTTTTTCTAGCATATGGCTTGTATTCTTTCTTCATTTGTGCTACCTTTCATGTTTAGAAGATTTTAAGATTAATGTAATCCATTTTCTGTTTTTCACTTAATAGTTCATCCATTTTTTGTTTTATATTTAAGAGATCCTTTCTACTCTGACATCAGAAGGATATTCTTCCTACATTTTCTTCCAATGTTTAAATATTTTCCTTTTTCATACTGAAGTCATTAAGCCACCTTGAATTTTTGGTGCATGGTGTGACATAGAATTTAATTTTATCTTTTTTCACAAAATGGGCATCTTTTATTGAATCTTTCCCCAGCTGACTCATAATGCCTCCTCAGTCATACGCCAAGCTCACATATCCACATAGGTCTGTTGCTGAGTTCTCTGTTTTATTCTGTTGGTCTTTTCATTTATCCTGTACAAATTCTGTTCTAATTATGGTATTATAAACAGTTTTGACAGGAAAATCCCCCATATTATTATTGTTCAAAATTATCTTGACTATTGTTGATTCCTGATTCTTTCTATAAATTTAATAAATAGCCTTTATCAGGTTACAGATGTTTCTTTCTAATCCAAGTTTAAGGATTTTTTAAATTATGAATTAAGTACTGTGTTTTATCAAATGCTTTTTCTGCATATATTAAAATAATCATATGGGATTTTTTTGACAATTAAAATGATGAACTACATGAACAATTTTTTTGTGTGTACCAAGATGGTATATGACAGTAGATCTCCCTAGTCACATATTTTTTTAAGTTTCATTATAGAAAATTTCAAACATATACAAAGTGGTTAGAATGATATAATGGACTCCCATGTACCTATCACCCAGCTTCAACAATTAGCAACTCATAGTTTCATGGGTCATCTTTTTTCATCTATATGCTTACCTATTTCCATCTCCTCCTACATAATTTTTAAGCAAATTTCAGACATTATCTAATTTTATCCATAAATAAGTTTTTATCTCTAAAAGATGGTTCTTTTTTAAAAATATGATCACAATATCAACAAGTATATTTATCATTTTTTTTAATGTTAACTCTTCCTTGCCTTCCTACTTCCAGGGCTATAATTTATCTCTGCACCATATGTTATAACAGTTAGCCAAATGCTAAAACACTTTAGTAAACAGCCGCTACTCTAAGTTCCCAGAATGCACCTGGCCTAGCCTCTACCCTAGGACCCCTAGGATCTCCCCTATGACTAGAATCGAAAAGGGAATGCCATGCACAGTAGTGGGTCTCCAGGATCTGCTCCAGCCCAACATCTCTTCTGATTGGCAAGTGCCCATGCCTAGTGGTTGTTAAGTACTTTGAGTATCTACCTACTTGGCATATCACGTGATGTGAAATAATGTGATGGTGTGTGTAAATGTGTTATGTTTTTTTTTTTTAATTCCTTGCTGGATTTGTTTTGCTGAAATATTATTTGATAGTGAAAGTGTCCTCTGATTTTCCTTTCTCATACAGCCCTTTTCTGGGTTATAGCAATGCTATACTGACCTCATAAAATGAGTTGGAAACTTTGCCTTATTTGCTATTTCCTGGAAGAGTTTCTATAATATATGCTGTAACCCTCCTGTAAAACTATGTGGGTCTTGTTCTATTTTTTGGATGGTTGTTTTTGTGTGTGTATATCAGTGGATTTGAAACTACTGATTCAACTTCTAGAAATTTCAGATTTTTTGTTTCTTCTTGAGACAGTTTTGCCAAGTTCTATTTTCTGGGAAATTATCCATTTTATGTTTTCCAACTTATTGATCATAATTATTCTTTTTAAAGAATTTTGTTGCAAAGTTTATTTTTTGAGTTAGGTATAAATAGAATAGCCCATTATCTTGACTTTTAGAACTCTTAGCTTTTCAAATTCTAAAAAATGAATTGGTAATAGAAAATAATGAGTTGACTTGCTTTTCATTAACATTCAATTACAAATGTAATATAAGCTCCTGTAAAATAAGAATCTGCACAATAAAATGGCAGGTAGGTGGTGACAGTCAAACTTTATAATTATGCATTATTTCACAGAGATTTAAAACTAGAATTAAACAGATTTTTAAAAGTATTTACTGTGTCTATAGCTAATGTCTTTTTAAAATTCCCAACTTCATTTGTGCCTTCTCTTTTATTCTTTACCAATTTTCCCAGAACTTTCTCTATTTTAACAAATCAACTTTTTTGTTTGTTTTCATTCTTTTCTTCTTATTAATTTTTGCTCTCATTTTTATTATTTTCTTCTATTTTGTTTTACTCTATTATTATTTTTATTTCATGATATGGGTCCTCAGCTCATTAATTTTTAAGATCTTTTTTTATTTCTGCTATATGCATTTAAAGCTAAAGATTCCCCTCTAAACTTTGTTAGCTGCTTCCCATAAGTTTTGACATTGAGTGTTTTCATTGTCATTTAGGTCTAAGTGTTCTCTATTTTCCATCATGATGTTGTCTTTGAGTCTGAAGTATATATTTAAATTTCCAAAGCATGCTTTCTTCTTCATTTATTGCTAAATAACTTACTCTAGATTTTATTGCATTGAATTCATAGAATATATCCCATAGGATATTGGTTCTTTGGTATTTGATGAACCTTGCTTTGTAGTTTAGTAAGGAGTCAATATTTGCAAGCATTCCATGCATTCCTAAAAAGAATATATATTCTTTAATTGTTGGATATGTATGTGTGACCACATGTTCATCTCTCTCCCTACCTCATATTTGTCATTTTTAGTGGTTTGCTCAGCTCTTTCTGTGTTTTGACCATTTGTGTTATTTCCAAGTTGTCACTGATTCTAAAACTATTAAGGAACTGTATCCATTAGCTTTTTCTGCACAACACACTACATGTTACAATGCTGCAGATCATCAATTTGAGTTGGAATCAGCTGAGAGGTTCTTCTGGTCTTGGCTGGGCCCCCTCATGCAACTGCAATCAGCTTCTGGGTTGTCTGGAAGTTGGCTGTCTAGAGTGGCCTCAACTGGCTCCTCTCTGCGCTAGAAGGTCTTTCAGCTTCTAGCAGGCTTGCTCATGTGGTAGCTTGAGCATGGTGTTACGAGAGTAGAAATTTCAGGGTTCCCTGAGGCCTAGGTTCAAAACCCTCTCAGGAGCACTTCTGCTGCAGTCTGTCAGCCAATGCAAGCCACATAGCCAACCAGGTTCAAGGAGTGGGAAAGAGAGTCCTCCTATTGAAGGAAAGAGCTGCAAAGCCACATTTAATAACGGGGCTATAGTGAGAAGTATGACCATTTTTGCAATCTGTCACAAGGCCTTTCATGTCCAAATCTTTCTTTTGCTATTCTCCACCACCCATCTACCATCTCCCCTCCCTTCTGGTATCTGCTGACCCTTGCTCCTCCATTCCCCCCGACCCAGAAGACCTTCCTAGACTATTCCCACTCATCCTTAAAGCCCCTCACAGCACAGCTGCTGCTCCTCAGGGAGGTGTCTGTCTGCCTGGTTTGGGGGTAAAGCTGTGTCCTTCCTCCCCAGGCAAGCAGCACCTGTGCTGCTGGTCCCCAGATTGGGAGTGGGGGTGACCCAATAGGACTTCTGAGCCACTGTGTCTCCCACAGCTCGTGTGGGCCACTTCAAGCCAGCTGGGCTGTGGGCGACACCTCTGCTCTGGGGGCCAGGCTGAGATGGAGGCCTTTGTCTGTGCCTACTCTCCTGGGTAAGTCCCCACCACTGCTGGGCTGTATGGGTTGGGGGTGGGATATTTTCACCGAGGGTGAGGTACCTGCCCAGCCACCCACGCACGTAAAAGACCTTTACCTCTTGGTCTGCACCCTTGGTGGGAGAGGAAAGAAGGGGGAAAGAGAAAGGGCAAAGAGATGGGCGGCACCCACGATTCTGGCCATGGAGAATGCGGCACCTCCCCAGATGCTCCTTCCTGGAAGCACTACCAGCTTTCAGGGAGTTTGCTTAGTATTAGTTAGAAGGCCTTTTTTTTCTAGGAAATCTCAGTCTCACCCAGCTCCCTGACTCCCTGACTAGGCCAGAAGGAGCTAAAGGGGCCGGTAGGCCAGGCAGCAAAACTTGCCCCTGCCTTGCCCAAGGCCAGGCCATTGCAGCCCCCTGGTGCTTGCTCTCACAGAGGCAACTGGAAGGTCAATGGGAAGACAATCGTCCCCTACAAGGAGGGCGCCTGGTGTTCGCTCTGCACAGCCAGTGTCTCGGGCTGCTTCAAAGCCTGGGACCATGCAGGGGGCCTCTGTGGTAAGTGCCCACCCTGCATGCCTCCTGCTGGGGCAGCGGGTGTATGGGAGCTTGAGCTGGTGATCTAGAGGTGGGTGGCAGCATCCTAAAGGGCTGTCCCAGGAAGGCACCTGCCTGGAGGAGGGCCCCCTCTCAGAGCTCCCTCCTTATCTGACCAGAGGTCCCCAGGAACCCATGTCGTATGAGCTGCCGGAACCACGGACATCTCAACATCAGCACCTGCCACTGCCGCTGTCCCCCTGGCTACACGGGCAGATACTGCCAAGGTGAGAGGCACCTAGAGTTCCAGATCACCACAGCCCCAGGGAAGCCAGGGAGCGGGGCGAGGTCCAGCGCACATGCAGACGGCCTCCCTGGGATGAGGAGGGGGACAGTGGCAGTCACAGATGCATATTCACGCTTGTGTGGTGTGTCCAGGGGCCGCACTGCACTCACTGAGTGGGTTTTGAGGGAGTCTCAAGGATGTTAGGGAGTGCTGACCGTGTGCTGGCTGGTTTGCACACTGCATATAATCGTTCAATAAGTATTCATTGAGCACCAACTGTCTACCAGACCCTGAGCTACACAGTGGGTTCAGAGTGGAGTCAGATATGGCCTTATAGGTTCTGGGGTGGTAGGAGGAAGATAGAATTAGGCTCCAGAAGTGGATTCTTTCCCACTGGCCTCCTGCCCTAGCACTGTGACCGTGGACAGGTCAGCTCCCAAGCCCCAATTTGCTTCTCTCTGCAATGAGATAGAACCAAAGACACCAAGTGTGGCAGAGGTTGGGGGCCCCAGGGGTTCTGTCCCTGAGCAGGGTGCTCTCTCTGTGGTTGGCCAGTCCCTGCACGTCCACAGCCTGTGAGGGGCAAATGAAAGTCAGAGGCTGAGTACAGCACCCTCCCGCCCCATCCCGGCAGTGCGGTGCAGTGAGCAGTGCGTGCACGGCCGGTTTCGGGAAGAGGCATGCTCCTGTGTCTGCGACGTTGGCTACGGGGGAGCCCAGTGTGCCAGTGAGTCCTGACCCAAGGCCCCTGATGAGTCAAGCCCCTCCCAGGACCCCCTCGACGGAGTGCTGGAGCCGGCTCAGCCACGCAGCTCTCATTATCCCACAGTTACATTCTTCCCAATTCCCTATTCAGTGACGTCACATCGGTAGCTTGAAATGGGCCATGGTGGAGGGATTCACACCACAGAAACTGGCAAATGATGCGAATCATAGATGTTTTTTGAGAGAGAGGCTGGTTGCTACACATCTACCAGCACGTCACTGACCCCACCCACTCTCCAACATGGAGCAGGTGGCACCTTGAGCTCAGCTCCCTGGCAAGGCAGGAGGAATCATGATTCTGAGATCCCCACAGATAAACCTAGGCTCCCTTCTCCCTAGCCAAAGTGCACTTTCCCTTTCACACCTGTGACCTGAGGATCGATGGAGACTGCTTCACGGTGTCTTCAGAGGCAGACACCTACTATGGAGCCAAGATGAAATGCCAGGTGACCGTTGACCCCTGCCTTCCCAGGAACCCCCCTAATTCTCAAGCAAGGGTCTTAATGGAGAGACCCTGGGTTAAGAGATGGTTCCTTCGACATCTCCTGACCTGCTTCTCAACATTAGTATAGAGCAGGAGCCCACTCAGAGGCTCATGGAAGCCAAGAGGTACTTAATGAGCTGAGGGACCAGGGACAAGGCCCCTCCCAACCTGCATCCAAGGACCCACCCTGACTCAGCTCCAGCTTCTGGCTGCGGGCAGAAACCCAAGTTCTGGGAGGCCAGAACTCGGGATTTTTCAGGAGCACCAGAAATCCAGATTCTCACTGGCATTTCTAGATTTATTAATGTTGGCAACCAATTCAAATGTATTTAAGACACTGAGCAGATGAAACCCTTCCAAGGGTGGCATCCTGCCAATCTGGGCCCCTGTGCACAGAGAGAGGAGATGCAGGCAGGGGACAGGAAGGAGAATCCCTACTCTCAGAGGCAGGAGGCTGTGTGTGAGTGCGTGTGTGTGCAGGGGTGACGACAGCACAGCCAGCACACACGTTTGCCATCCGTGGCCACGGTGGGTGGCAGGAAGGGCTGGCCTGAGCTCTGAGGCCCTGCTAGCATGACCCAGAGCGAGGGTTGCAGGAAAAAGGCGGAGTCCTAGCCCAGATCGAGAGCCAGAAAGTACAGGACATCCTCGCCTTCTACCTGGACCGTCTGGAGACCACCAATGAGGTTACTGACAGTGACTTTGAGACCAGAAACTTCTGGATAGGTGAGTTTGGGGCTGGGATGTCCCACAATACTCCAGGCATCTGGGCTCTGGTAACCCAGAGCATCTACCCGCAGACAGAAAGGGCTTGCAGCCCAGAATGGGGCCGGTTGTCAGGCTGGCAGTCCCCTTCTCTGGGGGGAGAGCTGAAGGGAGGGAGAACCAGCAGGGGGACCGGAAGAGCTGGGAAGGAGTTTACGCTGGGAAGAGCAGGCTCAGGGCTCGGGTCCCCCTCTCTTGGGTGATGGGGCCAACCTTGGCTGCCATGGCCCAGGGCTCACCTACAAGACCGCTAAGAACTCTTTCCGCTGGACCACTGGGGAGCACCAGTCCTTTACCAGTTTTGCCTTTGGGCAGCCTGATAACCAGGGGTGAGTCTGGGGTGCCCTCCCTCCCCTGGGGCAACCTTCTCCCCGGGCCTGCCCACTGAGCCTTCAGATGCCACTGAAGAACTTCCACCCAGACTGCCGCCTGGCCAAGATCTCTGAGGGTCTGAGCCTCACCGGATACTCAGGTGCCCAGGAAATCAGGGCACAGCTCGGTGTGGGTACGGTGGTGAGGTGAGGCACACCCCAGGCCTCCATAAAAGAGAGGGAACCCAAGAAGGCTTCATCTATCCACCCGACCCCACAGTACCCTCCATCTATTATCCATCCTCCCTTCCCCCTGCCACACCTCTCTGCCAGTGTCAACACACTGATTCCCAACTCCTTAGCTATCCACCCACGTGCATCTGTTGTACAACATCCACCTGCCTACCAGCCTGTGTGGAGGGCCTTCTGATTACACAGCCTTGCCCTGGGCTTCAAAGCCCAGAAATACCCAGGGCAGGGTGGCAGGGGTGGCAGGGGTAGAGGTGGCCAGATTATGTGGCCACCAAGAGCTCCAAATATCTCACCTAGCCCTCCCTCGACCTTCTTAATGGTAGCCAGGCCTGTGCCCCTGGCCTATCACCTAGTGGAAGTCGGCCCAGTTGAGCTCCCAGGCACCCCTCCCTGGTGGGAGGGAGGACATGAGCCTGTCTGTTCCCAGAGCCCTCTGCGGCCCCCTACCGGCCGGTGTGGCTGAGTGCTAAGAGTGAGTAGGTGGAGTTGCTCCCTCAAGTAGGGGGTGTGCTAAGACCTCCCAGCTTTCCTGAGAGCAGCCACAATGGCCTGAGGAGCAGGGATGGGAGCTTGGGGTTGGGTCTGTCTCCCAGAAGCCCCGGATGTGGGGTGGGGGAACTGAGGTCTCTTAGATGCAGGTGGCCTGCTGCGATGGAGCAGTTAAGCCTCACCCAGACTCCTAATTTCATTCCTCCACTGCGAGCTCCCAACATCTTGGCCCAGCAGGTTTGGCAACTGCGTGGAGCTGCAGGCGTCAGCCGCCTTCAACTGGAATGACCAGCGCTGCAGAACCCGAAACCGTTACATCTGCCAGTTTGGTGAGGGCCCTCCCACGGCTCCCTCCTGTGGTTCCTGTCGCCTGGGTATTTATTTGCTGGCCCAATCCAAGCTGCTAGGATATCTAGATCACAGGCCAAAAAGTGTGTGAGCGCACAGAGCCATCGAAAATGTAGTGCTCAAGGAGAACACCTGAGGGGCCCGGCGAGGGGGGATGGGCCTAGCTTCACACAGAGTGTCCACGCAGGGGCAGGACTGGAAGTACAGCTTGGCCCGGGGCTTCTCCAAGGTCCCTTTTGTCCTGTCACTAATGCTTCTATTTGGGGAACTCAGTGTTACCCGATTCCCTAGAGCTCAGAGAACTGTGGCCCAGAACCGGCTCCTGGCAGCACCTACTAGAAGGGTCCGGGGCGCCACGTGGGCCCATGGCCATGGGCACTTCGGGACCAAGTGCAACAGGATCCCCATCCCAGGACTGCCTGAGCTGCTATCAACCTTCGCTCTGCTCTGCTTCCTTCCCAGCTCAGGAGCACATTTCCCGGTGGGACCCAGAGCCTTGAGGCTGAGCCATGCCTCTCCCCTGCCAGGGCACGGGGACACCAGCCCTGCCTGCTTGTCTGCCTACCTGTCTGCAACTAGGGCCAGACCAGGACCGCAAGCCCAACATCCAAAAAGGTCTCAGACCTTGCAGGAAGTGGGGTATGGAGTTCGAGTGAGGCCAATAGGGAGCGTGGCAAAGGGGGAGGGGAGCCCAGGGCCCCTCAGCCTGCTTTTGATTGGGAAGATGAGCCTCAATTAGGTGCCAAAACAGGAGCCAGGGTCCACAGTCAGAAGAGACCACTCTCCTCCATCTGGGCTGGACCCTCTGGGGCAGATGGAGGTTCCTTGCTGCCCAGGAAGCACCCCATAAAAGATTAAACCAAGTTATAAATCAGCCAAACTTGTGAATGCTTGCTTTGAAGGAAAATTCAGATGAGCCAGGATGACTCTGGAAGACCAAAGAGCGCCTGAGGCTCCACTGCCATTGCCTTCTGCCCACCCCGGTCTCTTCCCTGCTCACTGATGTGACCCAGGACATCCTCTGGACGTTTTCAGATCTCTAGTCCCTGAATAATGCATAGATGTGGAAGCCTCATTTGTGTCCCTAATTTACTGCTCCTGCTCCTTTCACGCATGCCTCGGTTGGCTTCGTGTTTCTGTTCACACTTCTTTATTTATTATGACTGCTCCACGTGTTTCTTCTTTCTTTGTAATTAAGCTGGGGTCTGTTATGGCTCCATCTCTCTTCTTTCCTACAGTGAGAGGGTGGACCGAGGCAGGAGAAAGACTGGGAGGTGCCATCATAATGTCCAGAATGCACCACGTCCCACATGCATGTTGTTGTGTGCCCACATCATGCTATTTTGCCGGTTGGAGGTAAAAGTGTGGCCTGAGACCATGGAATAGGGAGAAGAATATCATTCATAATTCTTAGTTGCAACCAATAGAAACAGAAACAGCTCTGTCTAATTGTGGCAGAAAAAGAATTTATCAAAAGGACAATAATTTAAAAATGGGCATAAGACTTGAATAGACAGTTCTCCAAAGAAGTAATACAAATGGCCAATAAGCACATGAAAAGATGTTACGCATCACTGGTCATTAGGAAATCCAAATCAAAACCACATTGAGCGACCACATCACATCCCTTAGAATGGCTGTTGTCAAAGAAAAAAAAAAATAACAAGGGTTGATGAGGATGTGGACCAACTGGCACCCTCATACACCGCGGGTGGGAATGTAAAATGGTGAAGCCACTGTGAAAACAGTTTGGCAATTCCTCAAAACGTTAAACACAACTACAATATGACCCAACAATTCAACTCTTAGGTATCTAACCAAGAGAATTAAAAACAAGTACTCAAACAAACCCTTACACACAAAGTTCATAGCGGCATTATTCACGATAGCCAAAAGATAGAAAGAATCCAGATGTCCACCAGTGGATGAACACGTAAACAAATTGTAGTGTGTACGTACAATGAAAAATTATCCAGCCAATAAAAGGAATGAAGTACTGATACACACATACTTCAATGTGGATGAACCTTGAAAATGTTATTTTAGGCGAAAGAAGCTAGTCACAAGAGGTCACATATTGTATGATTCTATTTATATGAAATATTCAGAATAGCTAAAATCTGCAGAAACAAAACAGATTCGCGGTACTCAGAGGCAGCAGGAGAATGAGGAGTAACTGCTTAATGGGCACAGGTTTCATTTTGGAATGATAAATATGTTGTAGAACTTAGATAAAGGTAGAACTTAGATAAATCACAACATTGTAAATGTACTAAATGCCACCATATTGATTGATTTCATGCTATGAAAATTTTACCTCAATTTAAAAAAAAAGCATGACAGTTGATCACAGGATGCTGAGGAGAGTTGGAGGGCCAGACTGGAGCCCTATGTGGCCAGAAATAGTGGCCCAAATTCTGCTGCAAGGCCAGTCTAGGCAGACTTCTGTGTCACTGCTGCCAGGTGTGGGAACTGCAGAGAATACTCTGGCAGTAGTGACACTGGAGCCACCTTTGTGACAAGCCCACCTTTGCTGTGGCACATAAGGCTGAGCCTCTGGCACCCCAGCCACCAGTTGCTGCATCTCCTGTCAGTATTCCTCGTGCTACTGCACCGTTCCTCACCAATGTATTTCTCAGTGCCGCGGCAAGAGACGTGCCTTTGGGGCCGTCTCAGGGTTTGTGGGTGGAGGTGGCGACAGGCAGGTCCTACCTGAAACATCCACTGCAACCCAGAGGTAAGGTACCATAATGAGACGGTTCTCCATGTCGGTCCGTGGACCAAAAGCACTGGCATCACCTGTGAACGTGTTGGAATTGCACATTCTCAGCAGCCCCGAATCTAGCTTTGAAGATGAGGCATGCTGTCTTGGTTTTAAACAAGACCTCAAGCTACTTCGAATGCGGGCTCAGGTTTGAGAACCAGTGGCAGAGGCAAAGAATTTGAGTCTAAAGTGAGACCACGTGAATTCAGGCCAGGATCCGCCATTTACTGTGTGTCTTCAGGAGAGTGCCTGAACACCGAAGGGAACCAGTTGTCTCCATTTGTCCCAGTTTTAGCGTTCTGAGTCACACATGCTGGGAAACCCCTCCATCCCAGGCAAGCCAAAACAGTTTATCACTCTAAAATATCCCTCTTCATCATTTTCTTATGTAAAATAGGGATAATAAAATGATAAAACATTAAAGTATTTGAAACAATGACTGGTGAGGCTGGTAAACACTGATGAAAGTTAGCTCAGCTAAGCTAGTGCCCTAATTTTTTTATTCCTACATCAACATTATACGGTCTAAACCTCATTTGTTAACTAAATAAATTTTGAATAAGTACAGTGCTTAAAACTGTGCCTGGCAGATAGTAAATGTTCAGTTAACCTTAGCTGTTCTTATTTTTCTTATTATTAGCTGTTAGCTAATATTATTTGGCCATAACTGAGTCTGCATTTCAAGCAACCATCAGAGCCAACAATTAGAACCATCCCAGCTATTCAAGCTAGCCCCAGAGAACCCTAAATATCAATACATTCAACCCCATCTAATGTTATTTCCTTCCTTCCCCAGTCTCCACCCTCAGAATCCATTTGCAGAGCACTTGGTCAGCTTTTTGCCAATATAAATTAGCAAAATCTCATATTTCTTTTGGTAATTCAATCCTCTTCCCAGATTTAAAGTCATTGGCCCCCTGGGGCCTACAGGGATCTGACTTGTTATTTTCAGACTGGAAAAAATGAAGGATGGTGGGGTAGGGGCATACAAGGGGACCCCTTCAGGGCAAGGGCATTGCAGGGTGTATTACTTAAGGAAATGGTAGCTGCTGGCCATGGTCACACATGCACAATGGGTACACCGTGAGCCCAGGCCGAGTGAAGCCCTGCCCCCTGCAGCACATGGCTTCCCAGCTCACCCAGGGTGTTGGCACTCAGGTGGCCAATCAGGAAGTAGGAGGGTGGACAGTCACTCAGAGGAAGCTATAGGTGTGGAAGTGATGCACATCCCGCTCACCCATCACCACTACCACCCCTCGGCCACACAGCACACCAACTGCAAGGGAGGTTGCGAATCTCTGCCTAGATGTATGCCTAGGAGGAAAGGGATATGAGTTTGGCAAAGGACTAATGAGGTTCTGCCACCAGGACTTTCAGAATGACTGAGAGGGGTCATTTTGGCTGGCAAGGGAGGCTCTGTGGAGGTGGGGGTACCTAAGTCCTCCACACCCTCTCACAGAGCGTTGTTCTGATGGCCTCTGCTCTCCACTCCCCACTCTTTCCCAAGTGAGGGCATGAAGCCACCTAATGGTGTCATTTTATAACCATTTGTCAAGCTTTAAGTTTGATTTACTCCAGCCTTGTAGCTGCAAGATATAAAAATTCCCTGGTTTACTAATCAAGCCTGGAGCTGAGGATTTGTACTTCGAGCTTGTCTTTCTTTCCTTTAAGCTGTTTAGTGCCATTTGCACAGCACCCTGCCCAACAGCCCTTGGCTTCAGAGTCATTTTTATATTCTTCTATGACAGGAGCCACCAGGTCCCCAAAGCCTTGCTTTTGATGGGCACTTTGTTCTGGGGGACCACAGGATTAGCAGCCTCACCATAGGATGCCATGGGCTGCTGCTATCCTGTTTCTTAATACTAGCTGGATTTTCACTGTCCTCTGACCAGTTTCCAGTCTTACATTGGCCTCCCTTTCCCTTAGGATTTCTTACTCCATCCACTCCTAGCTGTATTTTTGTACCAATCCAGGTTCTTAGTTTTAAGAAGCAGAAACTGATTCTGACAACTCTAAGCAGAAAAGGAATTTGTCAAAGATACTGAAGGATCAGATCTGAAAGAGACCCACCGCCTCTGCTGGACCCAGATGTCACAGTTGGCACTACCAGTGTGGGATGGAGGTGCTACCACCTTTGAAAGCTGGCACTGCCACCATCATATGCTGAGACGCGCTTCTTCACTCGGCAGCTTTAATTCAAAGTTAGGCGTGTAGGTCTCATTGGGGAAACCAAGTGATGTGCCCAGCTGTAAGGGAGGCTGGGAAAAGGAGGCAGAAAGGGGCATTTTAAGCTTCTTTCCTGGGAGACAGGTTCTGTCTCAAAGCTGGGGATACCTCTAACACAGGAAAGGGGCTCAGATGTGGAGTGGTCAAAGGAATGACTCGCATTTACTGCAAGAAGCCACCTGGTGCATTTAGGGCTCTGGCCTGCAGTTCTGACCTTGTCAGCCACATGCTCTAACCAAGGGCCTCACCAGCCATTGGGTTCTGTGCAGGGTGGACCGGGTAATGGAGCAGCCCTATGCAAAGGCAGCATGGCCTGGAGGCACTGAATAGAACCAGGCTCTGCTGGTAGCTGAACCCACCAAGTGTCTTCAAGTAAGTTCTCAAACTTCTTGGAATACTGCAGTGATTGTGAGGCAGGGGATTGACATCTCATCGCCCCTCTCAACTTGCTCTCCATGTGACCCTGAATGCATACAGTAGCCTTTCCATTAAATGGGGGTACTATTAGCATCTTCTCTGTGAGGTTGTTGTGAGGATTAAATGAGATGATGGGTGTTAAGTCTGTACCACAATGTATGTCCCCTCTGGAGCCTGAGGTCAGCCCTAGATCAGTGGGTCCTGGGGCCCTCTCAGGGGACAGTGTCTGTCTCAGAGCTGAGGAGTGGGTAAGGGCCAGCCAGGAAGCAAGTGAGACCCATGTGTATCTGGCCCTTCCTCCTGCATCTTCCCTCTCTCTCTCCTCTCACTCTGCCTGCCTCTTGCTCTCTTTTCAGATTTAGACATGGCTGGAGAGCCTAAGCCCAGCCCTGCCCAACCAGGCCAGAAGAGGCAGCGAGGCACAGCCATCTGCTGGCGAGTCTGCTGGGGAGGGAGGCTGGTCCTCAGCTTGTTTGGGACCCTGGATTCCCCTGGGTCAGAATGTAGGCACCAGCTCAGGCCGCCTGTCCTACTCACTGTGGCACCTGAGAAGGTCTCTGCTCCTTTGTCCCCAGGTTTTGTCTGTAATCTGAGGGAGTCGACCCAGCTCATTCCAAGGCCACTTCACACTGATGTAACCCAGCCATCATCCTGCTGACAGAAGAGGGTGTCCCTTCCTCCCACCTGGAGCCAGGGGGCCTGGTCCTCCCAGGGAAGCCTCACCCATAGGACACTTGAGTGGCTTTTTCCAAGTATATTTTGGGAAGTAGCAAATGGGAACCTTTCTGGATGAAATATTGCCCCTAACCTGGGAAGCTTAAAAAAGTTTTCAAGAAACTTTTAGACACTTTCAGAAAGGAACTCACCAACCTCTGCCAGCCAACATGCCATTCTCACAGGCATAACGAGGGTGTGTGTGCACACAGTGGCCCTTTGGTCCCTTGGCTAGGCATTTGTGATAGTGGAGCTCAACTCTGGGGCCCCTTTGTGGGCATTTGAGTGATTTCTGTCTTGTGGGTGGGGGGAGGCGGGAGGCGAGAGCCAGTAGCAGATGGTTTCTCTTAGAAACAGCATCGTGTAAACACAAACAGCCTGGTGCTGAAGGTTCTGGTTTCTTTTGGATTTTGCCCTAGCTCGTGTCCCAGGAAGTGGGGTAGTAGGGCTGGGAGGGTTAATGGTTGGGGAGGGGGGTGCTGCTCTGACAAGTCTCTGCCCCTCCAGGTTGACCTTGAGAAAGATCAGGTCAAATCTCTCCCCACCAGCAGCAGCCTAAACCTCTGCGGCAGCTCGTGAGAGCCAGCATGGGTGGTTTTTTCACTACTTTTGTTTTGGGCTATGAGTAGATGTGTACTCATGCATAACTCATACATTTTTAAACTTGCGTTTCTTTAGTGGTGCAGAACTGCATATGTGGCGTATTGGTTGGCTGTTTCATGTGTAAAACTTTTATCTAGAGGTGCTGTTGATAGTTTTGTAATTGTCTGATGAGAGGTAAGCTGTAATCTCCCGTAGTTCTCTCATGTGTTTTTTTTTAACATGGCCACTTTGGAGGCTGAGTGAACCCCTTACGCAGTTCTTCAGTTCCAGTCACCGTTTCAAATTTCATTTTCCGTCCATCACCACCCCCTTGCCCAGCAGACTCAGACCCAGTCTTGTTGGCCTTCTGAGAGGGGTGGGTGTGGGTACAGGGAAGAACCCGGGGATAATGGCAGCTGTGCAGCCAGGGCTCACACTCCGTTTAGAGAGGCCCCATCATTCAAGGCCTGGGGCAAGGGTGGAGTCCTTAAGACTCCTTCCTGTGTCTGCAGGGAACTCCAGTGGAGAGAATGAAGCACTTCCCTGGATGCTAAGGCAGCGTGGGTTTGGGACAGGAGTGGATGGGTAGCTATGGCTCTGACTCCTTGGGTTGGGCAGAGGAGGGACAGGTTGGGGATGGGGTTTGGTGGCCACTGAGCTGCTGGATGAACTACCTCTTCGTGAGAACTGGTCAAGTCCAGGCTACATGATTTGGGCCTTAAAATGGAATTCGCCAACCTAGAGGGAAAGGTTTATGGTAGAAGGATTGCCCCAGGTCTCCTACCCCTGCCCCCCACCCCTACCCTTGCCCCTGGCGCTGAAGA
>CM053508.1:123555630-123605650 GCA_028627145.1 Eidolon dupreanum | reverse complement strand
ATCCCGCCTCCGTGGCCCCCCAAAGACACCGCGCCTGGTCGGCAGGGCCTGAGCTGGGTCGTGGGCGCACAGTACCAGAAAGTTGTTTCAGAAACTGCTGCCCTCAGCATATCACACCACCCTTCCCCCTCAATTCATTACCCGCCTCAGCCCTAGGTGGCACCTGAAGCTCTTGCAGCTGTGTCTCTTAGGGTCATTTTGCCCAGGCCTGGGTCCAGTTGTCTCTTTTCACCGATATCCCCATCCTTCCTGAGTACCAGTTCCCCGGAGGTGATGGTGCATAAGAGAAGGGGGTGCGACCGAGCGGTGGGGGTCCGGGTCCTTCCAGGGCCCTCCTCTTTTCCGGGGCCGGGAGCAAAGGGCAAGGTGGCTTGGCCATACCACTAACACTGCCTGGCTGGCCTTGACAGTGCTGGGCCCTGCATCCTGGCAATTCCCATGCGAGGATTAAACGCTCTCAAACCCCTACCATGGCTTTGGGCCCTGACTTATCTCTTCCCTTTTATCCCTCGCCAGACTAAGATTGAGAACATCAGCAGTGCCTGGGGTGGGCAGAGGAGTAATTGTCCTGCTTCTGCCACCTCGAAGGTGACCCTTATCAGAGGCCTGCCATGGGGAAGCTAGTTTGTTATAGTCTCTCAAAGTTACCTTGGTTAAGTCCCTAGGGGCTCTTCCCGTGGAGAATACTGGGGTTCTAAGGAAAGGCCACATACCTGTTTCCCCAAGTTAATCTGTGCTCTGGGCAAGGACTCAGGCCCTGGACAGTGACTCCTTCCCCATTTGTCTCTGCCACAGCTGCAGTAACTATGACCTGGACTACAAGCTGTACAGGTGAGTGGGTCCTGCCTCCTTGGTCCTCTAGGCAAACAGGTGTGGCTAGTTGGCCTCCCTCCCTGTCCTGTCCCGTAGGGTGCATGAATGCCAGAGGATACCTCCACCACTCATCAATCACATGCCTGTCAAGATCTGGAGGACCTACATAGGCATGTGGGTCGAAAGCAGCTTCAGTCCTCTCAAGGCCCCCAGGAAGAGCCACCTGCCCCCAGGGCAGATAAAGTGTGAGTGAAAGGGCACAGCCCTCGCCTGCAGAGGAGCTGGGTGTCCCTTAGCAGTGGGGGCAGGCCTGGGAGCCCTGGCGGCACTGCCCTCTGGTGGAGCACCAACTCTGGGGCCTCTCCCAACAGTCCAGACTGAGGAGCTGCCCTTTGTTAGAGGGGAGCTGAGCCACATGGAAGCCCAGGTGACACCTTTTGGAGAATCTGGAGTGCATGGATGAGCAGAGGGACCAGCTTTCAGGCTGGGCACCCTGCACTCTTAGTGGGCTCCAGCTTTTCCCACTCCTGAAGGTGCCAGCAGCACCTGGAGCCCTGCCTTAGGCTTTCCCTCTTTGCAGGGCTCCCCCTGACACACATACACTCCCTATAGTTTCTCCTGTGGCTTGAAGAGCCTGTGGCTTCTAGGTTGTCCTTTGACCCTCACCCACTCAGTAGCTATCTGGAGCCAGATAAGTGTCGCAGTCCAAACCTATCTTGTTCTCTCAAGCCCAAGACACCCTAGATCAGTGCTGGGCATCAAGTGGCCTCTCTGGGGTCAACTGGGGCCTCCAAACTCAACCATTAACTGGTGACTCTCCCTGCACAGGTACAGAGGACAGTGAAGAGAACAGGGCCCTGAAAGTAAGGGTTCCTCATGCAGAACTACTGAACCACGGCAGGAGCCCAGGAGCCAGAGGGCACATCCATAGGCAGGCAGCTCCAAGGAGAGCAGAGACCTGGAGGAGGCAATGAGCAGCCTAGCGCCTCCCGTCATTCTCACCTTGCTTACATTTGGGTCCTGAGGCCTCCCTATGAGCACGGGACAGACTCAGGTTTGTGCGGGAGTCCAACAGTGGTGGTTGGGAGGAGGCATGACATCCACCACAGACCATGCCCATAAGATGGGCATGGTCATCTTTTTATCCCCTCTCAACTCAGGCTTGTTTGGCTCAGCTGAGCCAGTTCTGGGCTGAAATACCATCCCCTCCTGGAAGAGTGGGTGGGCTACTTTGAGTAGTGTAGAGGGAATGTCACATGTATGCCTCATGGTCCTGGACCCCTTGCCGAAGAACCACTTGGAAAGGTTGTTAAAACCCAGATTTCTGCCCTTTCCCTGCTCCTGCCTCCACTTGCTGCCCCAGGGTCTTTAGGTTGTCTACATGGTACCATGCTCCCCAGAGCTGTGGAAAATGTACCTTTCTGGATGGAGACTATCCAAACCTGGATCTGACAATAGCCATTTGTGCAGCATTAAAGAGCCCGAATGTTCCCTGCCCTACCATATCCTCCTCCTCTCCTATTGGTGGTCCCCGAGGAGGACCAAGCCACCACTGCTGTTTGGGCCATCTCAGCAGAGCTGGGGCTGCTGGGGAGTTGGCAGTGGTGAGCTTCCTTTCTTCCACCTGCCCAGTTCTGCCCCTTGGCCTGCTGAGCTCCAGAGGGTTCTTTACTGCTGCCCAGGCCTGAATCACATCTGAGAAGTCTCGGTTAGATGGAGAGAATGCTCTTTTGTCTGATAGTTCTGGGTTCCCAGATTTCAAGAAGAATCTAAAGTAGCACTGAGCTGCCAAAGCTGCAAAGGGAGGTAAGGGTTGGAGGAGACTGATGGCCCCCCTTTCCTGGCCATACCATCTCTCAGCCCCCTTGGCCAGAGTCCTGCTTTTTTTTTTCCTACAGGTGATGAATCATGCATCAGACCAGGAGGACAGTCGGTAGGTTGGAACCTCTCTGGACCCATCTGCTCCAGGCACCTCCCCGAGTGGCTCCCTTCCTTGCCTTGTGTGGTCTTTTTAAGGCCTCCTGGTGGCACCTAACTGGAGGCACCCATCCTGGAGCAAGGGCAGTGGGAGTAGAGGCACAGCTCAGCCAGACCAGCTGGGAAGCCTCCCTGTAATGGTGGCTTTAGCTTTGGAGGCAGTGTTTCCAGACGATAGCCTTGGGGCTGGCAGGAGTGTGGAGGAGACGGCAAACCACCACCAGCACCAGCTCACCATGCTCATGAAGCTGAGGCCGTTTTGCAAGGGGCAGCTGGACAGGACCCCCCAGGAGCACCGTCAGCCCTCTGGTTGCAGGTACTATTTCAGCTGCTCTTCTCTTGCGAGGTCCCACCATTCCTGTCTAGGTGTGGAGCATCCCCCAGCGCTGGGCCCTGACAGCTTTCTCCAGCCACAGTGTACAGGAAACATCCACTGAGCACCCCCGTCTGAAACTGAGCTTTAACATCTTCAGCATGTGCCCCACACAACCCCTTTTGGTTCCAGATGCCCCATCCATCCTACAAAATCATCCTTCAGAATGAGGGTATCATTTTTACGTCATGTTTCTATCTTGTCTCTTGATGGTATGAGTTTGCAGTTCAAGTCTGCTCTGGAAATATGTATTATGTCAAAAGGGGAAAAATAAAATATGTATTTCTTTTCTCTGGGTAGGGGTTCATAGCATGGTCTGAGCCTTTTTGGTTCTTGGGCTACCCCAAGCTAGCCCTTGAGAGAGAAGCTGAGCAGGCTCAAGACACCCAAGTTCAGAAGTTCATTCCAAACTGGGGCACAGAAAGACCAGGCTGCCCTGCCTTCCTCTAAGGTACCTTCTCCAGGTACCTGAGTACAAACCCATGGGGTTCAAGAGCCATACAGAGAAGATCCCACCCTTGTGGTCAGCCAGCCAGGGCAGCTCTGCCCTATGGGGTGGCCAGGATGCATCTGGGCATCTGGATTCCCAACATCCAGCAGCTCTCACTCCTGGCAGTTTATCTGCTCTCCCAGGAGACAAGACTGAATAAGAGACATCAGTTAATGAAGCCAGCCCAGGTCTCCACTTTTTGAGCAGCAGAAGCCTCTGGCTATGCTGCTCTGTACATGGCCAAGGAAGGATGGGATCTGGCTTCCACCAAGAGCCAAACCCTTTCCAGCTACCCAACCCTGAGCTATGGTCTTGGCTAGCACCAAACCAGGGATAGGGGAGCACCCAGAATGTTCCTGGGGCCAAAAACAACTCCCCACTCTTGTCACACCTCTGCACTGGTTCTCACTCTGGTACTTGAGGGGCAGCAGCTTCTCTTCCGAAGCACATTTCCCTACATCACCCCCTGCAGCTCCTTCCATTTCAGCCTGTCTCTGGTGCTCACCTTAGGCTAAGGGACAGGACACATTTAAGACAATGCTATCCCTAGCCCTTGACACCAGGAGTCCAAGAACACACTACCCAGCTCAAAGAGCCTTGCCCTTTTAAATCCTGTACCAAGAACCACAACAGAAGCCTTTTTCAGATATAAAAAAGTTTTTGTTTTGTTTTAGCTTAGATATAAGGGATTAGGCACACTCCCTTGTCCATTCTCTTGAAAGCAGCCCAATTATACAGGAGAGAGTCAATAGCTGGCCTGTATAGGGTCCAACCCTTACAAGACAGTAGTAGCTCCAGGTTCCATTTTCCAGGTAAGCCCATCTGAAGTCCTTTCCAACTTGGGAGTTACCGCTCTCGCAGGATTCTTCAACTGGGCCGGAGCCAGCTCAAATAGAAAAGTATATTAAACGAAAGGTTTGTAAAATATCGTTTCAACACAGCTGTCGAGTCCATCAGTTCAGTGCGCGCCTTCCCAGACCCTCTCGTGGTTCCGAATTCTCAGGGCGACGCAGTCTGGAAGCCGATGGCGCGGGTCCTTTCGGGGATGGCGGCAGCACAATCCTCGGTGTCCGTCATTGCTCCCTCTTCTGGTTCAGTGCGAGGCAGCGGCGCCCCTTCGGCGGGCAGCCCGCACCAAGCACTGCTGCAGTACGGGATAGAGGCGCTGGCAGCCCTCGAGGCCCATGCGCACAGCCTCCGCCCAGCTCTCGGTCGGGCCACCCTCCCCGCTGCCCAGCAGTCCGGCCACCTGGTTGAGAACTGGCATGAGCGCCACGGTGAGGCCAGCGGCGGCGCGCTCCTCCTCGAGCCGCGTGGGGTCCAGCAGCCAGGTGGGCGCGAGCCCCGGCGCGCGACTTAGGCCGCAGCCCACCACCAGGTCGTACATCTCGACGCCCGCGTCGGCCAGGGCGAGCGCGGCGGCCGTGAGCGCGGCGGCCAACGCCGAGCCGCCGTCCTCAAGCAGCAGCGCCGACACCTCGAGCTGCGCGCGCGGGTAGCGACCCAGGCGCACGGCCGGCTCGAGCGCTTCCTGCAGGGCCAGCGCCAGCTCGCGTTCCTCGCCGCCGCCCGGGGGCGCGCGGCGCCGGCGGCCCGCGAAAGGCGCGCGGCGGAAGTCGCAGAGCAGGCGGCCCCGCAGCGCGGCAGGGGCCTCGCCGCCCGCTCCCGCCGGGCCGCTGCTACGCTCGCCGCCCTCGGCCTGGCGCGGGCCGGACACGGCGCACAACACCTTGGTGCCTCCCGCCTCCAGGTAGGCCGAGCCCTTGGCTTGGCTCAGCAGCCCGGCGCGTGCGTACACGGGCCGCAGCCGCGTCGGGTCTCGGGCGGCGGGCGCCTCGTCCTCGTCGGCCGTGTACAGCTGCGGCGGCTGCGACTCCTCCGGCCCACGGATGCGGCGGTGGTCCCCTGGCATGGCGGCGCCTCGCGTGCGAGCCACTTCCGCCGGGCGCCCTCGCGAGGGCTGTCGGGATAGTGGCAGACGCCGCCGAACTGCCCCCTGCCGTCTTGGAGGGAGAATGGCGAGTGTTGCACAACCCCGTGGCTGCGGAAAGGCGCCCGGGATTCCGTGGATGGATAGACGCACTGAGCAGGCCTTCATGAGTGGGACCTGACCTCTGTTCTCCCGGACCAAGGCGCATGTCTCCTTCCTTTCACTTGTAAAGGTTGTAATTTTTTTAAAGATTTTAAATTATTTTTACGCTTATTTGTATGATGATTTTATGTGTTCCCCACTCCTTTGCCCGAGAGGGCAGTGACCTTTTGTCTTGGTCACTCCTGTACCCTCAGTGCCTTGGCTGGCACAAATTCTTGTTGAATGATTGGAACGATGTCTCTCCTGTGTGGAACTGTGTAAGCTCTTTGTATCCCTAACACTCCTCACCTCACACGAGCTTATTGAAGCTGGGGCCTCAGTACCCTCCATCAGTGACAGATGGCTTCTGCTGCTTCTCCCAGCATTAGCCTGCTTTTCCTCTTCCCTCCATGTCAGCAGGATTGAGAGTGACCCTGGGCCCCAGGGCCAGCTTACTATACCCAGGTGACAGTAAATCAGCTGGAGCCTGTACAGAAGTACCTTTAACCTCCCAACACACTACTGTTTCCACACCCAGCCATCTTCAGATGGGTGAACCTGTTCAGGACCAGGGTAGGGTCTCCATGCTCACTGTCCATCTTTGGGTCAAGGAAGCAAGAATAATGGGGCAAAGGAGTGGGGGGAGGCAACTGATGTATCCTAAGTACCTCTTGCATCAGAATGCCTCAAAAGGAAGAAGAGTGACATGGGTCTAAGAAATGGAGTTCTTCCACAAGAGACTCCAATAAAGGAGCCTTCTCTCTGCTTCCAATAACCCAGTGGATCACCTTCTATTGAGTGATTAATGCCTCTCCATCTTACAACCTCATTTTGTTGGCCACCTCCACAAATGTCTTAAGGCAATCCTTGGTGCCATTCCCAAAATTTGGGGGTCTGGGGTTGAACTCAGCAACAACTGCAACCAGAAGCCACAGCATTTATTCTACAACCAGGGAGCCACAGGCTGTCACACCGTGGCACCTATGGAGGGAAAGAGGGGGCTAGAGAGCACATGTATCATCAAGTATTGCACATGGTCCTTTTATTCTCTGCAGCAAAAATGATTTCTTTCCTGCAGACCCCAAACCTCAGATCTGCAGAGATCTATAGATACGAGCATGATGATGATAAATAGCAATCCTGGGTTAGTGGTTCTAGACAGATGGCACTGATGTGTAGGGCTCCAGGCAGAAATGTAACGTGGGCACTGAGTCACAAGCTGGCACCCAAGTGAGTTCCAGTTACTAGTAGGTTAGGAGGACAGATGGGGCTATTTAAAGGTCCCAAGATTCAAATGTCCTTGTGGTATATGGAGAGCTCTTGGCTGGACGGATGCATCTGGGTATGGGGGAGATGCTCCCCAGTGGAAGCCGCCTCTCCCCTCAATTCTTCACATCTCCCAGGTGGAGCTGGGCAAAGGAGGTGGCCAGCTGCAGTGCCTCCTGCAGGCAGCCCACGTTCTTGCCTGTGGCCTGAGCGGACACATCTTTACCGCCACCTTTGCCATCCATCAGACCCGACACCTGCTGTACCCACTCACTGGCTTTCAGGCCCCGGTTGGCTGCATTCTGGAAAACAGAAGGTGAAGTGGGAGTCAGGACAGAGGATGAGACTGAGGGAGGCATAGAAAGCCGAGGGAACGAAAAAGGATAGGAGAACCACAGACACCCACTCTTGTTCTGGGTGATGCTGCGAGAGGCTGAGGCAGACCCTACAGATGGTACTACAGCCAGGACAGGACATACCAGTGGCAAAGCCAGGTATCAGCCGGCACAGTTAAACACATCCACCAAGGAGAGGGCCTGAGGGTAAGAGGTGCTGGAGGTGACCAACAGGTGAGTAGAAGAGCCATTTCTAATGGGTTGCAGAAACACATGGGGGTTGCACCAATAACCGTTAAGAATCAAGCTCCCTCAGAAAAGCAAGATACCACACCACTTTCCACTGGCACAGGGCTGCAGGATATTCTGACCTGGGGGACTTGACACAAGCACGTGATCTTGCCAGCCTCATTATCTACTGTGAAGAGCATTGCAGATGTCTGAGGAGAATGTGTCTTGAAGAGCTTCAAGGCTTCGTTCAGGGCCTATAGGAGAACCAGGTGTCAGGCATGGTCCTAGGGAAGGGGGCCATGCTCTCCATGAGTGTGAGTTTGCAGAGCTCAGTTCTCACCACCCCTATCCCCTCCCCATAGCAGGAGCTGGTCCTAGGAGCCTGCATAGAGGACTCAAGCACAGGGCCTGGCCCACACTCTGACTCTGAGGTTTGCCTTCCGCCTCCAGGAGCCGTAGCTCTCCAGCCACCAGATCTCTCCATGGCTCAGCCTAACCTCAATCCCAGAGGGTGGGCCCTCAAGCGACCACTCCACTCAGAGCCATCAGGCACACACTTCAGCCACCAGAGGGAAGGAGACACACAGCAGACAGGCACAGAGCAGTGCCTGGAGCCCCAGCCCATGGATTGCCTTGGCTGAGGCGCCGCTCTCCATCTCCAGGATGACGAGGGGTTGGTTGGGGTTGCTGTCGATGAGCTGCTTTGTCTTCTCCAACACCTGCAAGGAAGGAAGTCCAGAAGAGGGGCCTCAGGTCACACGCCCAGACTGAAACAGGCAGCATCTGCACAGCCTCTGCTGGGAAAATCTCTTGGTTCCCGCCCAGCCACCAGCACTGCCAGGACTCACTCGCTTCTGGACATCGGCTTTGCTAGCCCGGTCTAGGTCATCCATGATCTTCTTCAGGGATTTGAGATTCTCCCGGAATTCATCCTTCTGCCACTGGGGGATGACCGCAGTGGCCAGGGCCTGGAACCAGAACCAGACCATTCAGGTCTGAATCACAAGGAACTAGGATGTGAGGCTCCAGTCCACCCCACCTTTCTGGCTTTGAACACTGAAGCCCTCCCAGACTAGTGTCCAGAAGGAGAGAAAACAAAACAAAAAGGTATCCACTGGCTTTGAGCCCAGTCACTTTACAAGTAACTACAGCTGCTACAACTAGCAGGGCTGGAGAAAAAGGGACAGAATAATGAGCTGGGATCCCTTAAGACCTGGCCTCGACCAGGCAGTACACATACAGCCTGTGAAGGCCATACAAGAAGCCCCAACTATTAACGAATACCAGGAGGCCTGGAAAATGTGGCATCCATGGTACCTCCTCCAACTCCTTCAACACCAATGCCCACTCATGCTGAGGAATGGGCTCCCCCGCCACTGGCAATGCGGGCAGTAGGCAGGTTCCAGGGGTCCACAGGCCAGGACCCACGGAGTTTCCTTTGCAACGCTGCATGACAACACAGGTCAGTTCAAAGGCCCACTGCACTGAGAACCAGGACTTGAAGGTTCGTCGAGAACAGGGAGAGTCTGATTCATCAGGCCTAGGATCAGCAACCATCAGGCCTAGGATCAGCAACGAGCAGGCCCTGAGGAGGGAAGGCGGCCAGCCACTCCTACCTCACCGAGGTCAGCGATCTCCCTCTGCACGTCCTTGTTTGGCACAGTCTGGGCCTTCACTTTGGCCTCCATGAGAGAGAGAGATTTCTTTAAGCTTTCTGCTTTCCTGAGGGCCTGGGAGGGGAACAATTAGAGTTGCAACTTTCAGCTTCAGTTGTCTGTCTAGTCTGTCTTTAAACAACTGTGGCAGGCACTGACAGAAGGCTACGCAACAACACATCCCTAGGACGCCAGTAGTTTCTTTTCCATCAGGGAGTAAGTGTTCACAGCTTCACGCTCCAGAAAGAAGCTCCCTTCTCGTGCCTGGCCAGTAGGAAGGCTGCACTAACTCGGCTTCAAGGGGAAACCAAGAACTCAAGAGTCAAGAGCCCTTTTCACCCCATGAAATGGTCACCCCTCAGGCTTCAGCACACGTCAGACACAAGCTACAGTCCCCACCCCCAGGGCAGCTGTCCCCACACTCCATGCATTTCAAACTAGGCGCATACCCCCAGGGAGATGTGGGTAAGTGCTAGGGGCACTGGAAGCCACAGCAAAACTATGGCTTGTCCTCCTAGACACAGGTTACCAGATAGATAGCAGGACTTACATATACTTTTTAATATTAAATATAAAATAGCTATGAAATCTTGCACACTAGTGGCTTTCTTCTGCCAGGCGGGATAACTAGAGGACATCTGGGGGTAGCCCTGTACTTCCGCTTCTGACTACAGCAGTCACACAACCATCTGCAGTATGGATTTGCAGACGAGGCTCCTCTTGCCTTGTTCGAAAAAGCCACAGACCAGCCTGATCTGCTCACCTTCTGGGCTTCCGCACCTGTGACAGCCACAATCCTCCGGATGCCCTTAGCAATAGCTTCTTCACTCACAATCACAAAAGCTCCTGCGTGACTTGAATTCTGCAGGTGCCTGATGGCAGAACACAAAATCCGTGAGGAGGCAGCACAGCTGCCCTGGTCCCCACCACACCCAAGGAGCCTTCGGCTCTACAGCCCTCAGCTGTCCAAGGTAAGATGCTCCAAAGGAAGCTCACTCTGGGTGACAGTGGGAAAGGCCCTTCATGTTTAAGGGAGTTTCAGAATCCAGCTCTGGCCAGGAAAGGAAGAGAAGGCCTCGGGCTGAGAGCACTGTGACACTGAGTGAGACATCATGCCTTTCTCAGGTGTAGGATGGGGGTAATGCTCTCACAGGGCTGTTAAGGAGATCAAATGGAAGTGCTCTGTAGTCCTTAATGCCCAGTACAATACTACTGCTGGTGGGCTCTACATTCATTCATGTTTTTGGTTCCCTGTGGTGGGACATAAGCTATATTCTTCTATCCCAGCTCACTGGCTGAGGATATTGGAGATTACCTTTGAAATCTTATCACAACCCCTTAAACAAATAGGTTTTATTCCCCAGTTACTCAGAGCACCTCAGAAGCTCATTAACTGAGTTATTCTGTGAGGGTGGCACTGAGTCATTGAAAGCTGTTTTCCTGCGCTCTAGAGTGTTGTGCAAAGAGTTAAGGCAGAAGTGGGACTCATCTGAAGGCCCGATTCAGCTGGGCAGAGGGAGGCCTGGTACTCGGTCCCCCAGATCCCTACCCCACCCTCCCCACGCTCTCCTGCCTGCTTGAGGCCTGCAGGAGGCCCTGGAATGGGCTCTACCATCGCCTTTAGAATGTTTTCACCAGGCTTCCACCAGAAGCAGGAATTTCCCAGGCCACTACGGCCCTCCCAAAAAGACCCCATGGAGGTTTCAAGTGCTATGGAGGAATCCAAGTTAGCTGAAGTAAGTGGCTGTCCCAAGCCAAACTGAGCTGGGCCGACCGTGGGACCCGACTCGAGGGCTCTGACACAATGGGGTAAATTCTCCAGATGCTGTTCAAGCTGGCAAAGGAGCTACATGAGGTCCCAGGAATGAAAAGGGGCTACAGCCAGATCAGGAGCTTGGTGAACACTCCATAGCCTTGCTGCATCCTAAATTCACAGGCTAAGAATCCTGATTCTTGTTGAGCTCAGCCCAGGGAACAAGAGTGATAATGTGGTAAGTGCTGCCTTCTCCTAGAAAGAACATTTTGTCACAAACCAGGGAATGTTAACATCGGACTCGAGCACTAGAATGCCAAGGTTCTTGGGAACGCTGTGTGCCAACTGCACTTCTGAGAACTTCACTTCAACCTTAGATAAATGAGAATTGGTCTAGTACGCACATCCTCTAAGGGTAATACTGGTGCCCCCTCGACTGCTCCCCCCAAGATACTCACGTTCCCCCACAGAACTCAACAGAAGTGAGGGAGCCAGCAGGGCCAGAGGGGTCATCCAACAGCTCAGACACGGGGACCCCAATGGAGACGACTCGCACAGGGTCAGGATAGGTTTCATCAAACACGGCCCGCAGGCCCTGGATGGCTTTAGCTGCTGCCAGGGGACAATCCTGGGTATAGACGGGCTGCAAGGGAAGAAGACAAGGGAAAAAGCTGGGGAAAGGTCTCTGGAGGTGCAGCAGGAAGCACCAGGGAGGGTATGGTCTTGCAGGCAGGACTCTGGGTTTCTAATCCCAGCTCTGCCTGTCATGTGCCCTGAACCTCCTGAAAGAAGGCACCAAAATAGGAATTTCCAACAAAAATTTTGTTAAACTGTGAGTTAAATCTTATGTGGATGCATGATATATAAAACAGACATAATTAAAGAGCTCTGGTTGTCCTAAGCAGGGGGTGGAGCATAGACCGCCCTCCACCCCCTCCCCAGAGGCCCTAAGACCCTTCCACTGAACACCATCACTGTCCTACCCAGCACAGTTTGAGAATCACCACTTTAAGCAAATCTGTGTGCAGAACAGAAGACGGTACAACGGGGTGAGAGCACTTGGCTGCTGAAGCTCTGTGGATAGAGAGTGATGGTGCAAGGAGTGAGGTTCATGACCCAAGAACTTACACGTAATCCAACCTACCTTGGCTGCCTCAATCATCTCGTTAGCAATCTTCTCCACCTCCTTGATCTGTTGGGTGGACATGGCTCCCTTGGCAGTGAAGTCAAACCGAAGGCGGTCAGGAGCCACCAGGGAACCTCTCTGGTCGGCTTCCCCAAGCACTGAGCGCAGGGCAAAGTTCAGAATGTGGGTAGCCGTGTGGTTGCTCATGACAGGTCTCCGTCGGGGCTGCAAAGGGCAGAGTCGGCTGGTGGAGAGGTCTGTAAGACTGGTAGTCGTCCCCCAATACCTGCTCTTCCCTTCTTCCCGGGTACTAGAATTTTCAGTTGGACACATGGCTTTCTAGAATAAAGACTGTATTTCCCAGCTTCCGCTGTGGCTAAGTATGGCCATGTGACTAAGTTCTCATTGATGGTTTGTAAGCAGAAGTGACAGATACCCCTAAAGGGAAAGGACAAGCCCTTCCCTTCCTCTTTCTCCCTGGCTAGAACAGGAGTTGGCCAACTACGGCTTATGGGCCAAATCATGCCTAGCATCCATTTTTATAAATAAGTTTATTAGGACACAGTCACACCTGTGTGTGTACATACTGTCCATGGTGCTTTGGGTAGAGCTGAGTAGTTGTGATAGGGATTGTATGGTCTAAAATTCCAAAACTATTTACTATCTGGCCCTTTACAAAAAAGTGCCAATTTCTGGCCTAGAAAATGGATCTGACGGTTACCTCCTTGGACAATGAAATCAAGGGCAACACCCCAGGAACGATGACAGAGCCACAAGCAAGGGAAAGCTGGGCCCAATGACGTGGGGCAGAGCCTCTGTGATGACTTGGACTTTTAAAGGAGAAACACATTTCTATCTTGTTTTAAGCTACTGTTATTTTGGAGTTCTGTCACATGCAACAGATTTATTTCTTAATTATACAGGGTCCTTGGCTTCTGAAGAAGTATTTGAGGTGAACCTGGAGAAAGACAATCCATGAAGACAAGTCTATAGGTTCTCAAATGAAATCACTGTGGTCTGACATGGGAACACACAGATTTAACTCTCAGTTACATCCCTCATAAAATTTACTCTTGCGCTCTACTTGTAACAGTCTATTTATTATTTTACTTGGAAGTGACAATGACGATGGACCGATTTAAAGCCAAAGAGTAAATGAATTCCTTTCACAATGTACAGTAAGTATATCAAACCACTATGATGTACAGTCACGTGCTGCATTACGGACTGCGTACATGGTGGTGGTATACCACAGGGCCTAGGTGTATGTCTAGACCGTGGAAATACGCTGTGATGTTCACACAGTGAAGAAATAAATCACCTAAAAAATGCGTGTCCCAGAACATAACCCTGTCATTAAGTGGCATGTGACCGTACTTTAAATATCATACGATTTTATGTCAATTGTATCTCGATAAAGCTGAAATTTTTTTTTAAAAAAAAAAAAAGGTGATTACTAACCAGATCCAGTGCTGATGAGCAAAAAGCAACTCACCTCGTCAATAAACAGCCGGACCCGGTCCCCCACTCTCAGGCTGCCGTAGACTGTTCCTATGTGCAGCACATACCCTCCTCGCACCTGAGTGTTCTTCACCGTAAACTCGGTTTTCTAAACGGAGTCAAAGAGGAGATCAATAAACAAACAAATCCATGCCTATGTACGTACACATAAATTCTCTCTACATATATGAATAATACACATACACGTACATTCTCTAACACTCTCCTTACTGGTATGCATGTTTATACATATACACTGTTAATGCCACCATATGTCATAAATACACACGACACCTACCATTATGTGTATATTTACCACTATACATACACACCACTTTATGTATGTGCACCTGTATCTAACTAGGTCATCCATCCACAGAGTTAGCAGTGGCAGAGCTAGAGGCTGAGTTTCTGACGAGGATGTCTACCCTTCAGAGAGCTGCCTCTCCTTATTTATGAGGAAAGTATGGAGGAACCGAGGATCAGTCTAGGCAGCCTGGCCGCAAGGATCCTGCTATGACAGGGACCTAATGGCCATGAAGGCAGCACAGTGTAATAAGCAGCTCTCTCGGCTTCAGAAACACTGACCAAGGAACACAGCCCAAAGATCAGTCGTGTCTGCTCCCCAACGCCTGGAGCGCTCAGAGATCCCGAAAAGCTACCTGATTCCTAGCCTAGCCCTTTGTCAGACCCCTGCTCTGGCTAACGGAAGAACTGTTGGCTCACGTCTTCACTGCTGTCGTCAACCTTCACCAGGTAGCCTTCGTCGTAGATCTGACCCCCTTGCTCAGCATAGAAACAGGTCTTGTCCAGCACCACTCCACACTCCTGGCCCGTGGACACTTCCTCCATGAACGTCTTATCCCTGCGCAGAGCCATCACCGTAGCCACTGCACTCTCGAACGCTGCATAGGAGGGGAAAACAGGGTCCATGGAGGGGAATACAGGGTCCATGGCTTCGTTCACACATTCTTAGCTGGCTTTTGTTGGATTCTATTTCTCAAACTCTCTTTAGGGCCTAATTCTCTAATTTTATTTTGGAAGCAAATCCACGAGACTTCAAAAAAGGGCTTAACACTCTGGTTTTCCAGCAGAGAATGCAACACTCAGTAGGGTGCCGAAATTGTCCCAGTTTGCTTGGGATGTGGGGGTTTCCCAGGATGCAATGTCAACACTGGGACAGTTACTGAAAAACTCGGATAGTTGGTCACCGTAACACTGAGCTACCAACCAGAAACTTGGTGAATCTGGTTAGTAGGTCTTTAAGAGTAGTAATAAACTCTCTATTTCAAGTTCAGTTCACAAAGGATGTATACTCTTTTGTGGGCTGGCTCGGATAGATCGTTATCTCTGGTGAAGCAAAAAGGCAAAAACAGGTATTGCCTGTTTATTTCTCTTGATTCTTCTTAACTTTAGAATGGTACAATTCTAAATGGTATAATTCAACAGCCAGGGTAGATTGTATCAATGTCAATTTCCTGGTTTCCTGTGATATTACAATGGGGGGAAATTGGGTGGAGGGTACAAAGAATCTTCTTGTAACTTTTTAAAATAAAATAAACTTCCTGTGAATCTATAATTAGTTAAGAAAATCAATCGCCAAGGGTCTCTATGCGTATAAAATTACACAGCATGACTGAAAGCACTACAGGAGAGGCTGCCATAGATACCCCTGGTACCTAACCTGGAGGCTCACCTCTTGAAAAACCCCCACGTGAAGACAGTCACATACCGTAGCTCCCACTGGAGTCTGAATGGTAGTTATATTTTGGGGAATCATCCGTTGCCTCCAGGCTCTTTTCCCGGAGCTCTTCAATAGCATAAATGTCCAGCATAATGTGGTCTTCCCCGCCAGCCCCCTTGCCCTGTGACTTCAGCTGCCGGTAAGAGAAATAAGCATAGTTACCCTAATGTAGAAGAAAAAGAACTCTAAGAGCTCAGAACTGCTAAACTATGCCCCATGTGAAGCTCTAGAACAGGCTTTTTCCGTCTCAGCACTACTGACATTTGGGGCCAGGTAACTCTTCAGTGTGGGGGTGCTGTCTCGTGTACTGTAGGATGCCGAACAGCATCCCTGGCTGCTACCCACTAGATGCTAGTAGCATCCTGCCCCAGCAATGAAAACCAAAAATGTTTTCAGACGTTATTGCCAAATGTCCCCCTTCAAAGGCCTAAATGCCCCACGTTGGGACCCATTGGTCTAGGGAAAAACAGAATGTCTAAGACTTTAATGGAAGGAAAACTGCTTGCTTTGCAGCCAAGTCCTGCCCTTGGTAGGTGCCGGGTTTCCTACTCACGCCCCAAACTGTTTACCTGGGCCATCTTCCTCTCTTCTTCAAAGCCATCCATATCGACCACCAGGCCCTTCTCCTCAGCAATCAGTCCAGTGAGATCCACTGGAAAGCCGTAGGTGTCATAGAGGAGCCAAGCAGTGTCCCCTGCACAGCACAGAGGAATTGTGTTAGGTGGCATGAGCGGCCCCCCTTCTTCTCTACCCCGAGCCCTTCCCAGGAGGACGCTGACAGTCACAGAAGGCATTAAGGAGACAAGGCAAGTCAGTATTGGTGCTGTGCACTTGTCAGAAAATCCACCAAACATTTTGGAAATGACTTGGAGGAAGTACGAGGGGTCTCCTCGAAAAGTTCTGTTTCTTAATTTAAACAAGTGTGTTCAGTTTGTGAAACTTCATCAGGCTTTCCCCTTGTACATTATATTTTGGTAAGAAAAAAAAACTTTTAGAATTATTTTTCCTGTCTGGCAAAAAACAAAGTGAGTTGCAAAAACCAACATATACCATATGTTCCCATTTTTGCTTGAAACACACACACACACACACACACACACACACACACACACACACACACGCAAATAGAGAAAAGTCCTGAATACATCAAGCTCTCAAGAGCTGTTACCGCTGAGAAACGTTTGGGAAAGAGAACTTTCACTTTTACTTCTATGCTGTTGTGTGAATACTTTACCATCACAATGTATTTTATAATTTTAATATAAACCTCATTTTACACAAAAAGCAGTTTAACCGAGCTATGCTCGGACTTTGGAGACATGGGAGTCTACTGTCAGTTTGTGAAAAAAAGGGCTTGCCTCTTCCAGAAAGATGAAACAGCCCAGATGGAGAAAGGAGGAAATTGGTCCTTACCGGGAATGGTCTTGCTGTCTCCCAGGCTCTGAATTTTCCTGTCCAGGATGCGACGTCCTCTGCTGAGAGTCTTGAGAAACTGTACTTCTTCTTCATTAATAATGTCCTTCACCATTTCTGGGTCCTTCTTTAACTCAGGGAATGCATCTCCCTGGCAAAGGGAAGCAGAGATGTGGGCCCAATAAAGCCAGGGACTAGTCCCTGACCCCTCTAAAAATTCTCATGAACGGTATGCTATCGCCCGCCCTCACCCTCTAAGGTGTGTGCTTTAGTACATAAGAAGCAAGCCGGGAGAGGAACCTACCAGGGACTGGACGACAATATCTACTAGCGTAGCAAAGAAACCCTTGCTGGCGTTGAGTTTCTCGTGGGAATATCGAACAGCTCGGCGGAGAATCCGTCTCAGCACATACCTGTAAGAGGCAGAACCCAGTCTCCTGCTAAACAACATTCCCAGCTGAGCATTTTGTAGTTCTTTGGAATTTGACATAAAGCAATGTGGTCAACTTTTTATTTCTTGTTCAGAGACTTTATCCTATGACTGCTTATTTTTGCATTCCCCGAGGTTATTAACATGAACTCCAGCATAAAACTCAGGAACATACCTACAAATACACATCAAGGATGACCCAGGGTAACCCTGGTTTGTTGTCCTGAGAGATGAAGGTAGAAAGTACAGAGCAGATAGTGGACTTGATGCTCATGATCCTAGGCCCTGCCTGTCAGTACTGAAGTTGCCTGGGGCTAGTCAATACTTACCCCTACCCTGTCTCTGCCAACAGTCTATCAATCCTTATCATCTTGCACTTAGCAGCAAAGATTAAAATAGTGACAACTCTTTAGTATGAGTTAAACTCCCCTCATCTCTAAAAAAATAAAGGTTCCCTCCAACTATCTAGAAGATAGAGAAAAAATAATAAAGGATAGTTTAAAGTCATAGAGTCATAAAGCTCATGGTGTCAGTCCTAACACTGCCCCATGTATAACATACTTACCCCCGCCCTGTGTTGTCAGGTCGGCCGCCATCAGCCAGTGCCACAGTGATGGTCCGAGCATGGTCAGCCAGCACCCGGTAGGCCATGTCGATCCCATCAGCATCTTCGGCACCAACTTTGCCAGTATATGGCCGAGCCCCTGTACCCTACAGATAGATTCAGGAGGCAGTTCGTCAGGAAGCAGCCTTTCTGGCATTGCCTTGCCCTAGGAGATTCCAAAAGGACTGAGGGGGCACTAGGAGAAAGGATGACCCTCTTGCCAGATCTTGTAACCCCGAGAAAGGTCAGAGTAGTGGGAGTAAAGAGCCTCCAGCCAGCCCCTTTCACTCAACAAATCACAGAGCCTTGTGCCTAGAGCCTCATGTTATTAATAATAAAGTTGGCATATGGTTGTATGTGCCCTCAGCTGGCAAAGTATTTGGTTATTCTATCTTTGACAGCACTGCTAAGAGTCCAGCCTGGAAACTCCCACAGAAGTTTGCAATATTTACAAAAGGACTAGTACCTTCTGAATGGCTTCAAAGTAAGGGACAAAAAGGTCAGTGTCATAGTTGGACATCTTATTCTGCAGCACAGAGACCAGTCTCTCCAGGCCCATCCCTGTGTCAATGCTTTTCTTAGGAAGTGGTTTCAGAATTCCATCAGTTTCCCTGCATGATCCAGAGAAAGAGTAAGTTGAAACAAGGACTCAGGCTGCCAGCTCTCCCTGCTGGTTAGAACTCATTTCATAGCAGTTTGCAGGCTGTGGCTATTTGCCATTTGCCTCTGCCTGATTTGGTGGAAGGAGGGAAGTGGAGGAGAAAGAGAAGAAGAACTCTGAGATCCATTTAGGAGTGAGGCAAAGTTTCAAGGAAAAGAACTTTAAAACAGCAGTCCAAATTATAGCAAAAGTTAACATTACAGAAATAGCCCTCAAGCAGGTATCATGGGGAATAAAACTAGTTTATAAAAGAATAGGTCCAGCCCTGACCCAGAGATCATAGGGAAACTTGAGAAATAAAATTTAAAGAATGTGCCACAAGATTCCATGATGCCTTTAGTGCCTGCTTTATCACTGCGGCACTGTCCCCAAAGACGAAGATGAGAAGACAGCCATGCGATCTGAGCTCCTCTCTCTCCACTCAGCTCGAGGAAAGGTGCCGCTCTTGGCAGGAATAGTTCAGGACCCCAAGGCCACCTGTTATATTGGATGAATACAAGGTTCCAAATCTCCAGCACGTTGGGGTCATCCTGGTTGACAAGATGTGCAGCATCCCGACCACCAATCCGGTCATAGTGGATTTCACTGCAGGGACCACATGGGCCCGTGTCACCCATCTCCCAGAAGTTATCCTTCATGTTGCCAGGGAGGATTTTGGTGTCATCCAGTCTGCACACAGCAGGAAAGAAAATCCCAGTTAGAGATATTGACAAGGATTCAGCAAACACTTGCATCCACCGCAAAAGGAGATCCTTATGAATTCTTAGAATGATGGCCCACTCTTTGGGAATTACTAATACTAAGCCTGCATACGAACCCTGCTAAAGAGGCAAAACATAATTCTTCTCAAGAATGATAGCAATAGAATACAAAATATACATATGCTCCAAGCATAACTAAATAAAAATATGCAAAGACAGAGGTAAAGCTTAGAAACAAAAATTAAAAAGTTTATGCTGAATATGATCAAAATTTAAGCAATTACTTTCTTCGCAAATGATCCTTCATTTTAAAAAATGACTACATTATACGACAGTATAAGTGTTAAAAGAAACTGCTGATTATTTAAAGTCACCTCTAAATACTGCAATTTAGTCTTTTATCTTAAAATGATAGCAAAAACAATTTAAAAAGATTAAAATATTTCCAAAATAGTTGATTCTGCTGAAAGTTGCTGGATAACAAAGCACTCAAAAAAGATTGTGCTTAATAAATAAAGCAGAGACATACGTGAAGCCAAATAAAACAGGATTCAAAAAGTCAAGATTAGTATTTAAGTTTCACACGTTACCACCCAAAATGTACATTTAGACTATAGAGTCTAAAGAGCTAGGGGTTTCAGGCCTAGTACAAGGGGAAGCTGGACTGGAATAACATATCTGAAATAAAAGTAAAAAAACAAAACACAAAAACAAAAACAGAGAACCAGTACTGCTTAAGTGTACTAAAAAGCTACACACCAAAGGGGAAGAAAGTAAGAAAAACAAAAAAAATGACAAGGACATCGTGGGCATCTCAGCTGTGCATAGGGCACAGCAGCCCACAGTCAGATTCCTCTTTGCATGAATTTGCATGCAGATTCCACTTCATGAATCCTATTCAGTTCAAAGCACAGAACACATAGCTCATCTATCATGTTACCTTTTATGCTACATGATTTTACTTTAGGATTATATTATAAAAATTTTTCGCTTGTCCTAGACCTTTTTGACATCAGTACATTTCCATAAGAAATAAACTGGTTTCATATAAAGAATACTACTCTGTTGAAAAAGACACACACATATACACATAAATGCGAAAAAGGCATGGAAGATTATATGTATATATGGAGTACTAAACTATCAACAATACTTAATCTTAGATATCTTCTACTTCCTATTTTCACATTTCTATATAGCTTGAATTTTTTACAACATGCATTATACACATAATTTCTAAAAATACATAAAAAAGAAAAAAATGACAAAGACTTGTCAGCTTTCAAAAACAAAATGACTAAATAATGAATGTACCAAAGGGTAGTAACTTCCAGTCACCCTCACCTCCATCTCAAATGCACACCCCAAAATGGGAAATGGCAATGCACTCCAAGACATAAGAGCCTACTCTGGCACTAAATTTAGAAGTCATTTTATTCCTTCATACTGAGCTGCCTCTTACCCCAGGTCTTGCCAGATCTGTTTGCACTCCAAGTCTGGTTCTAAGCCAGCTGCTTCATCCCCACCAAAGTAAGTAACGTAAAGTCTTTCAACAGGAATGCCAAACTCTTGGGTTAGAAGTTCCAGAGCCATCTTACATGCCAATTCCTTCAAAAAAAAAAAACAAAAAGAAAGATGTGGAACATGGCTGCAGGTACATCAGGTAATCACACACTGGCAGGAAGAGACCACACACAAATGGTTCAGTTTGTGATTTTATTAGCCCAGAATAAAGAAACTGATCAGAGGCAAGTGTTTAGTTTATTCTACTATTTAGTATGGGTACAAAAAGTCCAGATCCTGGGAACATGGATATAAAATCATTATCTTCAGTTTATAGAACGCAGCTGAATTCAAGATCAATTTATGCAAGAGATCTAAATGTGAACTGAAATCATCAAATTATAGCTACTGCTTTCAGGAAGTCACAGAATTAATAAATGCCCTTCACTCCGGAATCTCCTAAATGATGATATTTCACACTTTAAAACAAACAAAATTAGAACCCACTTTCCTCAGCGGTAATGACTGTTTTGCTCAAAACCCCAACACATCTTTGAGCTTACCTTAAAGTAATCTCCAAAAGACCAGGAGCCCAACATCTCAAAGAAGGTGTGATGATAGACATCTTTGCCCACATCGTCCAGGTCATTGTGTTTTCCCCCAGCCCGGATGCATTTCTGGGTATTGGCAGCTCTGCTCAGCTTTGCCATAGGGTGAGATGGGTCAATGGTATTCAGGAAGATGGGTTTGAACTAAAAAAGGGAACATTTCAATTTTTAAAGAGCTGCAGGTACATCAGGTGATCACACATTGGCAGGAAGAGACCGCATACAAACTGTTCGGTTTGTGATTTTATTAGCCCAGAATCAAGAAATTGATCAGAGGCAGGTGGTCCTACAGGGCTGCAGCAGAGACAGCCTATCTTGGAGCAGCTTCTCCCTGGTCCTAGTTCTCTAACGGTCCCCACCACTGTCAGTGACACCACCCACACAGGGGAAAGGCCTGCCAGACCTGAGATAATAGCCAGAGGTGGAAGTGGTGAAACCTGTGCTTCCTTGCAAGTTTTTTTAACAGTCAGAGCTTATATCATCTTTCTGGAAGAACTTATTCTAAAACTGATGTGCTGACTTGGTAGTAAAAATGATAAGGAAGAAAAAAATCTGAGACCTATTGTGGGAGTAATATCGTCACCCCTTGGTGAATGATCAGATGTATAGTGAGGTAGTATAATCTTGCTCTGAGGATTTATCAAGTTATACTTTGATCTATCGATGTTATTTGTGTAAGTTTGCCTTATTTTTCCCACTAGGCCTGTCCCATTTGGTAATCGTTAGCCATGTGTGAATATGTAAAATTAAATTAATATGAAATAATTAGTAATTTAAAATTTTTTTAAATGAAAAGTTCTGGTCCTCAATTCACATTAGATCAATAATTACACAAGGCTGGTGGCTGCCATAGTGGGCAGCACAAATATAGAACAATTTGTATCACTACAGAGAGTTCCACTGGACAATCCTGTGCTAGACCATGAATTTCTTAAAACTATCTTACTTATCTCTGTATATCCAGCACCTAGCATAGTATTTGAAAAGGAGCAGATGCCTCATAAATGCTATTTTTTTAAAAAAGCAAACAAAAAAGTCAAAGTATTTCTGATTAAGAGGTAATTTAGCACAAAAATTAAGCAAATGACTGCCTGGGTTCAAATCCACAGTCCAGCATTTATCAGCTATGTGAACTTAGGCAATTTACTTGCACTTTCGGTGGCTCAATAGGATGGTATAAAGTGAGAATTAAATGAGTTAATCCATGTAAAAGCTGTAGAACAGTGCCTGGCACATAGTAAGTGCTACATGCAGGGTAACTGTCATCATTATTCAAGAATGTTTATAAACATTGGGCTCCCATGGTTCTTCTGCCAACAGAGTCAGCATATGTGAGAGGAGACAAGCCAGTGCCTAGGTATACCTGAACATAACATTCCCAGCATTCTAGAAAATCCGTCACCTTGAAAGAGTCGACCTAAAATTAGTGCTTCCAATTCCAGGTGCATGCAAAAAGACTCATACATATAATGGAAAACATTTTTAATTCCATAGTTAATGTTATAAAAGGTGAAAAATGTTCCGTCTCTCATTTTCCATGCCAGAAAAGAGACTTGAGAGAAAACATAATGTCAACTTATCCCAGAGTGAGGTGCATCCTAAGGGATGGCGGGTCCACTGGGCTAAGCAGGGCTCGAAGAGAACAGCTAAAGGAAAATCCTGAGGGCACCATCGAACCTAAATCCACTTCCAGTCCAGAATCAGCCTGAATTAGTATGTCACAGGCATACTGAAAACTCCTTATAAAATCTTATATAAGATTTTTCTCCCATTATTTCAAAAGAAAATCTTCTCTAACAATAAAACTTTCAAATATCTTTTATAGTTCAAATGCCCCAAACACAAATTCTACTAATAAAGTTTCTTCAGCAGTGGATCCAGATTGGCATCGGTGGCAACAAGCTTCAAGAGAGAGGTTAAAAAAAAAAAATCAATAAAACTGTGCATGGCCTAGAGTGGGACGAAAGCAAAGCTTTGAAAGAACCCTGAAGAACTGACTAGTTTTATAAAGAAAAAAACAAAGATAATGATGAGCTAAAGGAGAATAGCAGTAGTGAAGTTAGCAAACCTCTCAGGGCTCAGCAAGATTAACTCAGCTTCGGATTCTAATCAAACATAGTTTTTTCCTTAAGAGAAAAAAGGCAAAATTTCTCGAGAGGCACACACGTTTTATCTGTGGATATCAGGGTCTCTCATCACAATTAAAAATAGTAATAGGTCATGTATGACTACCTACTCAAACAATGTGCAAAACATCTTTAATGCATTACTTTATTTACTCCTTACTGCAACCTAAAGGCAAGCACTATTATTATCCCTCAATTCATAGACAAAGAAACAGAGCTTCAACCACACAAAGTAAGTCCCATAATATCACTAAGTGAACGACAGAGCCAGGATTCTGTCTGACTCCAGGGGCTTTACTTTTATCACTGCTCTCTTATGTGGATAAAGAGTTAGAAGAGAGAAAAAACCCTTACCTGGTTCATGCCTGCATTGGCAAAGAGCAAAGTGGGATCATCCAGTGGGATGGTAGCAGACGAGTGAACATAGGTGTGTTCATTCCTCTTGAAGAAATCTATAAATCGCTGCCGGATTTCACTTGCTGTGAAGGTTGCGTCCATCTTAAAAGTAACCCCAGAGAACTAATCAAAGAAAAAAAAATGAAGGAAAATTAAGGGAATTGAAACTGAAAGATGAATAGGCATTACACAAGACTCCTGGCTTCTTGGGCCAAGTTGAAGCAGCACATGGGTGAGCAGTTTGATCTTAAAATCTCTCTGTTGTAATGTCCAAGGCTAAAATCATCATCAAAGCAAAACATGTTGCACCAGCAGAGAGCAGCCCCATCTGTTCTGCCTTCCCATGCCAACCTCAATAGAGTCCACACATCATCACACCAAGTAGAGCAGAAGCGGTTTCTTCATGAATTCATTCATTCCAAAATATGTATGGAGCATCTATTCTGTGCCAGGCCCTAAATCAGGAATTAGGAAATGGAAATAAAAATGCTCAGAATTTATAATCCAGCAGAGAAGCCCACTGCGGGTGTGGAGAGGCTCAGGAGACCTGAGTTCCCGTCCTAGATCCAAGTCCTTAAGGGAGTTACTTCACTGCACCAACAAAGGAGGTGCCCATACCAAATGAACTCAGGGCCCTGCCAGCTCCATGTTAATCTACATGTCCAAAACTGTGAAAAGTCCCATTATCCCCAAAGCCAAGGTCTCTAGGTTTGGCCTGACATCCTGGGGAGGCTGCTTTCAGCAGCAGTGGACCTGGGGATGGGCCTATCTGCACAAGGGACCGCTTGCAAGTAGCAGGAATGTACCTACCTCCACCTAGCCTCGCATCTCCAGAACCACAACTGGTAAACAGCTGCTTTCCCAGAGATTAGATTACTAGGGAGTCAGGATATTATAGCCACACTGAGGAGGTGGAGCTCAGTCCAGTGGAAGAGAAAGGGGATCAGATGAGAGGGAAATTAGGAAATAAAACAACTTTACAATTTCAAAACCCTTTCACAGACATTACAATTTCTCTGGGAGGCAGGTTGGGGAGAAGGGACAGGCCTTGGTGGAGGGTACCAATCAATAATGGCAGGGTGCAGTACCGCCATGCAGCACTGGGTGTCGAGAAAAATGGAAACTATCTCATTCACAACATGAACTGTCTCTAGAATTCTTAACCCAACTCTAAACCTTGAATAAGTCATTTTGTCGTCTGTTCTCTTTTTTGTTAAAAAGTAATATCTACTCTGTCTACTCCACCTGGGGGAGGAAGAAGGTTGTGAGGCTCAAAAGCCATTCTATATTAGGAAGCAATTTATAAACTGGAAAGCCCTAAAAACAGAATGGATACTATTACTTTAAGTCCCTTAGCTCAAAGTTTTCTTCTTTCCTTCTTATATTTAACAAGAAAAGAAGTCTGAACTGTTCTAAATTATAGCAGGCAGAGAGAAAGAGAAAGAGCTGTCAGTTTGTTAATAGCTGGGGGCCAGCTAACAAGACTGCTCACATTCCTAAGTGTATGTTGGAACTCTGAATTAAATTCCAGGTAGATAGTGCTATGATTAGCTCAATGAGAGAACAGCTAGTCAACCACCAAAATCCCAGCAGCCTTTGCTTCTTGTTTACTCCATGAACTCTCCGGAAAGTTGCCCACCACCAATCCAAAGGAGCAAATACGTGAGGACCAGCTTCACCTTCTCCCACTCCCTCTATCTACATAAATTCCTTCAAAACAACTTACTTCTTTCTCCCCCACCCCTCCACCACCACCATGATGGCGGTGGGAGGGAACACATTGCCTTTTCCACCTGGCACCTCAGCTGGTGGTCCCACCCCAGGACCTGGTCTTTTTTTTTTTTTTTTTTTCTTGCTAGCAATGGCCCAATAAACACTTTCTTTTTAAAAGACTTTCCGCTGTGGATGTTAAACTTTTTGTTTGACATAAGGAAGATACAATAAAGAAAGATGTATTCAATGAAGAGACTCTGACTCTCAGATTTACGTGTAACCAAAATTTCAACTGATTTATTCACAACTCAATCAATTCATTATTCAAATGAAAGCCCCTTTGGTAAAAAGATGGTTAAACACCGGCTGGTTAAGCCAAAGGGCTAAAATTACCACAGATGAGGACTTTGTGTCCATGCTAACGAGTCAGGGCTAGGGTTTTAGAAACTTTGTCACATCACATTCTTCCTCATTCCTTCTCATCATAGCTCTCAATGAATCTCAATAATGAATTTACGTTGTCTATGGCCATGCCACCCTGAACAAGCCCAATCCTGTCTGATCTCAGAACCCTAAGTAGTCTGGACTGGTTAGTACTTGGATGGGAGACCACCTAGGAAGACCAGGTGCTATAAGGTGTAAAATAGATAGACAGATAGATAGATAGATTAATAATGAATTTATGGTAGTAATTCTTAGTGGCACCATTAAGGTGCACTGCTCCTCCTCTAAATGGGCTATGTGAAGCACATAAGCAGTTAAATTCCGATACGTGAATTTTCTATTTTTGCTTATTCATTCAATGAACTGAATACATACTATAGTACCAGGAACCAAGGTGAATGAGACTATCTCCTTAATAGGGAGAAAGTTAGATACAGAAATAACTGCAGTATGATGTATAAGAATCCACTGTGTTGACAATAATAAGCCCAATAAAGGCTGGGACTGTTAAAAGCTGTGTCACCACCATCACTTATTCCTCTGTTCAATATAAACAAACAGGCAGGCTGTATGGGATACAGAGGAAGCACAAAGGAGGGACCTCAGATTCTGCTTCCCATCAGGAGCTATAAAGGTCTTGAGTAACTTAAATCACACAGGCCTTTGAGTTTACCTTTCAACACGCTTTTCATTTGCCAGGTAAGCTGTCTACCCTACTCCCATTCTTGCCCATTTCCTAGTTAATTTCTCATTTTTGATATCTCAATTTCAAAAAGACCTAAGGAAGCCTTTTCCTTTTTGTTCGGATTCTCCCTATTTTATTCTCAAAGCCCCAGGTGTCTTCCTTCATAATTTCATGCATTTGATGGCTTGTTTAATGTCCATCTCCCCATAAGCCTTTAAGTTCCACCCTAGTGGGAATCATGACTGTTTTTTGCTCATCATTATAGGTATATCCTCAGTATCTAGTGCAGGGTTGCTAACAAAGTATTTCATGATTAGGGATTTATCCTTTCACACACTGAATGAACTTAAAGCACACCAGGAACTGCAGACTGTCTGAAAAAGTAACAGCTTCACATTGTGGGGCACGGAAAGTGCTTCCCAGTTAGGCGTGGACCAGTTATTTAGCTAATTTTAAGAATTCTGAGAATTGCTCACGTAGGGATTCCATCCTTCTTGACCACCCTCCCCCACCTTCCGCTCGTCCCTGAGAGATTAAAACCAGAGGAGTAAAGCCTCCCAAGGTCTTGGACCTCAACAAGACCACCGAAGCCGTTCCATTCCCAGCGCTCCGGATGTCGTGTCGCCAGGCGGCTTCCGCGGCCCCGGCTCCGGCTCCAGCACAGGAGTCCGGTTCCAGAGGCCTCGTGAGGCCTGGCCCAAGGAGCCGCTGTGGCCCCTGTGCTTTCAGACCCCGGGCCCAGGCGCTCCTGCAGAGCTGCAGAGCTTCCGAGATCTTTCGGCTTCTCCCGAAGGTCGTCATCCCTCACTCCCACCGTCAGAACCCACCGCCAGCAGCCGGTAGTTACCTGTTCCCGCAGACTCGCAGATGCACCCGCCCGAAGCCACCACGGGTCTTGACCGGCACCGCCCGGTCCAATCAGAGCGCGCCGATGGAAAGTGCCCCGCCGCGCCTTACCTCTATGAGACATTATTGGTCAACAAACATGCCAATAAACCCGAGCTTCTTAGTCGGTTTCTGGGAAGGCAGCTCTAAATTGGCTGATGCAATGGCAGGGAAAGAAGGGACGGGGTACGTCACATGGCAGGGTAGGATGCGGACTCCTGAAGGCTGACATTTTGGTTTCCATGTGCAAAATCCTAGTAGTTGACACAGTTAATAAGAGGAAACGGTGACATGAATTTGGTAGAGGTCACGACTTTTGGTATACAGTTCTGTTCTTTTTAGGTACAAAATGGTATGAAGACCTGAAAGATTCTGATATATTGTGCCGATGGATACACTTGTCCTTGTCAGACCTTGGATATAGTGTGGAAGAAGTAACTTAATCATTGAAGGACAATTGATTTGGCATCTGGCCTTCGATTTGAAAATTAATAGTTAACATTTATATGCAAGGCACTGTATTAAACATTTTACGTAGGTTATTTCGTTTAATTGTTAAATCATATGAGGCTGGTCAAGTGGTATGCCCTTTTTATTGATGAGGTAAACTGCCTTTCTGAAGTTCACACTGAAGCAGAGCGAGGATCCAAACCCACATCTGTTTAGTTCCAAAGCCCATACTCTTAACCTACATCACCTGATATATCAAAATACATGGGTATAAAATTGTGCTACTGGTCATTACAGGGTTAAAGATATTACAGAAAAAAATATTTTTTTATGTAAAATAGCATCCTATACAAATAGAAGTTCAAAAGCCAGTAAAAAAATAAATTACCTGAATTAACTTCCCAATTACAGCAACTCAATCATTACCATCATACCTAACATTTCTTGAGCACGTCATATACAGCAGGAACTGATCCAAGCTTTTGATCCTTATAATGAGTTACTATTATTATCTGCTTTTAACACTGAGAAAAGTGAGGCACTAAGGTTAAGACAGCTAAGAGCAAAACCAAGAGAGATAAGTGTTCTAATCCCAATAGGCCCCAAAATATTAGATATATTTAGTCTAAACAATTTGAGAAATGGGTCAGACTTATGTGTCACCACAATTAAAATGGAAAGCCAAAATTGTACAAATTATGCTTTCAAAATAAAGTAACGTAAGTCTCAATAACCTTGCTGTGTTGCCAGACTTGTTACTGTTAGGATAGAATCCTCAATAATGAAAGAATTAGAGACAGATTAAAAAAATTTTTTTTTCATTCACCCAGTGGAACATAAGGACAAATTATAATTAAGGCCCCAAAGTCACATTTTTCCAAACATGAATTTTCTACAAGAATTACTCAGATAATTACCCAGTTCTCTATGATATTTTCTTCTTGTAGATAATATCAACTACATAATAAAAGGAGAGTTATCTTGATGCAACATGCAAATTGTATATTTTAGGAAACTTCTAACTTGTTCTGGGCTAAGTAAATAGGCCTGTTGGTAAGAGTGAGCGCTATACATATGGCTTGCTTTCCAGCAGACCATTGGTAGAACTTCACCTTGTGGCATGAGCAAGATAACAGGAGCTCAAGAAAGCACAACTAAAATACTTAGTTTTGGAAAGACATAGCTCTAGTTGATGGCCATGATACCCTGAACAAGCCCAATCCAATCTGATCTTGGAAGCTAAGCAAAGTAAGTCCAATCCAGTCTGATCTCAGAAGCTAATTAGGTTTGGGCCTGGTTAGTACTTAGATGGGAGACCACCTAGACCAGGTACTTTGTAGGGGTAAAAAATAAAATAAAAAATAAGGGCTTGTAAGCTGACAAGGTCCTTGCAATCTGTGAGGTCAACCAAGGGTTGCCTCACCTAAACAACAACAACAACAACAAAAACATAGCCCTAGATTCTAACTCTCCCATGGCACCTAAGCTACTTTTAGCATCTGTAGACTTAGAATGTTATCAGACAGAATGGGGTTGACTGAATAATTGTTTTGAGACCACACGGTGCTAAATGAATCACCTGGGATCTTAAAAATGAAGATCCAGACTTAGTAGGTCTGAAGTGGGGCCTAAGATGCTACATTTCTAATGGGCTCCCAGGTGATATCTATGTTGCTGGAAGATCATGTTGGAGTAGCGACGGCCCAAACGGGAGAATGAGTTTTTCACCTTTTTGTTCAAAGATAAAGATTAAAAAGTTTGCTCTAGGGGGTGGGGGTGCATTCTTCATCCATTTGTTCACCAAATGAGTGTCTATTATGCATTAGCCCCTGAAGATCAACATTAAAGAAAGCGGGCACTGCCCTGCCCTCATGGAGTTCCCAGACTAGCCAGGGAGCGCGATACATTAAGTAAAAAATGATAAAACTCACACAATGGCGCCCCCTGCTGGAGCCTTAATTCGGCCATTTGCCACAAGGTACGTGGGCGCGCTGATTGGCTGGTGGGACCTGCTTCCAGGCCTCAGCGAATGAAGCTCCCGGCAGCCGTTGGTAGAGGTAACTGCCATGCTGAGAGACGATGGCTGGGGCTGCTGCTGGCAGAGTACAAGGTCGTGTCCTGGGCCGCTTTCCGCTTGCTCTGCCCGTGGGCGATGTGAGTATCACGGAGGATAGATATGAGACTTTTTTCCACACATTTAGGCATCTTCCTTGCCCCCACCCTTGGGAGGAGGGCAGACATAAAAATAATAGCTAATATTTATTGAGCCTTCGCCATAGGCTAGGCACTGGACCGATGGCCTTAACGTTGTGATCTTGTTGAATCCTCGAACTAAGAGAAGGGTACTTAGCATGATTTCGGAGGAGGCAGGGGTTGCCTAAAGTCTCGGTGGGAGTAAATGTAGGAGGCCGAATTCAAATCCGGATGCTCCTATTCCCCAGTCCTCTCTCCACACTCCACTTTGGATACCAGATTCCTCCGTAACAGGAGCCTCACTTTGTGTAGGTGTGGGAGGTGAACATAGAAGAGTCTAGAATCCTGAAGCTTATTTTTAAGTTTTTTTTTTTTTTTAAACAGAAAAAGCAACACATATAAAAGCATTTGTAGGAAGGATGAGGACCAAATTCAAGAGAGCTATTATCTCTTGGGATGGCTATGCCGGAGGCTTCAATTAAGTCTTAATTGTTTTATTTCTTAATCCTTGAGGTGGGAACCTAGATGTTTATTATATCATTGCCTTTCTTGTTCATCTGAAATACAATTTTAAGAGGAAAACATGCTCATGGAAAATAAATTTCAGAATATAAAGTGTACACAATGAAAAGGAAGTCTCTCCCACCCCAAATTACTAGAGCCCCTCACTATAAGCAGCCACTGTTATCAGTTTTGTGTGTATCTTAAACATTTTGTATAGTGGGTACAAGCATATATGTGAGTTTGTTTTTGTTCTGCATAAATGGATCCTAGTATATACAGTCTGGCACCTTTGATGATTTATTTTTTAACCTCATTAAACTTTTTTTTTTTAAGTCATTAACCTCTTTTAGCCCTCTGATGAGTATAATTTCTCTGGCAAAATATTCCCAGGGTTGCTTTTGACATGATGAGATGTAGGGCATGGCTTCTCAGCTGTGTGTTTGCCTTTTTCTTTTTGCATATCCTCCCTTGGAGGATCTAAAATAATCCTCCCCAAATTAACTCCCTAAAGGTGCAGGAGGAAAAGAATCATGACACGTAAAAAAATGCCAGAAACTGTTTTATCGTTTATTATAGTGGAGTATTGGCAAGTGAGAGATGTGGGGATTCATTTTCTTAGGTTGCAGGAAAATGCCCAGCTTTTTTCTAGTGAAATAGCAAGGAGAGAGAAGCTTGTGGTTCCTGTTTGGGGAAAACATCTGTCACATTTAATCCTTATTTTACTTCCTCTAAAAGCACAAGATATTTTTTGCCTTTTTAAAAATTCTCCCAGTCACACAACCCTTACATGAGAGAGCTGGGATTCTAGGCACAGCTAACTTCAGAAATCATACCAGATGTGGAGGTGTTCCCTGGAGTGAATGCATATGCTCATTAAGCGTCATCCACTTCCTACCAGCTTCTTCATCCCTGGCTCTTGTCAATCCCCACAGAAACGCTATGTCTGTTCAGCTCCCCAAACAGCCTTGCTCTTTCTTGTCTGGAATTCCCTACCTGGAACACATTTCCCTAGCACCTTCCTTGCCTATTTTCCAAGGTGAAATTCTTGTGAGTGGTGTTGCCACATAGTCTGTGGGACAAATTTTTAACCCGTGTTTGAGAGGGCTGATTCCCAACACCCTGACCAACACCTGGACATTTGAAATTACCAACCTGAAAAATGAGAAAAAAGATCTACTTGTTTCAATGTGCTTTTTGGTGACTACCCGAAATGAATGGTTTTGTGTTTCGGTACATTCAATCTACATGAGTTTCTTCTATGCCACTGTGCTGGGCGGGATTGTGGTTTTTGCTCTTCGGTTGCAGAGCAGTTGACAAGAGATTAGGCACTTTAAGATAACTACTTCAGTCTGCGGTTCTGGATGTTGGATAAGAAAGCATGAGCTAAGCAGGAGGTGAGGGTGGGGGTCTGAAGGCGACAGAAGCGAGAGCCCCAAGGGGCCCAGGGCCGGCGCGGACTTAGACGTCACTGCGGCGCGCCGTTTCCGGTCCTCAGCACCGGAGCGAATGACTTCCCCCTCGGTGGGGCCGGAACCGGGCTCACCGCGACCCCCGGGAGCCCACGATTGCGCGGTGACAGCCGGCGAGTCCGCCAGCACCAGCGTCCCACCCGCGCCTGGGACCATGGCCACCGACTCGTGGGCTCTGGCGGTGGATGAGCAGGAAGCGGCGGCCGAGTCGGTGAGTTGTCTGCAGCCGTAAAAGGGTCAGAGGGCCAGGTTTGGCCGGGGATCAGACACCTGGGAAAGGACACTCCCTGGGTTGGTCAGGGCCAGGATGGGGTGAGGGTGGGGATGGAGCCTGGACCCTGAGCTGGCTTTGTTTACCCGCTTCCCAGGCTTCTCAGGTTACATAAGCACGGGTGAGTGCTCCCATCGATAAAGAGCCCAGCTGTCTGCCTGTCTTCCTGGAATCCGGATTGATCGTAGATTGCACTCACCACCCTGGATTGTAATCAATTTTGTAGGTGTCATTTTCCACCTCTTGATTCTGACTTTCTGGGCTAAAGGACCATGGGTCCCTCGTATCTGTGCTTCCTCAGCTTGCTTAGTGATGCTGGCAGTCAGTAAATCCTCCCCTGATCTGCTTAACTTTGTTCCGGGCCTAACACCTAGTCAGTGAGGTATGAGTTAAACATTACCATGTAGAATTAATTTCTCCTGCCTAGAAATTCTGATAGTGCTTTGAACTTATTAGTACTTATTTCTGTGAATTCCTAGAGAACAAAGACTTTGTCTTATTTTATCTTATAACTGATAAAAAATAAGTAATATACACATAGTCCAAAGAATCAATAATTTTATATACTGGTTCCCACTACCACCAATTTTTTTCTTCCCCAGAGACAACTACTGTTTCTCTTGAAACTGATTTACAGTATTGACCTCGTTCCCTAAGTAACATGCTTGTTTTGCTACTTCCTGAATTTGCAGTTTTAAGTATTTATTGATTTTGACTCTTCGCCTTTCTTTCCCCACCACGCATGCACACCTTCCCATTCCCTATCTTTTTATTATATTGTAGTTTTAGTTAGAGCAGTATTCAAGTTTATATCATTGTAACATGAATATTTTTACTTTCCTATAAAACTTTTTGTTTTTTCTTGGAATGTATAATTGCCTTGTGTTTTCGTTTTGTGTTCCTTGTATTTATCACCAATTCAACCCTAAGTTCTTTACTAGTTGTTTAAGCTTATCTCAGGATATGCAGACATATCAAGTATTCTATCAATTCAATTTTTCCCAGGTCTTTTAGCCTGCTTCATACTGGATTAATTCCCCTGTGTTTGCAGCACAGCTGATTTGGGGGATAGAGAACAGAGTAAATTTCCCTTTGCCTTCATTCCAGGAATTCCTCTTCTCTTCTCTTGTATTGGCTCTCCTTTCTGTATCCCCTCTCTTTATCTTTCTTGATTTGGTGGAGCCATCCATCAGCTTTCTGGAGGTATACAGGAAGTAAACTTTTTTATTGCATTTCCAAAAATATCTTATTATGTCTTATCATCGCTTAATAGTATGGGTGTAGAATTGTAGGTTGGAAATATTTTCCTGCCAAATTTTAAAGGCATTTTTTCCATTTCCTTTTTAGATTTCTATATTTGTTGTTGAGATGCCTGAGACCATTCTGACTCCAGCAGTGACCTGTTTTTCCCTTTCTTGGAGAATCGTCTGTTTATTTCCATTATTCAGAAAATTCATGATGATGTGTCTTGGTAGGGGTTTTTGGTAGGGAGCCTGTAGTCATCCATTTTACTGAGCACTGGGTGGGTCCCTTTCAGTCTGGCAAATTCTTATCCTTCAGTTAGGGAAATGTTCTTGAAATTTTTCCTTGTTGATTTCTCCTTTTGTTTTTTACTTCATTCCCATTTTCAAGAACTCTTGTTAGTTGAATGTTGGATCTTTTGGACTGGCCTTCTAATTATTTTTTTAAGTCAAGCTTATTTTAAGGTATAATTTTTTATTATGGTGACATTGGTTAATGAAATCCATTAAGTTTCAAGTGTACAATTCAGCAGTAAGGCATATATATATTGCATAGTATGTTCACCACTCATAGTTAGATTTCTTTCTGTCACTACATATTTGACCCCTTTTACTCCATCTACCTCTCCCCTCCCCACCCTACCCTCTGGTAACCACTAGCCTCTTGTCCATGTCCATGAGTCTCTGTTTGTTTGTCCTGAGGTATAATTTTTATATAATAAAACTTACCCCTGTTCTGTGAATTTTGACAAAGCCATCCAGTTGTGTAACAACCACCAAAATCAAAATATGGAACATATCTACCACCCCCAAAAAGTTCCCTCAGACTTTTTGCAGTTATGCCCTTCTCCCTACCCTTCTCTGGCAACTGCTCATTTTTTTTTTGCCAGTATAGTTTTACCTTTTCCAAAATATCATATAAATGGAATCATACAATATGTGACCTTTTGAAAAAATCTAGCCTCTTTCACTTAGCATAATGCATTTGAGATTCGACCATATTGTTAAATGTATTCATAGTTTCTTCCTTTTTTTGCTGAGTAAGTATTATTCCATTATATGGATGTACCATAGTTTGCTTATTCTTCTCTTGATGGACATTTGGGTTTTTTCAGTTTTTGGCAATTATGAATAAAGCTACTATCTACATTAGGATACAGATTTTCGTATGGACTTAAGCTTGCAAATCTCTTTAGTAAATACCTAATAGGAGATTTCCTGGGCTATATGTTAAGAGTATGTTTAACTTTATAAATTAGTTTATGCCAAACTTTTCCAAAGTGTCTGTACCAATTTGAATTCCCATCAGCAATGTATGAGAACTATATTTGCTCCACATCCTCACTAGCACAGCATGGCTGTTTTTTTTCCTCCATTCTAATAGGTGTATAGTGGTATCTCATTGTGGTTTTAATTTACATTTTCCCTAATGACTATTGATGTTTAGAATCTTTTCATGTGCTTATTTCCCATCCATACAACTTCTTTGAAGTGGCTTTTCAAACCTTTTGCCCATTTTAAAAATAAAACTGTTTTCTTATAATTGAGTTGGGAGAGTTCTTTATCTGTTCTGGATATAAGTCCTTTATCAGATTTGTGGTTTGCAGATACAGTAGTCCAAGGGGGATGCTTTCCATGATCCCCAGTGGATTCTTGAAACTGCAGATAGTACCAAACCCTAAATATACTGTTTTTTTCCTATACATACATACCTATGATAAAGTTTATATTTTATGCAGAGTAAGAGATTAACAACAATAACATAATAAAGTAAAACAATTATAATATACTATAATAAAAGTTATATGACTATGGTTTCTCTCTCAAAATATCTTATTGTACTGTACATACAACATGGACACACTAGATAAAGCAATGTTTCGAGAGACAGAACAGGACTGTATCAGACTTCATCATGCTACTCAGAATGGCATGCAATTTAAAACTTAATGGTTTGTTTCTATAACTTTCCATTTCATATTTTCAGACCACAGTGGACTCTGGGTAACTGAAACAATGATGAAAACTTCTCAGATGTCTGTAATTCTTAATTGTCTACTCATATTTAAGAGCAGGTTGACTGAAAGGATAAGTGGAAGCTCTAAACACATGAATGGGGCTTGTCAATTCTGACCTTAACTGTATCTCTTTAGTGTCCTGAGAACATTCCTTCTGACTGGCCAGATTTTGCTAAGAGGGATCCTCAAATTTCCTGCCTGGAGGGTAGAAGTCTGACTCCGTGTTAGTGTTCAGGGATCTGAATGGAAGGGGAAGGTGGATGTCTCAGCACTCAGTATCTATGTTTCTACTTAATGCTGCTATTTTCATCATGGCATCCCCTCCCTCCACTGCGGCTTTTACCTTATTCATCTCACCATTTCTCATGCCTGGCCTAACAGACACTGTTAATTGAGTAAATGAGCTGTAGTCTTGTTTTTCCATTTACATGGCTCTATCAGAAAGAAACTTTTGGACATGCACTCTCAATATATACATATTTATTTAGAAATTGCACACTATTTTGCTAAATATATTATGTACATTTTAAACATACACAAAAGCAATAAAAGCTGAGAATGATAAATGTTTTATAGTACTTTGTGCTGGCTTTATACTTTCATTAGCTAATATCTCAAGGCATAGTATATACTTAGGAAAAAACATATCATTAGCCATTGTAGGTATGAAAATGTATTTCAAATAGTTTTGAATTTATTTATTTACAGTTTTAAATTTTTGACTAACTTCTCATCAGGTCAGATTGTCATTCTTTTAACCTGTTAATATATCTAAGAGAGTTCATTAGGAGTGGGTAGCTTTGTCATTTTCTTTTTTGCTTGAGTTTGTGTTGTTAGAATTATCTTTAAGATAGAACAGAAATTCATAATAATATTACCCTGTGATAATGGAAATTCAGATATGATATGATTAGCTCTTGTCATTTGCAGCAGGTCTGTACTAGTTATTTTATTTACCTCACAACAAAACCTACATTTTACAAAATTTAATCTTGGTATCCTATTTTTAGAGCATTATGGTGGGATTTTACCCTTTTATCTTTATCTAAATAACAGCTTTATTGAGATATTTACATACCATACAATTTATCCATTTAAGACAGTTTTCTGATTTTTAGTATATTCACAAAAGTTCTGCAACCATCACCACAATTTTAGAACTTTTTTATCACCACAGAAAGAGACTCTATGCCTTAGGTGTCACTTTCCATTTACCTTCAACCTCCCAGCCTAGGCAATCACTAATCTACTTTCTGTCTCTTTAGATTTGCCTATTCTGGACATTTCATATAAGTGGAATCATATAATATGTGGTCTTTTGTGTCTGGCTTCTTTCACTTAGCAAATGTTTTCAAAGTTCATTCAGAGTTCATCCATGTTGCAGCAGGTATCAGTATTCATTCCTTTTTATTGCTAAATAATATTCCAGTGTATAGATATACTACATTTTATTTTTCCATTCATCATGTCCACTGATGGACATATGGATTGTTTCTACTTTTTGTCTATTATAAATAATGTTGCTATGATCACTTCATGTGCTTTGAGTGTGGATATATATCTTAATTTATTGCATATATATTTAGAAGTGGCATTGCTGGATTATGTAGTAACTCTGTGTTTAACTTTCGAGGAACTGCCAGACTGTTTTTTGAAGCAGCTGCATCATTGTATCATCCTTAAGATTATTATTTTCTTTGAGATTAGTATTATCTGTGAGAGGAAGCACTGGTATGTATAGGTTAAGACCTCAGACTTTGTAGCTAGACAGACTTAGATTTGTATTCTGGGTCAGTCTTTCACTTACTAGTTATATGACCTTGGGCAAATTGCTTAACTTTTCAGTACCTTGGTTTCCACATCTGTAAAATGGGAATAATCATAGGACCTACCTCACTAGTTACAGACATGATATAAGTGCTGTGTAAGTGATAGCTATTATTGTTGTTGTTATCTATAAGTCATAATTTCTTTGCAGGAATCTTTTAAATTACTTGTCTGTATTGTATGGATTAGTTAGTTGAACCTGGATAAGATCTGTCAATCTACTTAACCATGCACAGGTAAATTATAATAGATCACGGTATTCTAAAACTGAATAAATGAGTAAAGATGCTTCTGTTACCCTCTGCCTTTATGGAACTCCCACTGAAGATCCCCACAGGCATTGCATGACGTAGGTGACTATTACGTGTACCTACAGCATAGTGCAAGATTACTGTATTTTAAATAATCATTAGGCTTCATTTCTTATTCATTTTGGATTAGAAAACGTTAGATTCTATTTATATTTATTTCCTCATTCCCCAGTGACTCCCTTTGTTCCTTTTTGTTCCATTGGAGATTTCTTTTTCGATTTAGAGGAGAGTAAACAGATTAGAGAACTGATGAGTAAGACTCCTACTTCACCATTTTGCAATCTCTAATCAGTGTAGTTCACTTACCATGAAATCTTCCTTCTTATGGCTCAATAATCCTTTCTAAAGTAGCTTTTGAATAAAATGCAATGTGTAACTCTATAGTTTTCAATTATCTTAACATATCTTAAAAACCAAAATATTAATTAAAGGCATTGAAAAAATGTGGATATTCTAAGGTGAGTGCTTTTGCTTTTTTTGGTTAATTTTCTGAATTCAAAATGGTTTCCAATGAAGTTACAAGAGAAATTGGTTTTCCATTTTTGGTCCAAATAAATACAGCTAAGGAAGGTACCTGAACTAACTGTAAGTTTCAGTGTCAGTTCACTCACACCGCAGGTCATACAAACCTCACCGTCTTGCTCCTTTCGCCTTATAGGCTTTTTGAGACCCTTATAAGCCAAGCTAGGGCTGCTTATGTTTTTAGATTCTGCTGGGCCCTCTCCAGAATTCTGATATATTGTAATTAAAACATCGATTTGTTTCAGTTACATTTTTGCTATCAACTTTTCCTACATATTGCATTTTAGTTATTTTAACTATTTCTTTATTCACTGTTAATTTCAATTTGAATAATATCAACAAAAGAATGGTTTGTCCTTTTTATATCTTATAACTCATTTATACCTCAGTCCGTTTATTTTACGTAGTATTTTATCACCCTAGAAGTGAGTACTATTATCCTTACTCTTGTAAATATGGCCAGTAAGTCAATCAGTCTGGCTTTTTTTTAACAGCTCTAAATACTACTAGACTTAAACTATGTTCATTGGGAGGATGAGCAGGGAGGAGTGCTTTTTTATTTTTATTATTATTCATTTAATTATTTTTTTAATGCCTACAGCACCTGGTATTCCTGTTCTCCCATCCAAGTACTAACCAGGCCCGACCTTGCTTAGCTTCCAAGATTAGCCAAGATTGGGCACGTTCAGGGTGGCATGGCCGTAGATGAGAGCAGTGCTTGTTTAAAGACTGAAATATATTAAACATCTACTATATATCATGCACTGTGCTGGTTGCTTCATATTTGTTAACAGTGTGTTCTCTGTCCTTCAGAATTAATGAAGAATTTTTACTGCTTTATGATGATTTCATTTTTTGCCAATTTGCTTTTTCGCCAGTCTCTTCAGTGTGTTCCCCTCCCGCCTCCCCCCGGCCCAAAACCAAAGCAAACACACCAGAAACTCCCTTTTTAGTTTCCTTCAGTAGATATGAGGTTCCTCCATTCCTCACTAACCACCCATTAAAACAAACGATTTCTTAATTCCTTCCTCCTCTTTCCCCCATATTGGACTTAGAGGAAAGACAGAAATGAACCTCAAGACATAAAGAACCTTTGTGGGTGGTGCTTTAAGAAACAGCCATTTGATTCTGGTGATTTTCATTCTTTTACCCTGAACCAGGTGATATCTTAGGCTCTACTTACTATTTTATTATTATAGCACCTGCTTTGTGCTAGGTTCAAAGAGTAATTAAAAATAAACTTATCTCCTGTCTTTAGGAATTTTTTCCAGCTTTATTGAGGTATAATTGACAACTAAAAGGGTATTTTCATTCTAATAGGGGAGAATAGTCCTGCCAGTATACTCCTAATTTACAGTGTTTGGTCAATGTCCTGATAATTTTTTCTTTGAAATGTCTCTTTGCTCTGTCCCTTCCTTTCTATTCTTATTTCAGCCAACTGGGCATTTTGATTACACAGTATGCCATGATGCTCCAGGCTGTTCCCAATTTATATCAGACATCCAGCACAAGGTGACCTGAATGTGAGGCTGGATATTGGTACACTGCTGTCCTGTGGCTCAAACATCCTGCAACATAATTGATTCCTACCCACAGATGCATTTTCCAATATCTCTTTAAATTTCCTCGTTTTTAGTATGAGAGAATGACAACTCAAATGATATTCTACTGGGAAAGTCTTTGTAATCAGGACATTAAGCAGACTTGCAAATTATAATTCTCTCTAGGGACTTTAATTATAAATTTAGGGATCGTAATTAAGGATTGTAATTAGCATTTTGAGCTTCTGTGTAACCAATTTTTTTCCTACTGATTTATTATATATGGGAAATTTTGTTTATTCTTGCTGAAACAGTAAACAAAAGGAGCCCAGCAGAACAACCTAATGAATAGACCTAATGAATAGGTCTTGAGAGTGGCTCATTCTTCCCCAGATTTATTGGGGTGGCTTTGTTGATTCAAAATCTTTCAAGTGATTTTCCTGACACTTTCCCTCCCCCCATATTCTCCATTTAGTTGAGCAACTTGCATCTTAAGGAAGAGAAAATCAAACCAGATGCCAATGGTGAGTAATTAAAAGCTAATTTGAAAACAAATGTGATTTACTTTAGTATTTCTCTTTTGACATAACTCTGGAAAAATATTATGTACCAGACCTGGGGCTGGCAGATACTGGCAGTCATTTGATTTGGAAATCAACAAACTGGATTATTTTGTTTTATATCGTGCTTAATATATGCATGAGGATGCCTAATTGACTTATAAATTATTACATGTATTACTAACCATGAGACTATATTGCCAAAGATTATTTGTTGTTTTAAAAAATATTCCTCAATTTGAAATGAGATAAAGTATGACAACCTGAGAGTTCACCTACTATAATTATTCTGCAATCATGTACCAAAAATCTAAGATTTCCATTAAATTTTTATTGATATATTTGATATTATAGGGGGAAAACTATAATATTTTCCTCATTCTGGACTCACTTACCATCTGTGTTCTGTATATTTTTACATAAATACAACATCATTTGAATATACACTTCTATTAATCAACGGTTTGTATATATAGAATCTTAATGGCAGTATTATATTCATATATTGATGAAATTTGATTTGCAGAGATATTCCTGTTGAAAATCAAGGTGATTTCTGACATTGACTTCTGTAATCGTCTATTACATTTCATAAATATTGATGCTATGAGGGAAATTAACATTAGTTTTTGAGGTATGGTGAGAGGACAGGGAATAGGAAAGGATTAAAATATAAGCAACAGTGTTTCATAACTTTGTTTATTTAGGAACAATAAAATGTTTTTATCTGTGCTTGGTTTCCTCATTGTTTTTTTTGCTCCCTAGGCCTTTACGTTTCTAGTGTCTCATAGAATATGAATTGTCTCAGCTGTTGGGTATGGGATGTGATTTTGAATGACGGCCACTTTGTGTCTGATAAAGGTGCTGTTGTCAAGACCAATGCTAATGCAGAGAAGACAGATGAAGAAGAGAAAGGTAACAGCCTGAGAGCTAAATGCATAAGGTTCTAGTCTAAGAGGATGGATTGTTAAGAGGCTTCATTTTTACATCCAACTTGGCTTGACTTTAATGGGAGTCACCGTGCTAATAAAAGTTCACCATAGTCATTGGTGAAGGAATTCTACTTAAATTTTAGAGAAATTTTACTTTGAATAACTGATCAACTTCAGCAGCAGCAGAAAATAGTCCCCGAATGTCTGTCTTGTACAGGGCATTATAAAAGGAAGTTGCATCTCCATTATTTAATAAAATCAAACTTAGTGATATTTTGACATTTAAGATGGATAACAAGATGCAAACAGCTTGTACCATCCATATCAAGATACAGACTTTGTTAATTTTTTTCATTGTTGTGATGTATTTGTTAAGCTAATCATTTTAAGTTTATATTGAGTGCAAACTGGAGAGTAAATATTTGGGTCTAGATAGGAGGAATAGATAACTTCATGAAAGGAAGGTTGTTAGGAATAGAGTTCTGGAGAAGAATATGAGGCCAAGATGGATGCTATGAATATCATAACTTTTCTCTTTAATAAAATGAACTATTTTAATTGTTTATAAATCAAAACTATGATATACCTTGAATTAGAAGTCCCAGTACAAATGTTATTGCTTAAAATACCAATGGCAATTGAATTCAGATAAGCAGATGAGGTCATGGTAGATTTCACAGACTTTTAAATTTCTTTGCTCCCTTTTTCCTGACAGAGGACAGAGCTGCCCAGTCATTACTCAACAAGCTGATCAGAAGCAACCTGGTTGATAACACAAACCAAGTGGAAGTCCTGCAGCGGGATCCAAACTCCCCCCTCTACTCAGTGAAGTCTTTTGAGGAGCTTCGGCTGTGAGTATTTTTGCTTGCTGCCTCTCCACTTTCTCCCCTTTGTGTTTAGAGATCCTCAGCCTGTTATACATTTTTTTTCATCACTAGAACATTTGTAGCTAACACAAGTTTAATAAAAAAAAAATTTAGCTGCTTTAGGCTATTAAGTAAAATTTCCAGATAATCTATAAAAATTTTATCTGTATTCACACACTGTGCTCAGTTCAGCACAGTTCAAGTATTGTCAGTTATAAACTGTGCGTAACAGCAGTTAAAAGAGAGAAAAAATCCCCCAGATATTTGGCTTTCCTCAACCCAGAAGACTGACTTTCAGTATTGTTTTTCTAGGAAACCACAGCTTCTCCAGGGAGTCTATGCCATGGGATTCAACCGTCCATCCAAGATACAAGAGAACGCATTGCCTTTGATGCTTGCTGAGCCGTATGTGTCCTGACACAAATCTATCCCGTTTTTAATTTTCCACTTTTTAAAAACCTTTATTATATTAGTAATACTTGCTCATTTTACAAAAGTTAGGAAACAATGAAAAATAAAAGAAATCGTTTGTAATCTCCCTCCCCCACATACTATTACTATTTGGAGTAGACTTCTAGAATTCTTTCTATATAAACTTACATATGTATACTTCTTTAAAAAATGGAACCATATGAAATGTTTACTTTTTCAAAATTTGATTATATGATCCTCTTTCCGTGTTGGTAAATATACATGTACATCATTCATGTACACCATGATTTCATTGTATGGATAGCTAGAATTTATTGTGCCAGACACAGTGGCAAGCACCAGACCAGGCTCTAGATGACCAGAGTAGTACAGTTACTATGGTTGTTTTCTGACACAGTGCTTCTCGGTTTCATAGCATTTGAATTTCATAGGAATTTATTAAAATGCAAATTCTGATTTCGGTAGATTTGAAGGTTCACCATTTTCTCTTAAGCTTCCAGGTGATGCTGATGCTGCTGGTGTCAGACCACTTTTTGAGTAGCAAGGTTCTAGAGCATAAAGAACTTTTTATAGAAATTGATCCCCACATTATGTAAAATTGTACTGCATATAACCTTTAACTTGAAACTTTGAGCATACTTAAGATGAATAAATGGAATAATAGATTGTTTCACATTAGTCTTTTGTATTTATGGCTCTTGAGGCTTTCATAGATGTTCATTTTTAGATTGTCAATACAAGAAGAAACCTGAGAGAATTACTAGTACCTTTTCTTCATTAACAAATATTTATTGAGTGCCTGGTTTATAATAGGTATTATTTTAGGTGCTTGGATACATTAGCGAACAAAGCAGACCAAAATTTCTGCTTTCTAGGAGCTTACATTATAGTTTGCAATATAGATAAATTTATTTTTATTAAAAATAAATAAAGTAGTATGTTAAAAGGTGATAGATTGTAAATGTAATCAATGCCACTGAAGTGCACACTTAAAAATAGCAAATTTTATGTTATATATTTTATCACAGTTTTAAAAACTATATATAAAAAACCACTCAATTGTATACATTAATGGGTAATTGTATGTTATATGAATTATATGTCAATAAAGTTGTTTTTTTAAAGGTGATAAGTGCTAAGGAGAAACAGATATAGAGCATGATGGGGGAGATCAGGAATACCAAGGACCTTGATTGCAATTTTATCCCCAACATTTTATTATGAAAATTTTTAAACATACAATAAAGTTGAAAGGATTTTATAGTGAACACCCATATACCCACCACCTAGATTCTACCACTAACATTTTACTATACGTTATCATACATCTAACTACCAATGCATCTTGTTTTTTAAGGCACTTCTAAGTAGGTTACAATTTTAAATCAAGTAGGGAAGGATCACATCAAGTAGGTGCCATCTGAACAAAGACTTGAAGGAGAGGAGAGAGTTGACATGTCATCTGGGGACAATTGTCCCAGGCAGAATACAGTCAATGCAGAAGCCCTAAATTGGGAGCATGGCTGGCATGTTTTCAGAACAGTATGGGGGCCACTGTGGTGGGATGGAGTCAGTAAGGGAAAAGGTAGTAGGATATGAGAGCAGAGAGGTAATAGGGAGTCAGATCAGGTAAGAGACCTTGTAAAGTGATGGGGATTAAAATTTTGCCATTCCAAAACATGCCTTTTGGGACATTTTTAATCTGGTTATTAAGAAACAAAAGACTGAGGAACCCACCCCCTCTCCCCTTACCTGTCTAAAGGAATCCAGATAGAAAGACCTGCTTAAAGAAAGGGAACATCACCTTAGCATCGAAATATAAACTAAATGTGGCAGATGGAGAAATCTAGCAAAGCCTGTTTGTTGAACTTCTGTGTCCTATTGTTTCTAAGTGGCCCAGCAAGAATTTGTTTGCCACATGTTTACTCTCTGTCGACCTGTGAACTGCCTATTTTTCATTTGAATCCCAGACCCCTGCCCTCTTTCTCCTTTGTCCAAAATGGCATATAAACCTCAACTGCCTAATGCATCTTTAGGTCTCACATTCTTCTGGCACCTTCAAATATACATCTGTAATAAATTTGGGAAATTTTCTCTTGTTAATCTGTCTCATGTTGATTACTAGCCCAGCTAGAATAACTTAAAGGTAGGAGGAAAGTTATTTTGTATGCCCCCCACAAGGACATTATAAGGATTTTTTACTCTGAATGAAATCAGGAGTGATTGGTAGGTTTTTGAGCCAAGAAGTGATAAAAGCAGACTAGCATTTTAAAAGAATCACTGGCTGCTGTTCTGAGGCTAGATAAAAGATAAGGAGTGCTTCAAATCTCAACATAAAATACTCTCTCTGTAGTGCTCTGTACATATAGCTAACATATAACTAGTATAGAATCCAAGGCCTCTTTCTGTAAATTAACTTTGAATTCTTACTCTTTAATTAAGCTTTATTCTTCATTTTTATTAACTGAAAGGATACTTGAGATTTAAGCTCCTAAATCATTTTTCTTGTGCAGCCCACAGAATTTAATTGCCCAGTCGCAGTCTGGTACTGGTAAAACAGCTGCTTTTGTGTTGGCCATGCTCAGCCAAGTAGAACCTGCAAACAGATACCCACAGGTAAGGGCTTGGTGAATTTGGGTTTTCTGCTAATGTGTAGCTAGAAGGGAAATGCCATTTGATAGATTAAAAGCCAAGTTTCATATTAATTTTTATATAAACTAGGACCCCTTAAGTTGAGCACAGACAACATGGTTGATCTTCTATTAACAATAAAAATCTTGTTCCCCCTCCATGGTTTGCCAGTTCTGGGATACTGGTGATAGGCTTCGCTCTTTTACTTGCAGGAAAAACCTCCTCTATCTACAGCAATCATCCATTAGAAAGTTGAGAATTTTCTGAGAAAGTGAAAAGGAAGCTAATCTCCAGTTGGAATTTAAGATCCTTGCTCACTTGTAGGTTTTGGTATTCTCGTGGCCAATAGCTGTTTTCAAGTGTCTTTACCCAGCCAGAGTTCTAACCCCTAAGAATTTTAACTTACGACTTTGCAGGCTAAAGAATCAAATGGTGTGCACTTTATATATTCTTTCCTTCAGCCTCAGCTGGAGGAATAACTAAATCCAAATGGTATTCCCCATTGCAAAAGAAGTATTGCCTTGAATTCTCACACTGCACTCTTCCTACCAGTGTTTGTGCCTCTCCCCTACGTATGAGCTTGCCCTTCAAACGGGAAAAGTGATTGAGCAGATGGGCAAATTTTACCCTGAACTGAAGCTAGCTTATGCTGTTCGAGGCAATAAATGTGAGTATGAATATGTGGTCCTAATTCATTAAGCTAATAACTTCTTTTTATTTTGAAAAAATTTTAAACATATGGAGCAGTTGAAATAATACAGTGAACACGTGCCTTCCACATAAATTCCAAAACTTGACATTTGCAGTATTTTCTCTATCTGTATGTGTATGTATATATTTCTGGTGAAATATTTGAAAGTAAATTGCAGACATCATTGCTCTTTTTCTTTAAATACTTTAAATACCCACAATACCCTTATCACAACCAAGAAAATTAACAAATTCTTTAATAACTAACACCTAGTTCATTTTCATTTTTCTCCAATTGTCCCAAAAGTATTTTCTTTATGGCTATTTTGTTTTTGAACCAAGATTGAATCAGTGTATATGTATTATGTTTTTTAAGTTTCTTTCAATCTAGAATAGTTTCCTCCACATTCTCGCCACCCCCCCCCCCAATTACATTTAACATTTTGAACACACCAGACCAGTTACTTATAAAATGTCCCAAATTCTGGATTTGTTTAATTGCCTAATTTCTTCTGAATGTCATTAGAAGAACAAAAATGTTCTAGAATGTTCATGGCAATTAACTCTGGGGTATTTTTATTCTTTTTTTCTTTATTCATCTTTTCTACTTTTGTTTGTTTTACAACAGACAGTATTTAATTAATTTAAATTTTGTTGGAAGTTTTGTTGAGTCCAATGGATCTTTTAACACAAACCTGTGACTTTATGACTCACAGAAATCTACTCAGTGTACATTGCCAACTTGAAGTCAGTTCTGAAGAGAAAAGTAAGATAATAAAACTTAGTGAAAAAGTATCATATTAAAAATACTGCAGTTCAGATTTGAGTTAGAATGGCAGAGGATTTTGAATAAGTTTTGTATGGGGTCAGTGATTATTAACTGAAGTAAGAAGCATTTGTTAGCTATGGATTGACTCAACATTCACATTTGGGCAAAATTTTGGCTGTGACTAGAGGGAGCTTATATATGTCTGGCCAAGACTGCAATTAAAATTTAAATCAATAAGTACCATCTAACTGAAAAGAACCAAATTTTTAGTTTCAGACTGCACAGGGCCAAGAATGTGCCATGGGCCTGCCAGGCCTAGTCTGTGAAGCACATTATCTAAAGGAGGCAGTTTGTGTTTCTTTGAAAAGACAAAGCCTTTCGTAATGAATCCTATTTACTGACCCTGCAGAGCAAGGGCATGTAAAGGGAATTGACTTGTTAGACTTAGATGCTGAGAGAGCTGAGTCGTAGAATGCACTGGAGTGAGAGGAACTTTGAAAAAGTCTACTTGGGAGGAAATGCAATCTGGTCTAGGAGAAAAGATGTTGACAGAAAAGAAATAAAGATAACAGATCCTTAAAAGAGAATTGGAGGATTACAAAGACTGAAAAAGAATACTACTTGTCTACAGCCATGGCACCCTGAACAAGCCCAATCCCGTCTGATCTCAGAAGCTAAGCAGGGTCGAGCCTGGTTAGTACTTGGATGGGAGACTACCTAGAAAGACCAGGTGCTGTAGGCATATAAAATAAAAAATAAAGGATTGTAAGCTGATAAAGTCCTTGTAATCTGTGAGGTGAACCAAGGGTTGCTTTGCCTAAAAACAGAAAAAGAATACTACTGAAAAGTTTTTCATCCTCTATTGTTTATATCCTTACTATATCTTTTTAGCATTATTCTCTTTTTGTGTGTGTCCATTAAATACTTTAATGATATCCTAACCTTTTCATAAAATATTAATGCAAACATAAAACAGTTGCATTAAAATAAATCATAGCTTTAGAATTTCTCAGGGAGGAGAGTTGGCTTTGACATGGAAACATCCACAGAACACATATTGTCTCCACAGTGGAAAGAGGTCAGAAGATAAGTGAGCAGATTGTCATTGGCACCCCTGGGACTGTTCTAGACTGGTGCTCCAAGCTCAAGTTCATCGACCCCAAGAAGATCAAGGTGTTTGTTTTGGATGAGGCCGATGTGATGATAGCTACTCAGGGCCACCAAGATCAGAGCATCCGCATCCAAAGGTAGGAATCTGGAGCCAGCAGGAACTTCTTGGCCTCCTGATCTGCTTCTGCCTCCTCCCCACAGTGCTCCTCCCCCTCTGCCACTTTCCTGGGGAATGTAGATCATCCAAGCCTGGGGAGGCTGTGCTTCCGTTGGTTCTGGTGAAAAACTCAGGATCCCGCCAAATATCTGGGCTTTCTCTTGCAGGATGCTGCCCAGGAACTGCCAGATGCTGCTTTTCTCGGCCACCTTCGAAGACTCTGTGTGGAAGTTTGCCCAGAAAGTGGTCCCAGACCCAAACATTATCAAACTGAAGCGCGAGGAGGAGACACTGGACACCATCAAGCAGTATTATGTCCTGTGCAATAACAGAGACGAGAAGTTCCAGGCTCTGTGTAACCTCTACGGGGCTATCACCATTGCTCAAGCCATGATTTTCTGCCATGTGAGTAGCAGCAGGAGCAGCAGGCCTGGTGGGGGAGGAGCTGCACTGCAGGCTGTTGCCCTGCCCCCTCCTTCTCCTCCCTCTGAGAAGGACCAGGTTCCCCTTGTCGGGCTGGAAATAAAATGAATCACCTCTACCTGCCCCAGGGCATATTCTTATAATGAGTTATAAGGGGAAGACTAAAGATCTGAACCTTCTTTGATCCCACTTCTTACAGATAACTTGGGAAAAACTCCAAATAACACCCAAGGAAATAGTGTTAAAACGTTAAGACTATAGACTATTTATGAATGAAACCTTTGGTTGAAACCACACTTCCTAGATGAACACTAACATCATTTATAATTCATCCACAAAAAAATCATGTGGATAAAATTCTATTTGAGAATTTTTAAGCCTAACCTGCTTACTGAACTCAGCAGAGTCGTCATGTATATCAGTGATGAAAAGCCACTTTTCTGCAGGTGTCTTCATTTTTTTTTTACAGGGATCTTCATTTAAAACAATTTTTTTCACTCCAGACCCGCAAAACAGCTAGTTGGCTGGCAGCAGAGCTCTCGAAAGAAGGCCACCAGGTGGCTCTGCTGAGTGGTGAAATGATGGTGGAGCAGAGGGCTGCGGTGATTGAGCGCTTCCGAGAGGGCAAAGAGAAGGTTCTGGTGACCACCAACGTGTGTGCCCGCGGTGAGCAGACAGCATGTCCTGGTCTGCCAGACTTGGGGTAGCTGTAAAAATCTTCAAGTGGGAAAAGTTCAAGACAGTTTGAGGGGGATCAGGTTGGGTGGGTGGTGACAATCTTTTCTAGGAGAGACCGGATTCTCTCAGCAGACACGAACTTTCACCAAAGCCCAGAGTCCTGACTTGGAAGGCAACATACAGGCTGGTTCATAACGGCACCTTCTCTTCTTGGGGCACCCACTGAGGTTTTAGCAGCATCTCCAGGTGCTCGTGTTTCGCAGAAGCTCTCTTACTGACTTCATAATTTTGTTAGCACCTGACAGCGTTCTGTGCTAACAGAATTTTAAAATTAAAAAAAAAATGGTTTTCCTCTGGGTTCTGCTATATGCCACTTGTCCCTGAATCCCAGAGCTGACCCACCCAGACTCCTCCTTCCACCCGAAGTTGGTATATGTGGCTTGACTAGGTGACAGTGATTTCTCTCTCCCATCCTTACTCCTCTCCAACTCTCCTTCATGCAGGTATCGATGTTGAACAGGTGTCTGTCGTCATCAACTTTGACCTTCCCGTGGACAAGGACGGGAACCCGGACAACGAGACCTACCTGCACCGGATCGGGCGCACCGGCCGCTTTGGCAAGAGGGGCCTGGCGGTGAACATGGTTGACAGCAAGCACAGCATGAACATCCTGAACAGAATCCAGGAGCATTTTAGTAAGTCCTGGCAGCATCCTCTACCAGGGTCCTTTCCTCACAAGGCCAAGTCCGGGAGTGGGGAAAGGGTAGGCTTTCCTGTGGCCAAGAGGCTTTGTTCTTATCACAGTCCCCTCCTTCCCTCCAATATGGAAGTTCTCAAAGAGGACGCCTGGAGAGTTAGGGTCAGGGACTCAAATGAGTTCCCCCTTGGCCAGGCTGAGGGGCCTGGGGCTCTGACTTTTGCT